>OZ024906.1:5609428-5849428 GCA_964017125.1 Flabesymbios commensalis
CAACAAAAGACACAAAAAACATACAAAATTTCCAAAATAAAGAAAATAATCTGAGTTGGAGCTTGACCAACCCATCCGATTCCGAGTTATTCTCGGATTTTTGGATTTTTTTTAAATTGACATAACCACTTAACATTGTCATCTTTATCCACCGTCGCAATTCTCGATTTGTAGATTATTAGATGACTTAAAGTGGATGGCAAATGAAAAAGGCTTTGTTATTATTAAAACAGTTCCATGAAAATTAGCGTTTTAAAAGCCCAAGGTGTAGGGAATTAAGACATTCTTCAGAAATGCAAAATTATGCTTTTGTGCATCGTGGTGGTTTAAAGGCTTAAACCTTACACTCAAATCTTCACCCGCAAATTCAGCCACGAATTGCTTTCTGTGGATAAAGTTGGCTCAAAGTGGGTGGCAAACGTAAATACATTATTGTTATCAGGGTTATTATTAAAAAGATTTTCGTTTTGATGTAGGAAAGTACGTCATTCTTCAGAGATGCAAAATGATGCTTTGATGCATCATGAAGGTTTAAGGGCTTAAACTTTCTATTAATTAATAAATAAATTACTTAATAAATTACTTAATTACTTGAATAATTAATTAATTAATTAATAATTTATAAATAAATTACTTAATTACCTAATTACTTAATTACCTAATTACTTAATTACTTAATTACTTAATTACTTAATTACTTAATTACTTAATTACTTAATTACTTAATTACTTAATTACTTACTTACTTAATTAATTAATTAATTAATTAATTAATTAATTAATTAATTAATTAATTAATTAATTAATTAATTAATTAATTAATTAATTAATTAATTAATTAATTAATTAATTATTAATTAATTGATTAATTAATTAATTAATTAATTAATTAATTAATTAATTAATTAATTAATTAATTAATTAATTATTTAATTAATTAATTAATTAATTAATTAATTAATTAATTAATTAATTATTTAATTAATTAATTAATTAATTAATTAATTAATTAATTAATTAATTAATTAATTAATTAATTAATTAATTAAATAATTAATTAATTAATTAATTAATTAATTAATTAATTAATTAATTAAATAATTAATTAATTAATTAATTAATTAATTAATTAATTAATTAATTAATTAATTAATTAATCAATTAATTAATAATTAATTAATTAATTAATTAATTAATTAATTAATTAATTAATTAATTAATTAATTAATTAATTAATTAATTAATTAATTAATTAATTAATTAATTAATTAATTAAGTAAGTAAGTAATTAAGTAATTAAGTAATTAAGTAATTAAGTAATTAAGTAATTAAGTAATTAAGTAATTAAGTAATTAAGTAATTAGGTAATTAAGTAATTAGGTAATTTAATTATTAATTTATTTATTAGTTAATAACTGACTTTATTTCACATTTGTGCACATGTAGACTAAACTGTGCCAGCAGGGGACAGCCTGAAGATGCTGAGATAAACATATGGTAACAAAGCTCTACAGTCAATGAAGTCGAAATTCGAGTGCTGGCGGTACGAGATTAATAATATAATACGTTATCTTCGATTTGATTACATTTATGAATTTTCTTATTTTGTGTGTGTACATAATATGGATAAAGTTATTATATAACGTACAGGCCCTATTTTACTTATCTATCTATGCTTTATTTGATTGTTTTTTTTCCATTTTAGGTGGCTTCCACGCCAGCGACAATTAAGACTTATAGGAAGTCTCCTGTTTTCTACTTTATATACAAATGTGTTGTTAACAATACATATGTATATGTAGAAACAAATAAATGAGTCTGAGTCGAGAAGACTATCTCTCTGTCCCGACCACCCCCCACAATACTGAATGACGAGACTCTGAACTAGCATCATATCATGAGACGGCGACATGACGCTTATCCAGTGTGTGGAGTGTGCTATAAGTCAGTCAGTAATTATATATTATATATCTTGATACATCTATATGATGACCTTCTACATGAGATATAGTAGCGCTTGTCTTGACAGCAATAGATTCAGAGAAACCTGAGTGAGATTAAAAGTGGAAATAATAGCCTATTATAGTGAGATATAGCGGGGGACCTTCTGCATCCTAAGGCTGTTTCAACCCTTTCACCGCAAAGTGCGACTATAGTCGTTTAATCCGTTTCATTGGAAACGATATGAGTGTTTAAACAACAAGATTTGTAGATGCTTAGTCTCAAATTAAACAAATATGAGTAATTTTCACCCTGTGGAAATAATAACCTATTATAGTGAGATATAGCGGGGGACCTTCTGCGTCCTAAGGCCGTGGTAATCCTTTCATCGTTAATCACGACTATAGTCGTTTTTAATCCGCTTTATTCGTCCATAAAATTACTGTTACAGGGAATTACATTTGTTTTTAACCCTTAAAGCGCTGAATGTTTTGATGAAAACCGTGGAAGTCAAATGTTTTTTTTTTCAATTTGAAATCATCATAAATGTCTTAGTTAGCTCTTTTCGATTCATTTGAATACCTATGTTATGGGTCTACGGCTATTAGAAATATATTTACTCTTACAGTGCGGGGATCGACTTTAGTCGTCATAATTTGACGTCTACAGACGTCACATTTTGACGACTAAAGTCGGTCCCCGCGCTGCAAGGGTTAAACCTCAAGATTTATAAATGTTCAGTCTCAAATTAAACAAATATTAGTATTTTTAAGTCACTTGAAGTTGTGGCGAGACACAATTTCATGGGGCTGAAAATGTAAATTATTTAATTTATCGCTAAAAGGGCTAAGCATAGTGACCACTTATGGACAGGCGAGTGATAATAGAAGGATTTTACTGTACCGTCATTCAAAGGAGCCGAAACTGAATTCAGTTTATCTTCATACGCACAGTCTCCGAGATATGGCAGTTTCAACTTGGCTAATATATATTTAGTGAGATTTGTTTTACGTATGCTCAATTAAGGTAAATATTCAGTTAGCCAATTGGACACACATTTCAAGTTCACTTGAAGATGTGTCTCGTTATTGCAATCAACAACTTCATATTCTGTGAAACTCAATGACCTCGACCTCTTTTGTTTTCACCGAGCAGGGTGATACAATGAAATATGGAAGAGGGTTCTTATATAACCTTGTTTTCACCGAGTGACGTCACTGCGTTTCACAGAATGAAGTATGGGGAAGGGGGTGTTATATAACCTTGTTTTCACCGAGGGACGTCACTGCTTTGACAGAATAGGTACATGTAGGATGAATGAATGAATGAAATGAACACTTCTATAGCGCCTAACTCCTCGGAGGGCCGAGCTCAGAGGCGCAATTCCAAAGAAGAGTCGAGGGAAATAAGCATGGTCGTCATCAGGGAGCCGGGACGCAGAGGAGCTAGGGCGGGAAAGCCAGATCGAAGAAATGCGTTTTTTTAACAGTTTTCTGAAAGAGGAAATATTTTTTAACTACACGAAGGTTTGCAGGCAGTAAATTCCAGAGAGTAGGACCAGAAACAGGAAAGGCACGCGCACCGAACTTAGTTCTGATACGTGGTACTTTGAGCTTATTTGTGTTGTTTGATCGCAGATGTTTTATGGAGTTTGCAGAAAAAAGAAGGCTAGATAAATAAGATGGCTGACCATCATTGAGACAACGAAATACAAAAGTACATATTTTGAATTGTATTCTAAACTTGATTGGAAGCCAATGTAATGATTTTAATAGAGGAATAGAGCGACTGATACGAGGAGCCTTTGTCACAACCCTTGCTAAACAGTTCTGAACACGCTGTAATTTCTGTAGATCTTTAGCTGGAATTTCGTGTAATAAGGAGTTACAGTAGTCCAGTTTTCTTGTCACCAGTGCCACTGCAATTTGTTTTGCTAAAGCTAGAGGTAGACTTTTTCTGATGCGTTTAAGATCTCTAATGTGATAAAAACAGGAACTAGACACCTGTGAAATGTGCTGACGATCCCGGAAATACAGGATTCGAATCCCGCTGCAGCCGATTTAAAAAAAGTTGAAGGTGCAGGTTTATGGTCTGATATCAAGTCTGAAAATTTATCAGTCAACTTTATAATTTACCCCATGGTCACTGGACTTGTTCGCTCGTGTAATTTTGATTCCACGGAGATATATAGTCCTGCAGCCATTTCGGCGCATCTGACTTATTTATTATTTAGACATGAGGCAAGTGAAGCATGTAGGGGTGAAGTCACTTACCCAAAAACACAAACATCGAAAAAAATGGACCCAATGGTGAGAGAGGAGAAACATTATATTTATCAGGGTTTGAACCCGCACGGTAGTTGCAATTGCAAAGCGCCACGCTCTAACCATTGCGCCACGTCCCTCTCTAACTATAACCCCCGTCCTGCTTGTTTTTCCCTCACTGTCTTCAGTGTACACATACAGTTCAATTATTCCATTTTTGTTCAAATGCATGGCATAATGACGACCTCAAATAGAAATTACCGCGCATATAAAATAGGTTAATAATAAAATGTCGCTAGGCTGAAAACCTTTTTTTGATTGAATATAATAACTATGAAGAAAACCTTGTTTTGGTTGAAAAAATTAAAAAAATATTAAGCCCCCATTCATAGTATTTTCTGTGAGTTCATTTTGGTCATGTGGCTTATTTCGTCTTATTTATTACAATTGAGGTTAACAGGTCACGTGTAACATGTAATGAGGTTTAATGTAACATTTAAGTGACATTACAGACAACGCCTCACTAATCCTACTGTTATAGGGCTTAAACTACCATTACAGATCTGTCATACAAAGCTAAAAGGCAGTAGCTGATTACTATACAAGTGGGCAGTTACTACTGTTTGTCTTGCTGTTATAGGGTTTATACCACCATCACAGATCTGCTGTACAAAGGCAAACAACAGTAACTGCTCACTTTACAAGTCAGCAGTTACTGATGTTTGCCTTTGTATGCTTGCTTTGTCATGTTTCTACGACAGTACTGCCTCTCAATATTACTAAGCTCCTCACTACCAACTATACTATAACTGCTTGCTGCTTAAAGCAGCTCCTTTGGGATGACATCAATTTTCGTTTTTAGTTTTGTAATGAAGTAGTGTATCTCCCAGATCATGATTTTACTTTTTTCAAAGTTTTTAGATTTAAAAAAATATTTTTTATCAACATTTCTGTGAATCTGATTAAAACCCAAACAAACTTTGTGTATAACTACACAATTGCTAAAGGACGGTTGAATGTTCCTACAGCATTGGGCCACATGTTGATGCCGATGGCCCAGCGTTGAGCAGACAATCAGTGTTGCAGGTGTATCCCCTCATGTCCTGCTAGAGGACACCAATTAGCGGCGATTGCTTTGATCTTACTGTCCAAGGCGTGGGAATATGTGGTGAAAAGTGCTGTATATTGCTGACTTGTTTTGTTTACATGGCAATATATGACCTGGAAATATAACTATTTCACTCTTTTTCGGTGTTTAAAATTGTTTTTTGACTTTCTTGTATTTTTAGTTAAGATCTAAGTTAAATTTTCAAAAATGACAAAATTGAAAATGTCTCATCCCAAGGAGCAGCTTTAATTTAATACGATCCTGGGGGAGCATCCGTGGCCAAGAGGTACTGCGATCACCCACAACTAAAATCATATTTGTATAGATTTGTATTATTGTAAGCACATAAAGCGACTGTTTGTGTGTGCAAATTAGGTGTTTAAAAGACAAAATTATATTGTTTATCTGACATTTAAGAAGTATGGATATTTTTGCCCACCTGTTCATGTTATTTCGCGTTGGGGGGTGGAGACAGTATTTTAGCCAAGTTAGTGGCCTCTATCTTTGTAATCAGCGTGGTACTTTAATTCTGGGTGCATATATACCCCGCTGTTCGTACACAGTTGACGACTTCTTTAGTTAAGAGTGTTAAGAGAGAGAAAAAATTCATTTTCTAGTTTGGTTGATGATATTTCAAGCATCGTGCGGGCACCGTGTAGGTCCACTATGTTCACCTGTGACCCTGACTGTCACTGTGGAATGTCTATTAATATGAGATTAATAGGGGTGCAATTACCCGCACACGCCCAACCCCAACCCCTCCATCACCCCCCTCCCCCCCCCCCCCGGGTCACAATATCAACCTCCATAAGTCACATCAACCACTGATATCGGTATCGGAGTAGTGTTGTCACATTAATTTCTTCCATTTTGACACTTATCTCAAGGTAAATTACAATAACATGATCATTATGTATTAACACTCCCAGTAGAGGGTGTGTGAAGCGAGAATGAAGTTGTTTAATCCTTGTAACAAAATATTGATAGATTTAACGGAAACGTGATGATAGACTACAATATCTTGATTTGAAATCGCTATAAATGTCTTAGCTAGTTCTTTCTGCTTCATTTGAATACCTATGTTATGGGTCTACGGCCATTTAAAATATTTTAATTCTTCCAGCGCGGGGATCGTCTTTATACGTCTGAATATGACGTCTACATACGTCAGATTCTGTCGTATAAAGACGATCCCCGCACTGAAAGAATTAAATGGTGATAAAACAAATGATTTAGATTTTAAATTATGAAAATATGCAAAGATATAGTTGTTCGAGTCTCACTGTATATAAAATCATGAGAAAAAATAATAATCAGTTGTTACCGATGTTTCGAAAATCCAATCGTAATATGATCCTTTTATGTTGGAAATTAAAGGAGTAGTCCACTGTGTACGAACAGCGGGACACATCTGTACCCAGAAAGCACCACGCCGCATACAGAGATAAAGGCAACTGAGATACAACTTAAACTAGAAAAATGCATAGAGCGGTCTATAACTTTATTAAGGATAAGCGGAAATAAAGATTGTAAGTATTAGGCCTACCCCACATGGTTAGGCCTATCTGTTCAATAATAGTTGTATGTTACAGCGATGTTTTATATCATGGCAAAAATAATAAAATAAATTAATGTAATAAAGTTTTAGTGATAGTGTAACAAAGTCCTCTTGATTATCTTTGTTTATGTCACACAGTCTGGATGATGACGTGTATTTTGATTGTCTAATGAACAGGCAAGATATATCCTTTGGAAGGGAGGGGTAGAAAATGTTGAGAGCGTCTCATCTAGTTGTAGAAAAGAGCGGTATATTATGGAGAGAAGGGGAAAATTCTGAAAGCGTCACATATAATAGTATGAGGCAGACCCAGGATTCGAAATTGGAACCCTGCTGGGCTGAGGCCGAACACCTACATCTCGGTCAAGGAGACTCCCCACAATTACCCTTATGAGTGAGCTGAGATGAAACGGGTTATTTGTTTTATACTTGAATGCCAGAGCGGGGGAAGAACACGCGACCTCCGACATTGCAGGTTGGCAGCTCTAACCACTGCACCAGGGCCCTCGCCCTTGCGTCAGGCTCTTGGACTTTGTAAGATTGGCATAGTAGTCCAGGCTGTTAGGGGTTTCTCTGTGCACTTTTGGAAGAAATTACCATTTTTCGCCCAGATGATCAGTAACATGTACTCTTTAGATCCTGATATAGCGCAGTCAATTCTGACACGATTAACACCTAATTAACATGTAATTAGTATCCATAATTAGCCAAATCTGGAAAAAATAATATCTCAAGAATCAGTGGGACGAATTTTATGATTTTAAGTTCTGTTATCTGTTTGATGGATAATTGATACAACAACAATATTTTAGAGATCATTCATTGTCAAGGTCACGTGATGTGTCGAGGGCAAAGTCAAAATCGAGGAAAATTAGACAATTTCGGACATTAAATAGCGCATTTAAAATGTTTCAATTTATCAAAAATTATTTAATATATTATTTAAAAAACACATCATCTGTAAACTTACTTTTGAGGGTTTAATGGAGTATTTATCTAATAACCGGGGTCGTAATTGTTTGGATAAGTGGTCCACCCATGAGTTGTCTTTTTCGCACATGTCTCGTAAATGGGTGAACGTTATGATTTTAATTATTTTCTTTTAATACACTGTGCATTTTTCATGTTGTACAAAATGTTATGCACTATTATATATCGCATAAAGGTCAAGGTCAATCAATAACTTCAAGGTCAAAGTCAAGGTAATTTTCGAAATATATTTGGAACCTGGTGGCGTATCTGACATGGAATTAATAAATTTAATGCCAATTTTAATTATATGATAGGGTTTATTTCAACGTGAAAGTATTTTTTATCTAAGCAATAAAAAATAGATTCGACCCTTTTGGGCATTTATACATGAATGGCAAATTAACCCACGTGATGAACTTCTCAATTTAACAATACAATCGATGATGCAAAATATTGTTCGGCCTTTAACGTTTGTCAATATTGTGCATATTTATACACTGCTGAAAAGCAAATATGACAGCTAATATTATTCTGAGAAACAGCACTAAAACTGGAAAAACTACTCAAATTTATGCAGCATTTAAATTGAGTCTTTGTGTTTCATTCTTGATAATTGTCATTATGCTCAGTGATTCTTGGTTCATAATATTGATTTCTGATCCAGACCTGCAAGGACAGTTAATAATAATAACTGACCTACACGAACAAAGTGGGCTTCAAGGATAATTGTGTACTAAGCAGCCTTTATGAAGAATGTGTCCTTACTGTGCATACTGACATTACAGGGTAAGGAGAAGGGTCTGTATTGGTGATGAGTGTGAAAAAAAGTATTCAAAAATTCAACATGGTAAAGCGCTTTGATGGTAATCCAAGAAGCCATCCAGAAAAAACTACACAGCAAATGTTAAAATACTCGTTGATATGTTCAATAGCTTCGACCTCTCCTCCAATCCCCAGAAGGTGCGATACAATTTGCCTGCCAAGCAATGAGTTATAGCTGATATTAAAGATGTACATTGCATTTCATTGTCATGAAAGCACTGCCAATTAGCTTTTCAAGTATGAAAATACATACAAACCTCTCCAAGACTGACATGAGATGAACATAAATCCATCTTGGTTGTCAGTTTGGATGATGGTGCATGTGATCATATCAAGACATTCCTCAACGAGCCGATGCTATGTTGATTTATTTGGATGCAATGGTTCACGCAACATCAACATACAATATATACAATGTATATAGTTACGATGAATATGTACCAATCACTGTCATCCTCTTTGTGTTGAGCGAGAACTCTCTTCTATAAAGTGCGATGGTGTTGTTAGAGATTCTGAGTGAAGTGCCAAGGCTAACACCCATAGAAAAAAAAATCTTCATAGAAACTGGGATACATTTCAGAGTAATTAAACCATCATTTTTTTTAAATCTTAGAGTCTCTAGCTCTTATCTTTATGTGGCGAAACGTATCATATCTATCTCTATTTTTGAAAAATAAACAGTGGTCAACTCTGACAAGATGCATGTAACGCTCGGAGTGGACACGACTTTCCGCTTCATTGCATTACATGACATATGTCAGGATATGTCATCTCCCATGATGCGTGTTCTTTCCACATTCCATGTGATTATATGGGATATGACAACATCTCTTTCGTGGGAAGATAGATACAATGGCAGCATAATCGAAATGTTCAGCTCATTTCACCCCCACCACATCCCTCTGCAGTCCCGTATCTAGTCCTTGGCTTAGTGTCCATTGATGACACCAACATTATCGAAGAATTTGCTGTGTCTCTTTGTTCAAGAATGCAAAGGAATCTTATCCGGAGTGTCTTTGTTTATTCGCCATCGCCGTGTGCAGCATCCATAGAACAAGAGAACTACACAGAAGGCTACTTATGAATGTGCTCGGTCCTTGGTCAAATCCATCTCGTATATGTGTATAGAAAGTGAATCAGGCTGAACACCTATCCTCAAGCAGTTCAAGGTGTGTGGCCGTAGTGTGATATTCAGAATGTGTAACCTTGACACTGGCATGACAAATACTATAACGATGGAGGTTAAAACTAACCTCCTTGTTATAGCCTTTCTCCATTTACCAGCGGGAATTCTCTCTGGCTGACCTGACACCTCTATGGATAGTTGTACATGTTGTGGATCCCAGTGATCTAACTCTCGATAGGCCTATGTGAGAGGAGATCTCACACTTAATCAAAGTGAGACTGACAAATCAAAACCTACGAATTTAAATTCAGTTTTTACTTATTCAGGACAGTGTTGTTTGAGGTGTTCAGATTATTAACGTGGCTTATTTGGCACTTTCCTCTCTGGGCTCATGCTATGGACGTTCTGTTACCCCGCCACCCTAGTCCAAGACAGAGGAAAACACGTCGAAGTCAGAGGTTCCAGCAGGTGAATGCTTTCTAATAAAGTTTTTATGCATCATCGATTGTGTTTGATTAAGGTTTGCTTAACTTTGACCTTTATGCTATATGAAATAGTGCATATGATGTGGAAAATCATAAGAAATGTTTTTAAAGAAATCTATTTAATTCGACTGAATTATTCCTCCGATGACGATCCATACACGACGCATCTGTGGTATAGGCAACCCATGATTTGGTCACTAGTCCAGACCACAATTATCCCGGTTTTGGAGATACAGATTACATTATGCCGTCATATTAAAGCTGTTAGATTGGTGTATCACTTTTTTTAATGTGAAATATTTATATGTACTTTGAAACATTTAATATTAGCTTTTTGGTTTAGAATTTTTAAACTTCGCTGACATCTGACCTTGACTTAGCCGCATCACGTGACCTTGACCGGTAATTATCTCATGAATATTTTTGTCGTGTAGGCTATACGTTAACTAAATAAAACAACTCAGCATCATTAAAATCGATCTACCGATTCTTGAGATATTATTTTTTCCGGATTTGTCCGTGGTTTTGCTAATTATGGATACTAATTAGCTGTTAATTAGGTGTTAATCGTGTCATAATTGACTGCGCTATATCGGGATCGAAAGAGTACATGTTACTGATCATCTGGGCAAAAAATGTTGTATGTATTTACACATGGAAATTCCATAGCTTAAATTTTTAATCAAACACATACATTATAATCAAGATTTTGTAACATTATTATCAAAGCTTCAGTACGTACACGATTTGTTACCCATTCCATTGCTGCACTACAGCGTGATATAGATAGCAGCATTGTAGCTTAGATTAGCTGCACAAACGGTAACATTGTAACATAGATAGGTGGTGATCTGCTCTGCAAAACCAAAAGGCAGTATCTGCTTACTTGTAAAGTAAGCAGATACTACCTTTTGGCTTTGCACAAAAGCAATGTAGAATATATTGTGGCCACTCACTACATTGTTTAGCATAACATATACATGTGGCATGTTGTACATAGGCCTGGGCGAGGGCCATAGGGTAGTGGTTAGCACCGCTTGCCTGCCAGGGCTCGAATTTCGAATCCTGTGTCTGGAGGACAGTGTCATCTCAATCATCTCACCATCCTCAGGAGGTTCTCCTGGCCCAGTTTAGCCTATATGTGTACATAGGCCTATGCCCGGCAAGCGCGAGGCATTGGGCCAGTGTTGGTTCAATGCTGGGCCGCGTCGTAGATGGCTGGCAGGCATTGATCCGGCATTGGTTTGGTGTTTTGTGTTTGCTGGGTAGCCTGCATAATTTTACATGATTTCTAACAATATATTATTCAATGCTATGCTTTTTTTGAATAGTGTCTCATAAGGGGTCTTGTCAAGTTAAAAAAATCAAAAAATCCGAGAAAAACTAGGATTGGTCAGACCCCACCTACCCACACCATTATCCAATTGGGGCTTGACCCACCCACACACTTCCGAGTTTCTCTCGGATTTTTGGATTTTTTTTCAACTTGACAAAACCCCTAAGTCAGAACTGACTGGCCACAATGAATGTATTACTGTAATGTTCTTGATATAAATTAATTGTGGGTGACACTTATATCAATTCTACTCTACTTCACTTGATTTGATTGTAGCATATAGCCTGTTAAACCACTAATTACATTGCGTAGCATCACAGCATATGATAAACCTTTAAGCGATTATCACGTCAATTATCGTTTTCATTCCATTTTATTAGCAAAATAAATCACTGTTATTGTGAATGAGAATGCTTAACCCTTGAAACCTCACGATGCATTAAAGCATCATTTTAAATCTCTGAAAACAGAATTTTCCTACAACTAAGGGTTTTTGAATGAAAATTTCCAGGAAACTGGTTTACCAAAACGTGGTAATTTTCTTCAATTTTTAAACCATATCAAATCATCTTCATCTACTACAAGTCGAGAATTGCGGTAGCAATTCGCGGCTTGTAGTGGATAAAGATGGTAAATTCAGGCTCGAAAGGGTTTCAAATTAAACAAATATGAGTAATTTTCACCACTTGAAGCTGTGGGTCGCGGCAGCGAGACACAACTTCAAGTGGGTGAAAAAAATATTTTAAAATCTAGCCCCTGAAGAGTTAAACTCAATTACTAATTGTGTAGCATTGTAACATATATAAAAGATATATTAAAAACGCCTGTCCGCCTTTTCATTGTATCTCTTATTAACTAATTCGTCCCTATTACATATTTTTCTGTATTTTTGTTTCCTTGTCTGCGGTTTAGTGTTGTTTTTGTTATTATTAATAATATGTCTTTGTCTGTATGTCTGTATGTATTTAATATTAAAGCAACTTGTGGCAATAAATAAATATTGCTGCTTGCAATCCGTTAAAAATAAATGATGTTAACATATATTAATCATGCTAATCACTTACTACATTCTGTTTCGTTGAAGCAGAGGTTATGGTGCCTGAAGGGTCTCTCTGGTCCACATTCACATCTAGGGATTGGATCCAGGTCACAGACAGGCTGGGGGTCTCTACACGTCCTCAGACACGCGCTACCCGTCTCTGTCCATACCTCACCACCGCGACAGTTCGCACCTAGAAAAAACAACAGCAATGTGAGCAAACGGAAGAGACAGACGAACTGACGGATGGACACGCGCTACTCCTCTCTGTCCATACCTCACCACCGCGACAGCTCGCACCTAGAAAAAACAACAGCAATGTGAACAAACGAAAGAGACAGACGAGCGGACGGATGGACACGCGCTACCCCTCTCTGTCCGTACCTCACCACCTCGGCAGTTTTCACCTAGAAACAACTAGAAGGGTCTAGTTTTTTGTAAACAAAAAAAAACTGGAGATGTCTCTCCTCTAGCAGCATAACCATGAAGATTGATAGCTGATATATGGAGTGTCAATGGCTTTGGTAATTAATGTTATTAAATGGCCCCGTGGACAGTAGAGACTAGGTATTAAGCAGAATTTTTTATTCTGTTTTGGAACTACGCCGATGTGCAAAAGATAATGTGGCTTGTGATCACTTCCAGCAAACACTAGACGTTGACCCAATGCTGGACCAATGCTGGCCCACCGTCTGCAAAGCTGGCCCAGCATCACACCAGCACTGGTTCAACGGTTGGTTGTTTGCTGGGCTGCGTTTAATAGCAGCTGGTCTGGTAGTGCTTACTGCTGGCGGCGATTACAAGCCAACCCAATGTCTGTTAATTGTTGGGCAAGCGTCGCCAGTACTGACCAGTATCCTTTCAGCCCTAGTCAGCACTTCATGCTGGCGGAGCCGGCACGATGCTTTAAGCAAAAGCTGGGTTAATGGTGTTAATGGTGGCCCACCATTTGTGACGCTGGCCCACATTTGACATGGTAACCCAATACTGGCCTGATGTTGGCTTAGCGTCGTAGACGGTGGGTCAAAATTAATCCAGCATTGGGTCAACGTCTCGTGTTTGCTGGGGCGGCCTGCGACCGCACAATGGAAAATGCTGGACAGACGGACAGGACAGTGCACTGAGCGGAGAAAGGTAAACCAACATGTCCCACCTCTGTGTACAGAGGGGAGACATATTAAACAAACAAATAAACAAACATCAAACAAACATCAAACAAACAAACAAACAAACAAACAAACAAACAAACAAACAAACAAACGTTTAATAGCAGCTGGTCTGGTAGTGCTTACTGCTGGCGGCGATTACAAGCCAACCCAATGTCTGTTAATTGTTGGGCAAGCGTCGCCAGTACTGACCAGTATCCTTTCAGCCCTAGTCAGCACTTCATGCTGGCGGAGCCGGCACGATGCTTTAAGCAAAAGCTGGGTTAATGGTGTTAATGGTGGCCCACCATTTGTGACGCTGGCCCACATTTGACATGGTAACCCAATACTGGCCTGATGTTGGCTTAGCGTCGTAGACGGTGGGTCAAAATTAATCCAGCATTGGGTCAACGTCTCGTGTTTGCTGGGGCGGCCTGCGACCGCACAATGGAAAATGCTGGACAGACGGACAGGACAGTGCACTGAGCGGAGAAAGGTAAACCAACATGTCCCACCTCTGTGTACAGAGGGGAGACATATTAAACAAACAAATAAACAAACATCAAACAAACATCAAACAAACAAACAAACAAACAAACAAACAAACAAACAAACAAACAAACAAACAAACAAACAAACAAACAAACAAACAAACAAACAAACAAACAAACAAACAAACAAACAAACAAACAAACAAACAAACAAACAAACAAACAAACAAACAAACAAACAAACAAACAAACAAACAAACAAACAAACAAACAAACCACTAATTAACTAATTAACTAACTAACTAACTAGGGATAATCTAATTTGTTTAAAAAGAAATAATAAAGATGGTGCTCATCGTTGTAAAGGGAACAAAGGAACAAAGCTTGTCTATCAAACCCTCGCTTTCACCGCTATCATGATATATCATTAACGATTTCCTGGGGCAAATATCTCTCGGTCGTGTAACTCTGTCATTACATTTCACTCTTAGTTTTGCACATTGTATGAAAACCATAATTCATCCTCACATATCGATGTTATCGTGCTTACCACTACGTCAAGTGGCTATTTAAAAGCCACTGACTCGTGGTTTGTGATTTCATTTTGTGATATTGCACTGTATTTATTAAATCGCGATCCACAACTTCAAGTAGGTAAAAATTACGGATGAAGTGGAATATTCTACCCCGACCAATAGAAGAGTGAATCACTGCCGTTATAGTTAGAGATCGGCCAATCACTGTTGTTATATTAGAGGGTAGCATACAACACTTGGATCAAAATTACTGACATTATATTAATTTGAAACAAAGCATATGTCAATCTAGAAAATGCAATGAAAATTTTTCCTTCAATTTTCCTTCAAAACGTGATTATAGCACTATACACTATACAGCCTGCAGCCTACAGGACCTGTGTGTAGAATCACCTTCTCAGATATCGCTCGCGTGGTATAACTGGTGAATATTGGACCCACATGTTAGCATTTGAAGAGTTCAAATAGTCTATAAGATATGCAAACGGTGTTCATTTGAGTGCGATATGAATAAGGTGTGAGCATGTGCTGTATTCTCCCATATCGCACGAAAAATGAACAACGTTTGTATTTTCTCACACGATCAAGTGACGTATGACATAGCTGCCGTGCATCGCAGTTCCAACTACAGCTAGAGTGCGATATGGGCTGATACCGATATACGTCTCATAGTGAAAACCAGTGAACAGAGTGTGAGAACCTGTAGTAGTATCAGACCTCTCTGTACTGAAGTGAAATGAGCAATCGTTCTTCATTCTCATTTTGTATTTAATTAAAACGTAGTGCGCAATAGAGTAGTGATGTTGACTTTAATCAGACCTTGACCTTGACACAGATGCCACGCTGAATGTCATAATAAGGTCGTTGTCAGTATTAAGTCGTCACGTGGTCACGCATCATCGTCACTGTATGAATTAGGCTTGTATGTCCAAGTCTTGGACAAGGTTAACAAAATTAATAAAGGGACTGGCCCAGGCTAAAATCATCAAAAAATCGGTGATTTTATTTTGGCTTTTTAATATGACCATATGATGTAACCATGTCCATAGACTAGAACTGCAAAAGTTTTTTAATTTTTCTGCTGCGCATTCATCAGTTAGACTAGATATAGAGACGAAATTCCTGTATTTCTTATTTTTGACATGGTTGTCAATAATTAGAAATCAGGAATTTCGTCTGTATACCTAGCCTAACTGGTGAATGCGCAGCACAAAAATTGAAATTTTTTGCAGTTTTAGTCCATGGACATGTTTACATCATATGGTCATATTAAGAAGCCAAAATAAAATCACCGATTTTTTGATGATTTTAGCCTGGGCCAGTCCCTTTAATAAAGCCACGTTAAACTTACAGCGCGGGAATCGACTTTAAACGTCAGAATCCGACGTCTGTAGACGTGTATTGATAATTCGTCCCTTTGGACATAAAAGTGTGTATCTGTCACTTTGTAAAGTGGCAGATACACCCTTTCATATCCAAGGAGACGGATGGCCATAGATATTCAAATGAAACGGAAAGCGCTAATTAAGACATTTATGATGATTTCAAATAAAAAAACCCTTCGGTCCATTGTTTATACAAAAGTAACTCAGCGTTGTAGAATTTACATTGTGTTGTCTTGTAATTGTTGTTCATCTTGAGATAGGAGTTGCGACGAAATTCACTGAGAGAGGGCTGGATCCAGAACTTAAAAAGGAGGGGGCCGTACAACAATTACGTAACGCCTAGCGCTAAAAAGCGTTACGAAGGGGGGGTCAAATATATTCAATAAAACGTTAGGTATAAAATAAATGTGGGCTTGACACTCGCAATTTACTAGGGTAGTGTCTCAACTTGGGGAATTCTGTGAAACTTAATAACCTTGGCCTCCAATATTTTCACCAAGCTGGCTATTACAATGAAGTATGGGGGGTGGTATATAACGATGTATTCACCGAGTTGCCATTCAAAACGATTTCCGGTGACGTCAAGTGCTGCGTTACACAGAATACCTTGGTAAACAGCGAATGCGAGAGCGACAACACCTGAACACAGGCTACGACATAACGCGAACAAGCCGTTTATTTTCCTGCAGTTTACATGCTGAACCGGCGAAAACAAGAAAAAAGGATCAAAATTTTTGCGTTGCATTTCAGGTTCACGTTGACATGTTCGACAAAGATAAAAGAGTGAATTTGCCCATTTTGGCGTTCACTCTGGCTTTCGCGTTGTTGTATTTGACGCCCCTACCCGTATATTGAATTGGTCATTTTAAACCTTAAAGCGCTGAATTATTTTTGTAAGAATGGAGACCAAAGGTTTTTTTCAATTTGAAATCCTCATAAATATCTTAGTTTGCTCCTTCCACTTCACTTGAATACCTATGTTATGGGTCCACGGCAAATAGAAATACTGTCGGTCTGGTAATTTAGTGTTTAGATTTTCGCGAACTTGTGATCTTGAGACTTTTTCCGAAGTCTTGTATTCGCGAATTATCGATTTATTTATTATCGATTATTATGAGGTAGCACTCATAATGATGATCTTCGCGAGATTCTAAAATTCGCAAATTTGTCCTCCTCGTGAAATTCGCGAAAATTTAAACCTCGCGAATATAACTAGATCTACAATATGTTTAGCTAGGATCTTTTAAAAAAAAAATTATTTGGTTTGAGACTGTTCACCCTTACAACGCCTAATTATTTTTTTTGTCAAACCATGGAAACCATTTTTTTTTCAAATTTGAAATTACCGTTAATGTCTTAGTTAGTTCATTCTGGTTCATTTTAATATAGGGGTCTACGCCCATTATCAATATTTGAATTATGTGCTGGGACCGTCTTTATACGTCATAATCCCCGCGCTGAAAGGGTTATATGGTTTGAATTTATATGGTTTGTAATGCGTAATATCCACACACTTTAGAATTTAGTTGGTTAAAAACTGAAATTTCTATGAATTTAAATGTGTAACATTCACAGACCTTTATACTTAATGGGTGAAATACTAGTGATTTGTATAAACCGAATAGTTAACCCTTGTGCTGCTGGGGTAGTATATAAAAGGATCCAAGATTGCTGAAAATAAAAATAAAATGTCTCTTAAATTGATAAAATTGCTGGTGATAGATACTAATTTAATCAAATAATTCCTACTGTGTGATGTTTATTTTCATAAATTACCATATTTTTCTTCTTTTGAAGTATCAAAAAAATTAAAATAAAGCAAAATAATTCAGCAGCAGAAGGGTTAACCTTTACAGCGCGGTGATCGACATTAGACTTCAGATTCTGACGTTTAAAATCCATCCATGCACTGTGAGAGTAAACATATTTATAATTGCCGTAGACCCACGACATAGGTATTCAGATGAATCGGAAAAAGCTAACTAAGACATTTATGATGATTTCAAATTAAAAAACCTTTGGATTCCATAGTTTATACAAAAATATTTCAGCGCTTTAAGGGTTAACCTTGAAGGTCAGTTAGCTTAGTGAATGTTCAGTCACCTTGACGTGTTAACTCTTTCAAGCCTGAATTTACCATAGTCATTTCCATCCACTACAAGCCACGAGTTGTTGTCGCAATCCTCGACTTGTAGTGGATTAATGAAGATGATGTAGTGGATGCAGATGATTTGATGTGGTTTAAGAATTAAAGAAAATTGCTATGTATTTGTAAACCAGTTTCATGGAAATTTTCGTTCTAAAACCCTTAGTTGTAGGAAAAAGTAGTGTGTTTTCAGAGATGGAAAATGATGCTTTAATGCATCGTGAGAGTCTAATGGGTTAACGGCTGCCACGACTCTCACCTCAAGGTAAATGGAAATTACCTGATTTATACAAGTGGAGAATATCAAATGGGAGATCAGAGATCACAACTAATTCTTCTACTACGTATTGCAAGTAAATGTTGGCGACTTTCAAAACTGATCTCAAAACAGACCTCTTTATGTCGTCATTTGGGTGAGACTAAGACCAGTAAATATGTAAAGCGACTTCAATTTGTGTCTCGCCGCGACCCACAAATTCAGGTGGCTGATTTCCTATGCCAGAGTTTAGCTTTTATTTATTTATTATTTAATAAGTCCTATGTGAAAGAAGTTAGTTTCTCGGGTAAAACAAATGCTAATTTGCGAATATAGAATATAACTACACTTTACTTAAAGTAGACATTATGTGTAAATTGAAATAGTCTGTGTTTTTTTTAAATACATATACCATGATATAATTTCGCTTAGATTCATTTTAGGTTTAGATATGATGTATATTTTGATGTAATTTTACAAAACGTATCCCTCCAATAATATACATACATCGAATACTTGTCTATGATAAATAAGTGAGTACTGGTGTTTAATGATAATAATAAAGCATGTGTCTGTCTGACTATGCATTTAAACTCAAGTTAGGTGGCAGTGGCGTGACATTTAAATGTATGTTTCTCATTCCGATATAATAACCACATATTACTAACGCTTAGAGCTCCGAGCTGATAAATTTCAATTTTTAGTCACTTGAGGTTGTGTCTCGCTATCGCGATTCACAACCTCAAGTGACTAAAAATTAGTTGAATTTGCTAAATTTAAGTATGATTATCGTAGATTTATGACATGTTTATTTTTCTAAAATCTCGTTATGTAAAGCCATCAAAAGATAAGAAAATTCCCATGGTCGACTATAATCGACATAAGTGCCCTAATGGCTAACACCATGCGTGTGTATTGGCCGCATCTAAGTCAGGTGATCCCAATATTGCAGCTGGAAGTCAAGGTGGTGACAATTTATAGCGTAGGTTCGAAATCCAAATTTATTTTGCAACCATTTTAAAATTAACTGACTATTCCTGTCTCTGATGGACGTGACTCAGTTTCCTTCATATGATATTGATATGACGTTACCAGGTCATGAAAAGTGTTCCTTCTGGAAGTGGTCGTTTTTTCTGTAGGACCCTATTTAATTCAGCCGGTAAAAAGAAATGAATGGGTTTTTATGCCACCTTTGTGCACATGTAAGCTAAACTGGGCCAGGAGAATCTCCTGAGGATGGTGAGATAATTGAGATGACACTGCTCTCCAGACAAGGGATTCGAAATTCGAGCACTGGCGGTTTGAGGCCGAGCACGCTACATATCGGTCACGGAGGCTCTCCACAATATTGAATCATTACAAGTGAGCAGGGAAAAAACATTTTGTTTCTTTGAAACTTAAAGGCCAGAGTGGGGAAACATTTTGTTTCTTTGAAACTTATAGGCCAGAGTGGGGTTCGAACCCTTGATCTCCGACTTCCCAAGCAGTCAGCTTTAACCACTGCACCAGGGCCCCCGCGGTATACGAACTACGGCTATCTTTCTAAAATTCGTCACCAGACCCAGCAACCAACGTTGGTTTACTGCTAACGTTAGGCCATCGTCTCATGTTTGCAGGGTAGCATTAAAGGTTTCACTGCATTACGTAGAACGTTTGATCACTACCATTAGATAAGTTATATGGCCTTGTCACACTTGATCGCGCTGAATAACGAACATTACCAGACTACTACTATATAATACAGAAATATAACGAGCACTATATTTTGATGCGGGAAACTGATGACAGACAATTGTGTAAATGCCGTTTTAGCACTTACTCATTTGGGGATTTGGGATCTTTGTACCTATATTATTTCGTAGGTTTAGTAAATGCTGTTCCAAGTGAGAGGTTCCTAATTAATTCCATTCTTTATTGTTCTTTATGCAGAATACAGATATTAGCACACAGTTCGCAATTGATACACAATGTCATTACAATGTCAGGTTCAATTAACATCTTCCAATATTATAACATATTGTGGACAAAACTAACTTCTAACTAACTAACATTAATTAAATACGAAATACCAATGTTGATTAAAAAAACGATGAAATATTTTTATGCAAACCATAGAGACCAAAGACTTTTTGTTCAATTTGGAATTATCATAAATGTCTGAGTTAGCTCTTTTCGATTCATTTGAATACCTATGTCATGGGGCTACTGCCATTAGAAATAGCTTGGTCTTCCAATGCGAGGATTTTACTTTAGACATCAGAATGTGACGTCTATAGACAATTATCACACACAATTATACACCCGATTATATTCGTGTTTTTTTATTTATTTTTTATTAGCACATAAAATACAAGCTTTTGAACATGTTATGATAAAACGATTTCAAAATCATTCACCTCCATTTTGTCAAATCTGAATAATTTTCACTCACTTGAAATCGTGGATGGTATCAGCGAGACACAACTTCAAGTGGGTGAAATTCCAATTAAATAATTTGGCGGTTAACCCTTTCAGCGCGGGGAGCGTCTTTATATCGTATGAAGACGCTCCCCGCGCTGAAAAAAATATATCTCATGGCCGTAAACCCATACCATAGGTTTTCAAATGGAGCAGAAAGAGCTAACTAAGACATCTATGATGATTTCAAATTTTAAAAAACAACCTTTACTCCATGGTTTGTACAAAAATATTTTGGCGCTTTAGGAGTTAAATGGCTAATAATGATTCATTTTATCTCACAGTAAAAAAAACCATGATGACATTTCCGTATACTGCTGTTGTAGAATATTATTTTAAAATACGTTTAGCCGAAGCCGCTGCAATGTTAACTTTGAGTCAAAAATGGATGGCCTTCAGTTATGCGAGTTATGTGAATTATGTGTTGAGCAATCCGCCCAGCCTAGAAAAAGTGTACATTTTTAGTGTTTGATTCAGCTAATAACTGACATATGTGGCAAAGTTTGATCATTATCATTAGACCATATAGAATACAAAATAAGTACAATCTACACCACTTTCATTAAATCGCTGCCAAAACACACATTAGACCGATCCCATTTGTCATCTTTACGATAATTTCATGTTCATGACGTACACACTCTAAATTATCGGTATGAAAGCAACCAAGCACAGTGCCAAGGTATGCATCAATTTGAAACTTTGCAGTTGAAATACGAGCGCTCAACAGACATGAACAAGTGTGAGTTGAAATTTAAAAGACGTTCTCCAGCTTTATGATTTTAACCTTTTTCTTGTTGAATTTTATGTGATAATTGTAAATTTTGTGTGGAAGTGCTAGCGCAAATTATAGTTTCAAATGACAAAAAAATTATTATTTATAAAAAAATAGACACCAACATTAAATTATTAGGCCCAATTCACATTATACTAGGCTAACATTGGCGCAATACCTCATGTTTATGGAGTAAGACTGTGTGTACATTGTATTATATTCTTACCTGTGATAGAGTGAATGTTATAATAAAATATATTGCCGAGGCACTGAAGAGTTGTGAATTCGATGATGAATAAAAAAATCAATTCCACTTTCAAATCAATGAAAATAGAAACAAACAAGACAGCGGTTAGTTAATATGAAAAAATAGTTGCAAAATAAAGTCAGATTTAGAACCCGACAATGTGGACTCAGAAAAGTCCATACACTCACCAATGCTGGTACACTGTCGGGCCAGCTTCGCAGACGATAGTCCAACATTGAACCAGCATGTGGACACTGTATCGTGTTCACTGACTGGGGCCATTCAGGTGTATGTGTCTGTGGGAGGGGGGGGGGGTGCTTAGGGTACTGAAACACCTCTCAATTTTCAGAGTCATGATATTTTCATCTGAATAATTTTTTATGTGATCAATGCACCCAGTATGCCCTATTTACTCACAGGTATCACGTTATCCCATCATTGGATGTTTATCGCTTCACCTTTTTTCAGTGGCGGACCTGTAGATGGGAGTTTGTGGCGGCGCTCTCAATTAACTGTTCAAATAGTTAGCCCCCCCCCCTTTATTTTACTTATGAAAACGCCCCTTGAATAGGCTTGCATATACCAGTCACGCAATGATATAATAATAAAATTATATAGGCTTATGACCATCAGCTGATACATAAAACAATGTCAAAAACAAAACAAAAACATTACATTTAACCTAGAATTAACCATTAATAATTTTAAAGCCTTAAATTTTAAAATCAACTTCTCAGTTGAACTGAAAACGAGAAAACGTTATGATGTCTTACCAACGGCTGAGGTACTGTAGATGTAAGCGGCACAGAGTATCAGTATCAGCTGGTAGTACCCCATCATCTTAGGCTGGTGTAAACCTCTGGTGATTCTCTATGTCTATATGTCTCACCTCACCTAATAACAGAATCAAAATCATGTACTTGGCTTCACAATGTATGTATCGTATTAGCACAAACCTACATAGTATAACACCATTAAAAAATTGAAACACGAACAAACGTACCGGTACATAAGGCCACTATGTTTAATTTATCTGTTTTAGATCAGAAAAAATCCAAAATCTAATGAGAGAGGGCGAAAAAAACATTTAAGAGAAAAAAACATTAAACATATTTTTTGGAAAAGTTAATAAGGGCGATTGAATAAAAAAAACATTGAACATATTTCTGGAAAAGTTAAAGAGAGTGACGAAATAAAAAAACACTTTTGACCCATTTCAAAAAAAATAATGAGGGCGACGAAAAAATCAAGCAAAAAAACATAGCTGGAAATTATTTTGTTTATCTCTCGAAATGAACTTGATTTTTTTCGGAATATTTTTTTTATCTCCCGAAATTGACTGTTTTTTTCGGAAATCGGCAACAATCTAATGCGCACTGGGCAAAAAAAAACACATGTTTTTTTTTGGTAATGCGCGGCCTAAATCTAATGCGCGCGCTCATCTGAAACAGAGAAAAAAAACATAGTGGCCTAATCATAGTAAAACCAGTTCAATTAAAATACATAAGGGTATGTTCATCCCTGTTTGTTTACGGATGGCATGTTTTTAATGTTATGTGTGGGCATAAATGTATTTAGATCCCTGACGCAGTTAGCTTCAAAGATACAATTGGATTCTTTGGAAAGGGCGGTTGTGTCTTCAGATTGGAAAAATGTTTGAAACAACTCTAGGTTTGATTTAATTTGTTCTGTGTATGAACTTAATAAATCTTTCTTTAGATAGGCTTACATATAGTCGGCACTCGGTAATAAAATGTATTTCGTCTACTATACCTTGTACACGCAATGACAAAACGCTCTTCAGCTGGGATTCAACATAACATAACATAACATAACATAACATAACATAACATAACATAACATAACATAACATAACATAACATAACATAACATAACATAACATAACATAACATAACATAACATAACATAACATAACATAACATAACATAACATAACATAACATAACATAACATAACATAACATAACATAACATAACATAACATAACATAACATAACATAACATAACATAACATAACATAACATAACATAACATAGTAGGCCTACTATATAGTGTTTATCAATAAGTTTTAAGTTATGTCAGAGTAGGAGAGAATATTGTTTGTTAAATGACATGAAAATCGCTAGAGATCAAGATGGGAACCCGTGAGCTCTTTAAACCTTCCAAGCATCATTTTGCATCTCTGGAGAATATTTTAATTTCGTAAAACCTGAGGGTTTAGAACAAAAATCGCCATGGCAATGTTTTAATAAGAACACTATCTTTTTTTTATTTGTCACCCACTCATCTTCATCCCTACAAGTCGAAAATTGCGATAGCAATGCGAGGCTTGTAGTGGGTGAAGATGACAATGGAGAACCCATGCTTGAAGGGTTAAACTCTATGCATTACATCGGATTTAAAAAAAATAAAATCAATCTCATATGGTTTTTATAACTCATCACAATATATTATGATCTGAGCTTCACTAGAAAATATTATCCTCGGGTGTCATCAGCTTTACAAATCAAAATACGTCATTTTCATTCACCTTGGGATGGGAACAGCGGCATTTGATAATTTTAATTTCGTAATTTTATAGTGAATTTGTAATGTAATTAACAAAATGTGACAAGAGATCCTAAGGGGGGGGGGGGGCGGTGTGTCTTATAAACTATTGTATATGTTTGAAGTTGAAGTTGAACTTAATCACGTTCGAAGTTGAACTTAATCACGTTTGAAGTAGAACTTAATCACGTTTGTAGTTGAACTTAATCACATTTGAAGTTGAACTTAATCACGTTTGAAGTTGAACTTTATCACGTTTAAAGTTGAACTTAATCACATTTGAAGTTGAGCTTAATCACGGTAGATTCAAACAATCTCAGCTTCATATGAAGGAAAAATAGCAACAATTCAGCAGCACAAGGGTTATATAATATATAGCTTAAGCCATACCTCCTAGCGATATTTCTCAAATATAATTAATTCAACAGAAGGCACTACTAATAAAAGGTTGAGCTGAGCATAGGATATCTATTATTTTTTTATTTTGTAGTTTTAATTTATTGTGAGGTTTTGTAGAAATCCACATCTCAAAGTAAAGAATTATAATAAGCTCGGCCTTTACAACTTTGAAATACTGTGAAAAACCATGGATACCAGAAGGTTTTTTTCAATTTGAATTCTTAGTTATATTTTTCTGCTTCATTTTAATACCTATGTTGTGGGTCTACGGCCATTAGAAATATTTCGCTCTTTCAGTTCGAGGACGGTCTACAGACGTCAGAATCTGACGTTTGTACACGTCAGATTCTGACGTGTAAAATGGATCTCCGCACTGAAAGGTTTATAGAAGTTTTTAGCCATTTTGCTTGTCCTTCAAACAATATAATTTAAGGATTAAATCGGTTAGATTGGCATTTCTATTGATTCAAATTGTACATATATCTACGTATTCTGTGAAACTCATTGACCTTGACCTCTTTTGTTTTCATCGATCTGGCTAATACAATGAAGTATGGGGGAGGGGGTTTTACATAACCTTGTTTTCACCGAGTTCCCATTCAAAACGGTTTCCGGTGACGTCACTGCGTTTCACAGAATTTGTTAGACGCTTATATATGTGGGTAGTGGCAGTGAGTAAAAAAAAGATAAGTAGCACTTTAACCCCAACGTTGAAAAAGTTGTATATAAATCATGGAGACCAAAGGATTTTTTGAATTAAAAATCATCTGAAATGTGTTTTGTCAGCTCTTTCTGCTTCATTTGAATACCTATGTTATGGGTCTATGGTCATTATCAATTTTTCAGTGAGCTGACTGTCTACAGACTTCAGATTCTGACGTCTGAAGACGGTCCCCGCGCTGAAAGGGATGAGAAATGCCCTGACTGATTAAGAAGAAACTGTGATGACAAAAAGGGTACTTGATGTAGCCTACATAAGCTCGTATTTATTGTACACTTTAATCTATCATGTTAATGAAGTATTTTATAAGTATTTTTTCGGTGGGATACATGTTGAAACAGTTAAATACTGAATATAATTTAGAATTGTTTTTTTTGTAAAAGTTACTCTTAATTACCTAATTGTTGTTTAAATATTGCATCTCTGTAAATGTTGCGTTCGCCTATGTGTAAGAAATAAATCAACATTCCAACGTTCTTAAAAAACATTTAGAGCTAAGTAAAATAAAATACTAAAGGCTCTTTAAGACAAATCCTGCTGTCTAAAGTATATGATTATAACAAATCCTCCACTATTTTCTAAGCCTAATGTATTGTACTGTAGATACTCACGCGGTGTGTGAAGTCACAACATGTGATGATTAGGACGTTACTCCGGTGTGTGTGAGTGTCTGGTATGAGCGCCTGGTGTATCAGCCTGGCCCAGAGAGATGAGATGGGTGGATGAACAGCAAACTGGAGGCATTTAACCAATGCTGGGTTAATGTTGGCCTACCGTCCACACCGCTGGCCCAACATCATAACAGCAATGGTTGAGCGTCTCGTGTCATCTGGCTGTAGAGGCCGCTACGTGTCTGTGACGTCACGCTCCGTTACCGTCATCTCCGTCACGGCCACCATCACCTCCGTCACGCTCCTCCCCGTGATCAGCAAGTCAACAGATAAATCAAGTCATCTAGTGACATTAAGGTCACTTAGAGCACTGATGTCGATTGCAGTAGATATTCTATGTTTTCATTAGCACCTGTATAATCAGTTGTGAAAAGTCAAATATGCTTCCATAATCTTGAAACACTGATATATTTTGGGACTTGAATTGCATAAATATTCAGCGATTTTAGGATTAACCACTAAAGCACTGAGATATTTAATTTAAATTTTCAGTCACTTGAAGTTGTGTATCGCGACATAAACAAAGATATAAATATAAACAAAGAGATCACAGTTTTTTTTCATTATTAAATCCTCATAATTGCCTCAGTTACCGATGCTCTTTCACACTTTCCTGTCTCCATCCTGGATCACTGTTATAGGGACCGCTTTGGAAATAAGCACACCTCATCAGGAAACTTTTCAGTGTGTAATATCCCTGGTGATCAGGCATGGTGGCTGCCGGTTTTTAGTATTTTTTATAAAACTATAATGACCATCGAAGCTCCATGTATTGTTTGCTAAATAAATCGGCCGGCCCCGATGGCTCATTCGTATCGATCGGGGTTTGCAACTTGGGGGTACCAGGCTCGAATCCCGGTCGGGCCGGATATTTGTCTTCGTGGTTGTGCATATACAGTGCTCCGAACTGTTCGAAGGCATGGAGTGTACAGTGAACCCTTGAAGTCATTCGAAATAAGAGTAGGGCATAGTCCCGTTCCCGGGCTACCTTCTGTGGCGAAATTGTCATGATTGTGCAGAAAGCTACGTAAAGCAATATTCATCCTGCTAAATAAATCAAATCAAATCAAAAATAACTCTTTCCGCTTCATTTTAATACCTATGTTATTGGTTCAAACTGCAATATATTTTTACTCTTACATCGCGGAGATCGACTCTAGACGTCAGATTCTGACGTCTAGAGTCGATCCCCGCGCTGTAAGAGTTAAGGTTAGGTCTCCGCTATACCATGCCGCTCCACCGTGCGGCGATACCGCGCGGCGTTATGACCAGAAAGCAAACATATAAATCACACTGTATATGTATCAACTCATGACATCAACCCTTAAAACTATAATGATCATGTATGTTATGTATTTTTCATTTGATTTGATTTGATTTTTTCAGAAACCATACATGTAACATAACATACATGGTCTATAGTTTTATAAAAAATAACTCTTTCCGCTTCATTTTAATACCTATGTTATGGGTTCAAACAGCAATATATTTGTACTCTTACAGGGCGGAGATAAACTCTAGACGTCAGATTCTGACGTCTATAGACGTCAGATTCTGACGTCTATATACGGTCCCCGCGCTGCAAGGGTTAAGGTTAAGTCCCCCGCTATACCATACCGCTCCACCATGCGGCTATGCCGCGCGGCGATATGACCAGAAAGCAAACAAATAAATCACATCTGCGTCAACTCATGACAATAACTCTTGCGCTGCTGAATTCGTCCCTTGGATATAAAAGGGTGTATCTGCCACTTTGTAAAGTGGCAGATACACTCTTTTATACCCAAGGGGACGAATTATTTGTTTATTTATATTTTCCAGTAATTTGCAACTGGAATTTGTGATGCAACTTCCAGCTTTAGATGACGAATATAGTTTAATTGCGGAAAAATAGACATCTCCCAAAATTGAATTATTGGAATACCTAGCATGTACCACAAACTACATAAGATTTAAGGTGACCTTCATTTTGATTACATTTCGTTTGATTAAAAACTTGCTGTAAACTTACATGCATAAACGGGTCACTATACCAGCTGACCCTAAAATAATTCTAACAAAAGGTTTCTCAACGGTTTTCTATACTACTGGATATAGTGAGCGACAGAAAAAGTTTATCAAAATCTGTGCCCTCAAAGTGGATTAAATGCCGTGAAAATCGGCAAAACCATCCTAAATCGCCTAAAACCTTACAATCAAACCATGGTTCTTGTTTATAATCCATGTTTTTTTTAAAGCTGGGGAACTCATTTGTTTCAATAGCATTTTGGTAGTGT
Organism: Flabesymbios commensalis; assembly: GCA_964017125.1. Lineage (NCBI taxonomy): Eukaryota > Metazoa > Annelida > Polychaeta > Terebellida > Flabelligeridae > Flabesymbios > Flabesymbios commensalis. The sequence goes on from OZ024906.1 coordinate 5,638,151, forward strand.
CAAAAATCTAAGATGGTGGTGAATAGTAAAGAGGGAATGGCAATAAGTCTGTAAGCATATCCATATAAGGCAATTATACTACTACTGTTTTTCATGAAATTATTATCGTCCGGCAGATAAACGCCTATTTCTTCTATTATTTTCAGGATTCAAGGTCATCTTCGATGTCAAAAGGTCAATTTCAAGGTCAAGTAATTGAAAATATGATTTTTAAGAAATAGAGCTAGGAACATGCGTAATACCTCAATTCCATGGGATTTTGAGTGGAAAATACATTTATTGTATTATATTTGTTATTCAAGGTCACCTGCAAAGGCAAAATATTGTTTTTAACTAATACAAATAGCAACAAGAGTAATACCACTTTTTTAAGAGATTTGAACTGGTGAATCCATTTATGGTATGATTTTGGATATTCAAGAACATCTTCAAGATCAAAGAGTGATTTCCAAGACCAAGATGGTCATTCTGTTCAATTCATTAAATTATATTGGCATAGTCTCATCTGGGGGTAGACAGTGCTCTCAGCAAAAGCTATGGTGAAAACAAACTGGCTATCTACAGGGATAAACCAATGGCTCGACACACAGCTCAAAAGCCAGAAACCTCAACTGTTGTAAAAATTTGCGAGAAAAAGCTTAATAACTGAGCAAATACAGAAATGAATATTTGTTCAGAAACACCATTTACTGGGCATAGGCCTACTGTAAGCGATGTGATGACAGAAAACTGAATCTATGTGTGTTGCCGTTTTTGACAAGATTTCGGTGAGTGTCATTCGGGCCACACAGACACACGCTAGCAGAACCCAGAAATCCGTTTTGTGAAAATGTTATTACATTATTGGAATGAGTTCCAATAATGTAAAAATGACAATTAAATGAAAGTAGCAAGGATGCAGAATTGAATTAACATCTTAATATAAACAAACCTATTGGAGAAGTGAATTACATTTTTTTATTACAAATAGGCTTAACTCATAATTAGCGCTACGATCGACACAGGACCCGTTTTCTCGTACAAGTTACGATATCGTAGGCTTCAGATGACCTATCCGAAGCCTACGATATATCGTAACTTGTACGAGAAATACAATATGCTAGAAACCATTTATTACCGACAATAACCTTATCATTGCGCAGCCTGTCAGCTTAGGTCAATGTGTCAACATGCAAAATACGATTTGTGACCTAGCAAGCACGAGACATTGATTCAATGTTGGTCCATCGTCTACGATTATATTATTTATTATTCTGACATTTATAAGTATGAGCAACATACAAAAATTCTGTTCATCTGTATTGGCGGCATATCATTCTTTTTTGATGCTCTGGACTATCATTCTCAGTCAATACCTTTTCTACAACTGTACAACAAGATAAAATGCCATGTTTTCCCTGTATTTCCCCAAACTATAGAATTTCCTTTATATTCTCTGCAGGGAATTTTTTTAACAATTTTCTGTGTCCATGGGTAGCGTGCCATGTACGGAATAATGGCCTTATTACTGCCATTATATCTCCGACGTGCCAATGGCCACTCTGTTTTTAAAAACGTCTGAGGTTGCCGTAATTGATATATGACAGCCCTCATCTTTGAACTTGACCAATCTGTGGGGGGGGGGGGGGGGGGGGCGAGGGAGAAGGGTGTATTTTGACCTATGCACTATTTCTTCGGTTTAATATTAAGGACTGTATCGTGCTAAACAATATTTTTTTTTTTAAAGACAGCTGTGGTGACCCCAATTATTATGGAACAGACCTTCGAATTTGACCGAACTATGGGAGTTACACCCCTGTGTAATTTTGTATAAATCAAGAAAAATATGCGAGCGTATCACGCTTACACAAACCAGAGGCCAGCGGGCCACCATCATTCCACGCCCCGCCCGATATAACTTTTAAGGGGTGCATACTTCCCTAAAGTCTCTCATTCTGTTCAGCAGTAATTGTCAACCTATCCAGCACAGATTACTGTGCATATTATTTTGTTTGCAGTCAATGATGGTGGCAAGTCGGCAATTTTTAAATTAGATCGAGGGTATATCCCTCACTGAAACCACACATTTTGTTTTATAGTAATCATCCAGCTATTTGGCACAGTTTTCCCAATATTACCCATATTAAAGTCAATAATGGCCTCAAGTTGGCCATTTTGAATTGAGTAGACAAGAGCATGCCTCCCTAAAAGTCAATATTGGCCGATAGTCGACCATTTTGAATTAACTTTTTCAGGGAATATCCCTACCTGAAACCACACATTTTGTTTTATAGTATTGATCTAGCTATCTGGCATGATTTGCCAGATATAAGGTATATCAAACTTAATTATGGCCGACAGTTGGCCATTTTAAATTTGATCAGAGCTCATATTTTTCAGGGCATATATCCTTACCTGAAACCACATATTTTAGAAATGGTCTAGCTATCTGGCACAGTTTGTCCGGTATCAGGCATATTAATATTAATTATGGACGATAATCCACCATGTTGAATTTGTTAAAATTGAATTTTTTCAGAGCATATCCCTACCTGAAACCGAACATTTTGTTTTATAGTAATGGTCTAACTATCTGACACAGTTTGTCAGATATCGAGCGTAATAAAGTTAATTATAGCTGATACTTAGCTATTTTGAATTTCCTCAAGTTGAAAATTAATCTTAACCCTTAGAGCGCTTAATCAAATAATTTAAATGTTTACCCAATTGAAGTTATGTCTCGCTACAGTGATGTAAGTAGGCCAGATGCATGATTTCTTGAGACTAAAATAACTTTTTCCATCCGTTTGAATCACAAATTTCCAACTTAATACAATTCAGCTGTATGAAGCCTATGTTATTATTATAAGTCGGCCATTTTGAATTTGACAGAGTTGATTTTTTTATAACCCTACCTAAAACCGCACATTTTGTTTTATAGTAATAGTCTAGCTGTCTGGCATGGTTTGTCAGGTATCACTCGTATTAAAGTTTTCGGTAATCATGGCTGATAGTTGGCCATTTTGAATTTGATCAGTTGAAATTTTTCAGAGAAAATCTGTACCTGAAACAGCCCATTTTGTTTTATAGTAATGGTCTAGCTATCTGTCACCGTTTGTCAGATATAAGGCATATTAAATTTAATTACGGCCGATAGTCAGCCATTTTGAATATGATCAAGTTGAAATTTTTCAGAGCATATCCCTACCTGAAAGTGCACATTTTGTTTTTCATAAACCTCAAAAGACACATATACACCACCTAAGGGATGTGTGTGTGAAATATGGAATTAATCAACCCATGGGTTCCAAGATCCGCTCCGAAAACGAAATGTGGCCAGAAATCAGGCATATTAAAGATAATTATGGTCGATGGTCGGCCAATTATACAGGTGAAATTTCAAAAACGCCAAAAGGCACATCTACACACCCCTAAGGGGTGTGCGAGCAAAATAAAAGAAATCCATCCATGGGTTTCCGAGGTGTGCTCCGGAAACGAAATGCGGACAGACAGACGTGGGCTGGACATCCGAGGCGATGCCAATACCCCCCCGCACCAACCTCGTCGGGCAGGGGATAAAAATGATACAAAAATTATACACCCTCCTCCCCCTTCTTCCTTAATTATAAGAATATATATCTTTGTTTCTGTTTCTTTATTTTTCCACATCGAAAATAAATGGCATAAAGTTTAAAAATAATACAGTGGAACCTGCTATAGGAAACCGCCAGAGCTCTGGCACCACAAAACCTGATATGATCACCTGTCTTGAAGGACCACTTTCTGGTGCTTTATGTGTGGTCTCCCATAATAGGCTTCACTGTAGCAATAATAAATTATATTTTTCTAATTTATCTGATTAGAAGTCGAAGTCATGAACACATACATTATCAAAAGACATAACACGTACAACAAATATGTATCCAGCGTATGTCACTGTATAAATAAGTCTTAAAATTAAATGCAGCCCAAGAAAATCAGGCTAGATTGTGACCTTTGTAATGAAAAAAAAAAATTTTGTTAATGACAATGTATAATTCCAGATGATATCTAGATATTATTACAGTGACTATCAAGACATGATATATTTCACAAGAAGTTCAGTCAATTACCCTTTAATCACCGGAGTAATTCTTCTCATTTCCACCCACCGTCTAATGTGAAACAATGTCACAAATCTGCTATTGAAGTGAATGGAAAGACATGATTTCATGAAATACACAAGTGTAGGAAATCAAATGAAAGCTAAAATAAGTCTCATACCAAGTTGCCTTCTATGATTTTTTGTTAAAATACGCTTACAAATACTTTGATAAGTAAATAAATAAGCTTGCTGAAAAAATGTTATAATTCCTTTTAGTTGATACAATATAATTGGCTATTTCATAAAATTTGATACAATTTGATACCTGTGTATTTTATAAAATTAGTAAAAAAATTTCATATAGAGATGGGAATTGTGTGAGTAATTCACATCTCGAGGTGAATGAAAATTAGGAAGAAAAATCTGGGTATTAACCGCTAGAGCACTGATGTCAACTGCAGTAACCATCCCAGCAGACACAAGAAGTTGAATCAATGTTGGATTAACATCGATGACGTTGGCCCAATGTTAAACCAACACGGATTCAACGTCTTGAGTCTGCTGGAATTGGGTGTATATATTAGCACCTCTACAACCAGTAATTAAAAATAAAATATGGTCCTAAATATTGAAACACTGATATTTATTGTGTCTTGAATTTAAAAAATCATTTTCAGTGATTTGAAGTTGTAGATCACTGTAGCGGAACACAGCTTCAAGGGACTGAAAATATAAATTGAATAGCTCAGATCTCTAAGGATTAGGAGAGATACTCATGTTTATAGATTAATCAATTTACATCATAATCAGAGATTATAAAAAAAACAATACATTGCACAAAAACCAAAGATATCTATCTCCTGTAGTCATCATGAGGTGATCCCATATAATTATGACATAGGCTTCCTACAGTCAACATGTGAAAACAGTTTGAATTGAATTAGGTTGGAAATTTAGGATTCAAATGGGTGGAAAAAGTTATTTTAGTCTCAAGAAATCTTCCATCTAGTTGACTTTTTTTTCAGAAAAACAAATTGAAACATTTGATCCTGAGTTCACTAATTGTCAGAAATACTTAAGATTAAATTTTGTTATTTTTTAACTAAACCTTGAATTTATAACCTAATTTGAAATGACTGAAAACTTGTGAATTTAGGACACATTTCTTTTTGTAAAACTGGTTACTTGTATAGAAAGCATTGAAATTTACTCACTTTGGAACACTTGTGACATTTCGACCTGCCTTCAGCAGATCTTGATCATGCAAAAATTTCAACATTTCCCATATTTAATTTTGGAACCATGAATAACATATTCTCTACCAGTCAGTTTCACATATGTTGGAAGCAGCTTTTTTCAATTTTCTCAGTTCCTATTTAAAATATTTGTTTGAATTTTTCTCGGATCATGTTTGCATCATCCGTGAAAATTTGGTGTGATTTATTTTGTATTTCAGAAGTTAGACCATTTGGCATGTAATACAATTCTTGTTGAAGGGTGATTGTGAAATGAGATCTGTCATTTGAAATACATATTACATGTTGTTAAACTATTTGACAGGCGTGTTGGGGGGGGGGATTAGAAACCATTGTGTATACATTAACCCTTTACCCCTACAGTGCGGGGATCCACTTAAGTCGTCAGAATCTGACGTCTGTAGACGTCAGATTCTGACGACTAAAGTCGATCCCCCTACTGTAAGAGTAAAAATATTTCTAATGCCCGTAGACCCGTATAACATAGGTATTCAAATGAATCAGAAAGAGCTAACTAAGACATATATGATGATTTCAAATTAAATAAAACCCTTTGGTTCCCATGAATTATTTAAAAAAATATTCAGCGCTTTAAGGATTAAAGCGCTGAAATACTTGAACGTATAAATCATGGAGATCAAAGGTTTTTTTTTAATTTGAAATCATCATAAATGTCTTAGAGCTTTAGCTCTTTCTGCTTCATTTGAATACCTGTGTTATGAGTTTACGACCATTAGAAATATCTATAGTCATTTTTAGTCTGTTTTATTAACTGTTCAAATCCCAATTATTGAGAAAGAAATATGCTGTTCCAAGTCAGGCTCTGACGTCTAAAGTCAGATCCCGCGCTGAATGGGGGTAAACACGGTTTTAAATAATTTCAAACAAAAAAATGTCACTGAAAAAGATAACATTGTTTGTTGTAGATGTTCAGTTCATCACATAACTTAATATCACAGAGGTCTACTAATTTCATAAATAAACATTTATCATTATTTAAGTTGGAAATTGCATGAGTAATTCCAGCTTTAACTCTTGTGCTGTTATGACTGTATGTAGACGTTTTCAAGCACATTTCAGACTAAATAACATACCACTGAAATAGGTAACATATTTTATAGAGGATGCTCAGTTAATACAATATTCAAATTTGAAAGAGTTTTCATAAATAATTATTTTTCATTCACTTGAAGCTGGAAATTGCGTTAGCAGTTCCAGGTTAAAGTGAATGACAAAAATATTCACAAACAATTCAGCAGCACACGGGTAAAATAAAAACAAATAATTCACATGATTCAGCAGTAGAAGGGTTGAAAAGCGACATTATCCATTTTAAATGTAATTTTTTTTTTCAGAGTGAAAAAAAATATAACTTGATGAAACAAATTATTTAAATAAATACTAATCACTAATGTAAAAACAGCTACAGTATTTAATAAAATACATGTGAAAAAATCTGAAGAAAAATAAGTACTATATGACCAGCAGAATGTATAGAAATATTATCAGTGAGTTCTGTTTAAAGAAAAATAAATCTCAAAACTAACATATAAACATTGTATATCACTTGTTATTTATACAATAATGAATATATTCTTCGTCAACATATATTATGAGTAGTTCACACAGGTTGACAGCAAAGGTGACTGATCAGATACCATGATTATCATGTTATCTGATCAGTAACCTTTGCTGTCAACCTGTGTGAACTACTCATAATATATGTTGACTTAACCTCGATTTCAAAATGATGTCCAAATTAGATTATACTAGTCAGACTGAACAAACTATTAACCCTTATCCTGCTAAGTTAAAGTTATGGTCAACTGTCAAAAATTCGCAGGACAAGGGTCCCCCAGAATGCAATAGTGCCTGTGGGTAGGCCAATGCCCTATTCCATAATAATACCAAATATGCGTTTCATACCCAAAGCCTCATTAAGAGCAAGTTCTCAAATCACAGCAAGTTCATATATACTTGAGCGACATCTATGAGGTAATAATTCTATCAAAGCTAAAGCCCTGGTTCTTAGCTGCTCGCTGGCTTGCAAACAAACTGACTGTATTACTGCGGGTATCTCGAAACAGACTGACCCCAGGCTTGTACTGACACCCAATAAACACAAGACATTTGTATGACTTAATACAATGTTTGACCAATAGCAAAGACGTTAGGCCGACGTTGTATAAATGTTATACATATGTTTTGTGTTTGTTGGGCAGGAGAACTTCCTCTCAAATATTGTACATTTCTCCAATGTTGGTTCAATGTTGGAGCAGCGTCGCAGACATTGGTCCAACATTCAAACAGCACTGGGTCAATGTCTCGTTTAAGTAGTATCTTGTAATCAGTTTAGTTGATGACATTAATGCTGTCACCCTCTCCAGTAGGTTACTGTATGCCTACAGCCCTGTGCTCTATATATGCTACTGTAGGGCTACATGTGACGGTCCCACACATGCCCGTTTTGCAGTTGTATGAATCTTTAATGCCTTTAATTGTTCACACACTTGGAAGTTGTGTATCACTACTGCGACCCACAACTTAGGTGGCAGTCAATTACTCATATTTGTTAATTTTGAGCACAAATATTTGCAAATCTTGATGTTCAGACACATAATTCATTCCCAATAACAGTGATTTGGTCGACCAATATAACAGACTAAAAACGAAAATAGTCATGATCAGCAGGATAAGGTTAAGAGATTTATTCATTAAAGTTTGAAGGATATTCAGAGCTAATCCCATTTCTTAAGCCTTTTTAAATTAATTACACTCGCATGTATTGACGTTTTTTTTAATATATTATGGTTGTCACTTATTTGGTATAGAATTGTCATAGCATACTGAAACATCTCTGTTTGCAAAAATCATCTTGTAGAAATATAACCTGAATTGTCACAGACAATCAGTAAATGATGTAGAGTCCTGGTCCACAACAACTTTCACACATTAATTAGTTGACACAATAAATAGGATATACATCTATATATATATATAATAATAATATAATGACTTCTATAGCGCCAGTATCTCTCAACAATATTGAGACTCAATGGCGCTGTTATATATAAACAGCAGTTGAACTTGACCAACAGAAAATGACATTCATTTATATCCTTTCCACTGCCGGGTAGATATACCACAGCTATGCCACAGCGTATCAAAACGGATGGAAAAATCGACCCTCTCACAAACACTATGATATACCGCACTCATACCAGAGCGTTGTAGTCCGTATCCAAAAAGTGGCCTTCTCTCACGCATAGCGTAAAAATCCGTAATTTATCTCAAAATCTCTCTCATTCATGTATAGAGCAGCTACCGCTATTACGTATTTTTACGCTACGGTAGACATGCGAGGTGAGATATAACGATTTGTTACGTTATGGGTTCCCGTCTACACAGCGTTCATGGTTACTCTACATAATGCATCTGGACCGCCTGTGATGCTGGCCCACCATTGAAAAGGCATCGGGGCAACTTTTTGCATTTGAAGGGAAAGTAGAATGGTGTATGGCACCCAGTGTAGTCTTTTGTCATAAATCCACATGACTATGATTAATATAATTAGAAGGGAGTATCAATATCATAAACCTAATATTTGCTGATGAGACATCCAACTATAAAGGTTGAATTTACATAGCCGGGTATGTTAAACATATATCACAATATTTAAGGTGTGTAGGTCTAAAATTGTTAAGTCACTTAAGTTTAAAATTAAACTCAGCATGGTTGGATCAAGGTATCGCAAATATGACTCATTTTCTAGAGTTCTATGTTTTTGGTTGCGTTTCTTTGTTTATTAGTTTGTTTGTCCGCCAGGGAAACTATATCACTGCACATTATTATCGTCATCTATCCAATGTTCAAGTTTAAAGAGCATCATAATATAGGTTACAATTGACAACAATGCCGACAAACTTACCAGAACGAAATGGTTGACTATTTTTTTGCTATCAAATTTTACAAGTGTGAGTTGCTTAGGCCTACCACATTGGGAAATGTAGTTCTTCTAATGAAGACAACCGCATAAAGACAAAAATACTAACATGTCTTATGATATGCCGTAATTTACTCTTGTTGGAATGTACTAGAATAACAGAAAGGTCAACATGTCACGGCCGCGTAGATACACACGGATATGACAGCACCCAGCACACACGATACTAGGCTCAATGCTAGATTAATACTGGTCCAGTATCAACGACGCTGACCCAGCTTTAAACCAACATTGTGACAATGTATCGTGTGTGCTGTGAGTGGCTGGCATGTATCAACGCTGTAACGTATTGTGCCGTGGTGATGGATACACATTAAGTGCTACAGGGCGGCTGGGGCATAGCTACGCTACAACGTATTAAATCGTAACCAGACGAAATGCCGTGGAACAGCCATAGTGTAATGTTCTGTTATTGACCCCCCTGTTCATTATAAAGATAATGAGTGTAGAATTAATTAAAAAATAAATGTTATGAAAATCAAAATGTCTTCACAAGACATAAAACTAAAGGTTGCAGGTGTAGAATCGGGTATATTTAATATCTATGTCATAACATTTAAAGCATGTAAAAGTGACGAAATAGCTTATTTCACATATTCGTATAACTATCCATTTATAATTGCTAATTAGTAAACATCATGATAGGTTAGAAGCATGCCGACAAGTTTACTTGGAAGAAATGGGGAAATATTCTTTGTATATCAAAGCTTACAAGTGTGAGTTATTTACCACCTTAGCAAAAATAGTTTGAAAAATGAATAAAATGGAATGAGGATGAAAAATACTGACAGGTCTGCGACATACGATGGTGTTTGTGAGAAGGCCGTTTTTTCGCTACGATCCAGTACGCTGTGGCATGCCTACACTGTATGGTACTGTTTCTGAGAGGGCCGCAAAAACGATCCGGTTTAATACGCTATGGCAGTGGAAAGGATATGATATTAAATAATATCTATTGCACATCGATATAATATACTATAATAGTTATATTTTATAAGTCTTGTCAGCAGAATTGAGATTACATATGATGCCTATCAGCCGTGACGTTATCATGACATCAATTAGTGACATTATTATAACGTCAATTAGTGATGCCACTAATCACACAGTCAGAACAAAGTCTGTGTATATAACCTCAGTACATTCTAAAACACATTAGCTCTTTTAGTGCTGTATTCAGCAAACACAATACATTGAATCAATGCAGTATATTTGTTTGGCCTGCATCGCAGACAGTGGCCAACATTAATTCACCATTGTGTTGACATCTAGTGTTTCTTGCACTTTATCGATTCATTTGAAGCAGCCAGCCACAAATTGAGAGAAGCAATGTGATGTATGCCCTAGACTACTAGTGCAGACATTGGGTCGAATACATACAAATGTTATCAAATACGAATACTTTGTAAAGTCGTGAATAAAAATTTGAACACAAAAACTAAAATATAAATAAGAATACATTAAAAAAATCTATGGCTTCAAGCATTATTTAAACCAACTAATATGTCACTGAAATGGATAGGATAGTTTGTGGAAGATGCTCAGTTAGTTAGTCAAATAATTCAATTTAGAAGATGTACATTATTTGAAGCTGGAAATTGCGTTAGCAATTCCAGCTTCAAATGAATGAAGAATACAATAGAAACAGTTCAGCGTGACAAGGGTAACCTTTAAGTGCCTATTTGTCCTTTAAAAAAATATAATTATATAAATAGTAAGAGAAATGTGCATTAAATTTGCAAAATTGGCATATACTTTGATTCACATTGTATAAATACAAGTAATTTTTGATGGTAGTGGGAGCCACACACAACCTCAGGTTGGTAAAAAAATTAATTTCCAAATGTAGTGATGTAGTGGTTCAAGAGTTAATAGATACTAAATAAAAAAAATAAAAGAAAATTGATCAAAAAAAGAAAAATTTGACACAAAGCTTCTTTAACCCTTTGACCGCCAAATTATTCAATCTGAATGTTCACCCACTTTAAGTTGTGTCTCGCTGACGCGATCCACAACTTAAAGTGGGTGAAAATTATTCAGATTTGACAAAATGTTTTCAAATAGTGCTGATTTATGTCACATTTTATCTTTAACGTGTTTAAAAGGTGGTAGTTAATGTGCTAATAAAAAATGAAAGCCCGAATATATGCGGCAGCGGCGGTTAAAGGGCTAATGGTTAGCGATTGTCATGGATCGTAGCCCAACATTAAACCCGTACAGGGAAAATGTATCGTATTGTATTTCCGCAGTAAACCTGTTGAACCCTTAAAGCGCTATATCATAGAGTTAAAATTTTAACCCACCTGAAATTGTGAATCGCTACCGTGACTCACAATTTCCGCAGTAAACCTCACAATTTCAAGTGGGTAAAAATTACTTAAATACACCTGTACAAAATGTGAATCAAAATACATGTCAATCCAGCAAATTAAATGCTTATTTCTAGTTCAAATGCCCTTATTTTTTCCGCTTACAACGTTGATATATTTTAGTACAAACCCTGGAGGCCAATTTTTTTTTTAATTTAAGAACCATCATTAATGTCTTAGTTAGTTCTTTTGCTTCATTTGAATACTTATGCTATGAGTCTACGGCCATTAGAGATATTTTAAATCTCCAAGTGTGGGGACGGTCTTTAGACGGCAAAAGACGGTCCCCATGCTAAAGGAGTTAACAAGAAAATATGAGGGCTAAAATGGCTTTATATGAGAAAACAATTTTGATCAATTATGCTTTGGTGAAAACTATTTAAGTCTGAGAAATGCTATTGTGAGAAAATTAAGAAATATTTCTTTTTTTCTTTGTTGACCAAATCTTAATGTAAAGGAGACATTTTAATAAGAACAAAAAGGGCAAATAAAATTTCTAGGTGAAAATGCTGAGGTAACATAGATCTACAACGAGTCACAATGACATGTCACATGACTGGCAGTACAGGGTTGATAATGGTGTTCAGCTTGGTCAGCTCTGTAACCCATGCCATTTACGTAGCTGGTAGTGCAGCGTAGATCTGCTAGATGAAATGCTCAGATTGATGTTAGGCAAGGTATCCCGTTACGACTATCTCATGGGCGATAAATCTACCAGTCATCCAAGAAGTCAAATCCTGTCTTATTGAGTGATGATGAAGAAGTAGACGTCTGTATAAAAAAAAAAAGTGAAATATTGAATTAATAATAATCTTAATCATTATGAGAAGTTGTAGCAGTAGGTGGGATGTGTTTTCTGTCACCCAGGTCTGAAAATTATCGACCTCTGTTTAGCCAAAACATATTATTTAAATTAGCAAGACACCAATTCAAGTGTATGGGAATTTCAAAGAAATAGCTTGTTGATCAAAATAACTTAGATTAAGCCTTACAAAACTGGACTATTTTTTTATAAACCATGGAGACTAAAGGTTTTTTCAATTTGAAATCATCATAAATGTCTTAGTTAGCTCTTTATGCTTCATTGGAATACATATGTTATGGATCTCAGGGTCCAATTTATTCAGTATCGCATGGCGAAAAGCTATATAATCTTGACCAATTGTTAATCGAATTGGTAAATAATAAGCAAAATATTCATCTTTAATGACGAGAAAAAAACCAAGGAATGTGGAGGTTGCTTGTGAATCGCTACACAATATTTTCTAAACAAATTGAACCCTGGGTATACATCCATAATATTTTTCAAATTCCTTCAGTGCGGGGATCGACTTTAGATGTCAGATTCTGAAGTCTAAAGTCAGTCCCGGCACTGAAAGGGTCAACTGTTATTCATTTTACAGTATTTTTTTTCATCCTTCCATCAGGAAAATTGGCTAATTTATAGTACAATCATAAATTTTAGAATGGCCTTACTTCAGGCAAACCTGTTAGGCCTAACATATTACCTGAGGCTTGTTAGATTAAACTGCCTTTATGTGAACATATTAGCTCTTAGCTGCTATGTCCATTATTAGTACATCATTATTAATCTCTTTAGGAAAACCTGTTAGCATTAGTTCTGACAAGTTTTTATTTACTACGGTATAGGTAAACCTGTTTAGTATTACTTTGGACTGTTAGAGAATTTTAAATTGTTAGATTTGATTATTTTTTGAAATGCACCAACATTTTTAACTCAGAGGGAGGATAGTCTCAGAAAAATACAATCAATGAACACTATATTCTCTTCATATACAGCTAATGTAACAGATAATGTAACCTCCTTTCTGATGGAGGCAATGATGGTCCGCCCCACAACTAATTTCACTAGAACCACCAGCGTGGCCAAAAAGCAGTTTAGGAGGAAATAATTTTATTATGCCTGCAACAAAATTCCAGGATTTTAAAGGCCACATAGGTAAAGTCCACAATTTTCCTGGCCTTGATTTCTCATAGCTCAAATGTATTGATTTTCATGGAATTCAAAGCCCTGTACATGAATACAGTTCAAATTAGTTCTGTTGGCATTACTTAGTTCTCTCTTTAGATAAACCTGTTAAGCTTGAGTTGCTGTCACTGAGCCAATCAGTCTCGTCATCGTCTTCATGTTAAGCCTAAACTGTTAAATCACTACCGTACTTACTTTAGGCCCATGGCCCTTACTTCAGGTAGACCTGTTACTGTTAGCTAAGACATTCTACATACCCTAGGTAGACCTGAATTAATTCTGACCATCAATTATTTTAAGTAGACCTGTCAGTATTATTTGTGACACTATACTCACTTCAGGTAGACCTGTTAGTGTAAGCTGTGACATTATACATACCCTAGGTAGACCTGAATTAATTCTGACAATCAATTATTTGAAGTAGACCTGTCAGCAATGTGAGCATTATTTGGGACACTATCTCACTTTAGGTAGACCTGCTAGTGTAAGCTGTGACATTATACATACCCTAGGTAGACCTGCATTAGTTCTGACCATATAATTATTTTTACCCTTACAGTGCGGGGATCGACTTTAGTAGTCAGAATCTGACGTCTGTAGATGTCAGATTCTGACGACTAAAGTCGATCCCCGCACTGTAAGGGTAAAAAAATTTATATTGATTGTAGACTTATAATATAGGTATTCAAAAGAATCAGAAAGAGCTAACTAAGACATTTATGATGACTTCAAATTGAAAAAACCCTTTGGTTACGATGTTTTTTACAAATTAATTCAGCGCTGTAAGAGTCAAGTAGTATTATTTGTGACACTATACTTACTTTAGGTAGACCTGTTAAGCCTGAGCTGCTGTCACCGAGCCAATCAGTCTCATCCTCATCATCGTCGTCGTCCATAGTGCTGAGTGGCGCCCTCTGTGGCTGGGTGGTTACTGGTGCCATCTGTGGCTGAGTGGCTAGTGGTGTGCTGGTTTTTGTGGTCACTGCAGCTAGCGGCATGGTCGTTTTCGCCGTTACTGCGGCTAGCGGTGTGGTTGTTTTTGTGGTCACTGCGGCTGGCGGTGTGGTCGTCTTCATGGTCACTGCGGCTAGTGGTGTGGTTGTTTTCATGGTCACTGTGATTGGTGGCGTGCTTGGTTTTGGGGGAGGGCTTGTCAGCATTCGCTCAGGTTGTGAGTTTGGCTTCGGGGGAGGACTTGTCAGCATCCGTTCAGGTCGTTTCCCAGATGTTTCTGACTGCTTCAGACCTGCACAAAACATTATCATAATCATCAGCTCATTAAAACATTCACAAAATATTCTGCGATCTGGACTTAAAAAGATATATGCCAACTTTATCAGTAATAGCTTTGGGGCTTGACAATAAGCAAAATAGGGTACTGGCACTGAGTCATACCTCAGAAGCGCAGAAAGCACCAATTCTTATTATTTGTTAATTTGTCAAAGGTCCATATGGCTAGTTAAATATTAAGTTTGGTGGCCTGTCTGGTACAGCAAAGGTGAAATGGGTCCTCGAGCTATCGGACCACTGCTATTGTCGAGGTCTGGGCTTTAAATCAACAGATTTCTCACCTATATTATTTACTGACCAGTATATTTATAAAACATTACAGGGCTAGACACCAATTGCCCCCCAATTTATCACTTGCCCCGACTTGCCCACGACATACATAATGAGTAACAATTTCATTAGATGTGACAGACGGTCGGTCAAATTTGAAATGGTAAAAATTTTATTCACTTGTCCAGTGGGCCACTGTCTGTAGTTTTGAACTTAGCCCCACCCAAAATCGGTTGCCTGGGCAATTGGGCGACCGTTAGTGTCGAGCCCCGCATTTTCACAAGTAAAGACAGTATCATATAGTAAATACAGCACTCATCCAACCAATTAGCTGCGAGCCTTTAGACAAACACTTTATTCATTGGACATGTGCTGTATTTCCAATATGTACAGTAAGGCAGCCAAAAATGAACAACATTTTGTATAGTCACAAAATTGAGAACAAAAATCTAGTTCAATATCCGGCTTATACCAAATTATGTCTCAGAGAACACCACAAGGCAGCGTGTGAGAAACATTATTATCAAATACTGCATTGTCACTTCAAAGATGGCCCATCAATGATGAACCTTAATCACACAAATAAATAATTAAACAAAAAATTCATAAAGTAAAACAATTATGATATTATAAGCAGGAGAGTATGTTATGGTTACCTTTCGTTTGCTCTACTCGACTACGTTCACTGCTGCCCCGGCTATCTCGGCTACGTTCACTGCTGCCCTGGCTATCTCGGCTACGTTCACTGCTGCCCCGGCTATCTCGGCTACGTTCACTGCTGCCCCGGCTATCTCGGCTACGTTCACTGCTGCCCCGGCTATATTGGCTGCGTTCACTGCTGTTTCGGTTGATATTTTTCTGACTGCTTCGATCGGCTGGTGGTTTAAGTTCAAGGTCGTCTGTGGTTGACTCACCCGGCTCCTCTATGTATACAGGGGATAGCTGTCCGCCCGATGACATCTCACCCACAGTCACACTCAGCTCTGACATAAGTGACTGCTCAGCCTCTGCCTTACTCCGCCTCCCCGGCCACCAGCGACCCGCCTTATTCTTCCCAGAGAGCTTCCTGATAGCTGGGCTTTCTGGAGGAGACACACTACTCTGACGACTGCCATCTGAGGACGTAGCAGCGGGCTGATCTGGCTCGTTCAGAGTGAATGCTTTATTAGTGTGTTCAGGGCTGGCCAGTAATCTGGCATCCTCAGCTCTCACTGAGCCTTGAGGACTCAGAGGGGGTTCGTGTTTAGAATGTTGCTCTTGACTATTTTCTCGAGCCGCATTAAAATTTATACCAAGCTGTTCAAATATATCAGAGTCACTTTGGACCAAGGCCTTCTCCCCGACCAGGAATGGAGAGTCCCAGATGCTTTTCTCTGGTTTAAATGCCAGGTTAGTATTCAGGGTATCACGATCCGGGGAATGGGATTTTCTGGGTGGTTTTCCTGGTTTAGACGTCTCGGACTTTTGACCCGTAGGTGGTGCGTCATCAAACAATGACAGATTCTCCTGACTCTGTGAAAGATAAAAACATCTGGTGTATAGGAAATGCTACAGTGAGTAAATTAACATGCCAAACATAACTTGTGTCATCTTTAATATGTTTTATTATCTGATTAAATAACTGTTATTGCAAAGAAAATGTGTTTAAACATCAAGATTTGCCAATGTTTCGACCCAAATTTGTCGTCCTCATACATCGAAATCAGATGTCTGTAAACATGGTAAATGGCAGATTCTGAAGCATGTACCATGCACTGAAAGATATTTCTCATGGCCGTATACCTATAATTTAGGTATTCAAATGAAGCGGAAAGAGCTGACTGAGACATTTATGATGACTCCAAAAAGATTTGGTCGCCATGGTTTATACAAAAATATTTCAGCATTGTAAGGGTGAACAAATATGAGTAATTTTCACCCATTTAAGTGAGTGAAAATTTAAATGCTTCAATTGAGCGGTTAATTAGATTTGGGAAATGCCTATTTTTAAATTGTCATTTGGAGCTAGTAAGTGTGTCAGCAATTCAAATTTTTTCAATAAATAAAAAACAGTGGTGTGAATTTCAGCCGCAGTTTGCACCACGCAAAGAATGTGAATCATCCTGTTTATTTTAAATATAAATACATGTATAAAAATGAAATACAATATATTAATATCTTTAATCAGGGTTCCATATATCCAGTCGCCCACTCGCCATTGGCACCTTGTTTTTGCTGTGGGCTAATCAAGTTGACACAAAGGTAGCCCCCATTGCGAATGTATAATAACTCAAACTATCCATTAGAACTTGAATGTACAAAACAAATATTTTTATATTCTTCAAAATCATTTTATATAAATCCCTATGAGTCTACGAGTACGGTAAAAAATGCATTTTTCACAGATAATCCACTATGCAGTGTATGAATTATAAAACCACTACAACTGAATCAAATACATGATAAATGTTTAGTGGTCAGGTTTTCATAGGAAAAAAAAATATACGATTAAGTGGGATACTAGAATTTGATGTGGCCAGGGCGACCACAATTACCATCTGAGGGGCCAACGTGGCTACCAGAGTTTTGGTAGGTATTTTAGCCCCTGTTAACCCTTTAGGCCCTCACGATGCATTAAAGCATCATTTTACATCCCTGAAAACAGACTTAGTTTTCCTGCAACAAAGGGTTCTGGAACGAAATTTCCATGAAACTAATTTACCAAAACATGGCAATTTTCTTTAATTTTTAAACAACATCAAATCATTTTCATCCACTACAAGTCGAGAATTGCGACAGCAATTCGTGGCTTGTAGTGGATGAAGATGACAATGGTAAATTTAGGCTTGAAAGGGTTAATCATGCAGTGTTCAGCACAGACAAGAAATAGGTGGGGACATTTGTCTCACTACCCTGGAAAAAAAGGAGACATTTGACCTCTTAAGTGCGTAATTGACGCCAAGTGTTAAGCACAGACAATAAATACGTGGGGACATTTGTCTCACTACCCTGGAAAAATAGGAGACATTTGACCTCTAAGTGCGTAATTGACGCGATATCGCGGCCTGTGCTGAACACTGATCATGGTCAATGATGGTTGTTACAAATAAAAACCTGCATCAACAATCATTGATTAATAATCCTTATTCTGGTGAGTTCATTTATTTAAATTTTCAGTGACTTGAAATTGTGTCTCGCAAAAGTGTGACACATTACTTCAAGTGGATGAAAATTACTCATGGAATATTTGGTTAATTTGAGCACAAATATTTGCAAATTTTGGGGTTTTGTCAAGTTAAAAAAAATCAAAAAATTTGAGAAAAACTCGGATTGGCCAGACACCACCCACCCACCCACATATCCAATTATAATTTTCTTTTGAAAACATGTAAAACAACAATAAACAGCACAAAAAACACAACATTTCCCCCAAAAAAAACCCAAATCCGAGTTGAGGCTGGACCCACCATCCCACTTACGAGTTTTTCTTGGATTTTAAGATTTTTCTTTAACTTGACAAAACCCCTAACAGTGATTTGTCTGCCCAATAAAACAGATCAAAATTGCCAATAGTCGTGATCAGCAGGATAAGATTTTGTCAAATTATTTCAATCTAATAACAATAAACCAATAAAAAATAGCTGCAACCAGCTGTTAATATACCAAGCAAGCTTAGACTTTTTGACAAAATTCTATGACTGAAACTAGGTGGTTGGTTAGTCCATTTAAACAATACCTAACCAGTGATAACCGTGACGTGTATATAGGGCCACACTTTCTTAGTAGAGAGGGTTACAGCATTTGCATCCTCAATTTGTCCGATATCAGAAAAAAAAAAAGTTTAAATCACAGATTTTTTCATTCCTTCTGTTTTAATTTTGTGGAAAACACCCCCCAAAAATTAAAAAAAGATGAAGTACCAGAACTTTCTTTTTAATTTTTTTCCCGAAAGGCTTAAATGTTTACGAACTTCAAGTGACTAAAATTTACGATGTACAATTCGAATAAAAAACATGCCAATCTGGCAAATCTAATACTCATTTTTACAGTTTCAAACTTTCTTGTCTAAAGGACAAATAAAATGTTAAAAATATCTATAGACATGAGGTCTAAATTAAGTGTCACATTGTTTAAAAATTTTTTTGGGTGTAAATGATTTTTTGAACGTTTTTCCCAAACAAATATTTTTTGGAAGTCCTACCGAATGTGCCTGGTCACTCTCTGAAAATACCCGGAGAGTCGGCTTACATGCAGTGATTGGGTTTTGTCTAAAACTAAAATTTTCCGAGCAGTTAAAATGAAATTTAAAAAAATGGCGCTTGCAGAAATGCCAGAGGTTGCCTGTTCGATAAAAAAAAATACCCACTGTGAAATCAGAAACAAACTTTTTTTAAAGGCCTGGCAGAAAAAAAAATCTTCCTCCCTCATGACTTTTTAGCTAAGCTGTGAAATCCGGAACAAGCATATCTTTAAAATGAAATGAAATGAATCTGGCTTTAGGCCACCTTTGTGCACATATAAGCTAAACTGGGCCAGGAGAACCTCCTGAGGATGGTGAGATGATTGAGATGACACTGTCCTCCAGACACAGGATTCGAAATTTGAGCCCTGGCGGTCTGAGGCCGAGCATGCTACCTTTTGGTCACGGAGGCTCCCCACAATACTGACTTTCACACGTGGAAGGGGAAGAAACATTTTGTGTTTCTTTCAAACCGCCAAACCGGGAGACGAACCCCGAACTCTGGCGTGAAAGGCAGCGGTGCTAACCACTACCCTAGGGCCCCCGCCCAGCATATCTTTAAGGCTGGCCCAATTAGAACTAAGGGGTAAACATGACTACTGAAATATTCTTTTTAAATCTAATAAAGCCCTTGTTATTCAGCAACAATCACAATGAGGGTATAAATATTTCACCCCATCAACATGTTTAGTACAGGAGCAGAAAATTGTGGTCAGATTTTGACATCAAAATAGACCCCGGCTGCATTCAGAGTTGATTTATGTATGAGAACGTTAAATAGCTGGACATTACCTTTGTTTTCCATGAGAATGGTCCTGAATGTTCATCTTGCCACGTCCATCCCTGAACACACATACATAATTAATAATAACTACATCCACCTAAGAAACATAGCAATGTAAGGCCGTCCTAAAAAATATGTTTGTTACCAATTTCCGACCGCACGAGTAAAAACAGCGGTAAAATATACCGCATGGCGAATTGTGTAGTAAAAGAAAACATTTCCACCCGCACATGTCCAAATCAGCCTATGAACAAATTTTTTATTGCAGTCAAATAAAACGTTTTTATTTCGGTCGAATTTTCGATCACGCGTCTTGTCTCTAGAATCCTAGGCCTAGCCTGGTTCACGTTGAGAAAATGGCCGCGGCCATGCCGGCGAAGCGAAGATTGTGTTATCTGTTGAAATCTCAATTTTTTGTCAAAAAACAATGCGTCTTGTACGAAATATAATTATTTGAGCAAAAATAATTTATATCAATACAAAATTTAAAAAAATGTTGTCGCAATCCCCCATAGAATTTTTGGCAGTCTAAAATAAAATTTGCTCCTAGAATTAAAATTTTTGACAGTCCAAAAGAAAACTTTTACCGAATTACAGCATGGAAATTTCAACAGCATGAAATCAGAAACAAGGATATTTTTTGGGATGGCCTAATCAATAAATACAGCATCAGTCTCTAAAACAGAAATATATGTTAGTTAATAAATTATAAATACAGTCATCAATCCCTGAACGTAGCAAATCAATATAATTAATAAATACAGCATCAGTCCTTAGAACATAGCAAATCAATTTAATTAATGAATACAGCATGGGCATGGGACCATCTACGCATGCACGCGGTTTCGAAACCCGCTTGGTACAGGATTTTGAGAGAAATATCATGTTTCTTGCCTCACAAAATTGTGACATTATTTTGATGTTTCTGTCATTGGGCAAGGCACTTTACTCGTACATGCATGCTTGGTGCTAACTTGGTGTAAGCTTAACTCAGGTGTAAACAAGTACCTGGTACGAAGGAGATGACATTTTTTCACTTGTGTATGATAGTAGTAAGTTCAATATGGTCAATTGGCAACCAGGGCATTATGCCCTCCATGGAGTGAAATGGTGAATGAATGAACAGGTCAAGTGACCAGAGGGTAAAATGTACAATGACGGCCAATTATTTCCTGTTTCAAAAAAATGATTTTCAAATTTTGGTGAATTCCGTTTTAATCCATTTTAGTGTGCGATTTTCACAGTGTTGACTAAAATTACTGACTATGTACAGTGACTGAGTGCCACTGTGCTTAGTACAAGTAGGCTAGCTGAGATATGTAGTTGAATTTAGTAGCACAATTGTTGATTGCCAATAATCAACAGAATGACGGGCTCCCATTTAAACACTATTATGTTAGGTATATTACAAAGAAATCTATTTTGCTAAAAGTACATATTTTATTTTTCAAAGTTATGGGGAGGCTTGCAAGAAACAAAACAGTTATTATGTGTGTATTCCAGTAAATCTGGATTCGGTGTTTAGGGATACCGCCATGGGAGGTCACATGCGCGATCAGCACTTCTACCAACCTGTCAATAGACATACTGGATGTTTATCATTGACATGATAGGTTAGTACAATGTCAATGGTAGAACTATAGGCCTACTGTAGGCCCCAACTAGCTAGTAGCGCATGTTTTTTGTTGATTTCTCAATCAATTTTCAAATGATTCCCATCACATTTTGTAAGATGGAATCATATTTTAACAGGAGCCTAATATCCCTGAAAATCCTGTTAAATAATATGTGGTCATTTTACATACATGTACAGTAGTAAATTGAAATTATGATGTCCCTCTATAAACCTATTCAACTAATTCTGGAATTTTATCAGGCCTACATGTCAAATCTTCTGACTTTTGAGATATTCAATAGAGGCCCACAGTATTTTAGCGATTTTTTTACCGATGTTAGCATATGACTTGAAAATTGCCTACAGTGTTAAATTTCAAGGTAATCGGTTCATAATTGATAGAGAAATCGACGAAAAACATCAGGGCTGTAAATAAGGTTAAAAATTTTGGTTGTCTGCCGTTCAACCAACATGAATATTTAGGTTGTCTGCCACAATTTTAAGTCGTCCGCCCAAAAATGAGGACAAAAGTTGAACTACAATTTTGATCATGAGCTTAATTATCATGATTATTAAATGATACACAACACTGTACCCTGGGGTACCAGATAGAAATACGGAAAAAATAGATAGAAATGTTCTTATTTTGCAGAATATACTTGTTTTAGGGACATTTTCTTCACTAAGGACTGAAAAAATAACATATATTTCAATGTCGAAACTTGTTGTACCGCAAATTGCCGCCGCATTCACTAGGTGACGCTGCAACGGTACCCCTGGGTACAGCACAGCGTGTTGCATCAAATATGTTTGACAGTAAAAAAAAAATAAGAGTTAAAATTTGGTTACAGCTCAGTCAGTGACTGTCACTTTGACTGCTGGATGAAAAACTGCAGTTGTCCGGATGAACAACCATCAGAGCATTGTGGGTTGTCCGTTTTGTGATTTCGTTGTCCCGGACAAACTGAACGCTCTTATTTCCAGCCCTGAACATTCGCAACAGATTTAACATTTAAATGGAGTGTCTATCTGTACTAATGACTAATTGTACGTATTTGCTGTTTTCCATATACATGTATTACGGAAAGAGTTTCCAACAATGCAGGGCACGAAATAAGGGCATTCCGGGCGTCCGAGACAACCTATTTTGGTGTCGGACAACCCAGTGGGCCAGTATCAATCTCAGGTTTTGCGGCGGACAACCAGTCAAAATTTGATAAAGATTTACAAAAATATGCAAATTGTTTCTGTGCAATTAGGCGCATTAACCTATTAATACTTTAAATAAGTGGGAAACATGAAAGAACACTAAAAATTGTTTTTTTTAAGTTCCTAAATGTTCAAAAATCTTGGGATAATCTGAAAATTTGACCTGGTGGTCCGGCAGACAACCAAGTCAACCATCCTGATTTTGTGTTGTAGGCTTTGACTTTGAGTAAATACTCCAGCAGCCCTCCATTGTGGAGTATCAGGCTGGAGGGGGGGGAAAGAGGCTGGCAGATCTAGTCGACCAGCTGACTCTTGAATGCTGCCAGTTTTCGATTCTGTGGCAGCTGCCGGAAGAGAATTCCAATCAGGGATAGTTCGATGCCAAAAAGAATTTTGTCCCAGTGTGGTGTTAGCTCTGATGTGTTTATAAGCCTGATTGTGCCCACCACGTGTTCTTCTATCTGCTGGGATTAAACGGTCATTGATAGGAATTTCAACTAACTCATTTAAAATTTACAACATACATAAAAGCCTAGAATTTTTTCGTCTTGTTTTCAAGTCAGTCCAGCCCAAGTTCTGAATGAGAGATGTCACACTGGCTGTTTGTCTATAATTTTGGGTGACAAATCTTGCTGCTGCTCTTTGAATTTTTTCTAATTTATCAATTTCTTTTTGTCTAAAGGGGTCCCAAACTGCTGAAGAATATTCTAAGGATGATCTGACCAGGGAGAAATAGGCAGTCTCTCTTAATTTAGGGGGACATGCCTTCAGGTTCCTCCGAAGGAAGCCCAGGGTGGAATTCGCTTTACTTGTAATTTTGTTAATGTGGGCCTCCCATTCCAGAGTCTCGCTAAGGCAAACACCAAGATATGGTGTTGATGGAACATTTTCTAATGTTTCACCTTTCAGGGTGTACTGGAATTCCAGGTTTTTTGATTTCGGCCTGGACACCCTCCGGACCGAGCATTTCGAGGGGTTGAAACACATCCCCCATCGATCTGCCCAGTCCTGTAACGCAGATAGGTCTCTCTGCAGTTTCTCCTGATCTGCCCGACATTTTATTGGGCGATACAGAAGACAGTCATCTGCAAAGAGACGAACCTGCGACGAGACCGTGGAAGGGAGGTCATTAATGTAGGTCAAGAAAAGTAGGGGTCCAAGAACAGTACCCTGGGGCACACCGGACTTTACACGAGCTGATTCTGAAGAGCTGCCATCAACTACTACTTTTTGGGTTCTATCTGCTGGGATTAAACGGTCATTGATAGGAATTTCAACTAACTCATTTAAAATTTTGAACATACATAAAAGCCTAGAATTTTTTCGTCTTGTTTTCAAGTCAGTCCAGCCCAAGTTCTGAATGAGAGATGTCACACTGGCTGTTTGTCTATAATTTTGGGTGACAAATCTTGCTGCTGCTCTTTGAATTTTTTCTAATTTATCAATGTCTTTTTGTCTAAAGGGGTCCCAAACTGCTGAAGAATATTCTAAGGATGATCTGACCAGGGAGAAATAGGCAGTCTCCCTTAATTTAGGGGGACATGCCTTCAGGTTCCTCCGAAGGAAGCCCAGGGTGGAATTCGCTTTACTTGTAATTTTGTTAATGTGGGCCTCCCATTCCAGAGTCTCGCTAAGGCAAACACCAAGATATGGTGTTGATGGAACATTTTCTAATGTTTCACCTTTCAGGGTGTACTGGAATTCCAGGTTTTTTGATTTCGGCCTGGACACCCTCAGGACCGAGCATTTCGAGGGGTTGAAACACATCCCCCATGATCTGCCCAGTCCTGTAACGCAGATAGGTCTCTCTGCAGTTTCTCCTGATCTGCCCGACATTTTATCGGGCGATACAGGAGACAGTCATCTGCAAAGAGACGAACCTGCGACGAGACCGTGGAAGGGAGGTCATTAATGTAGGTCAAGAAAAGTAGGGGTCCAAGAACAGTAGCCTGGGGCACACCGGACTTTACACGAGCTGATTCTGAAGAGCTGCCATCAACTACTACTTTTTGGGTTCTATTGGTCAAGAAATTTTGAATCCAATTAAGAGTTGTTCCCCAAATTCCATAGTGGTCGAGTTTGTGTAAGAGGCGTTGATGGGGGACAACGTCAAAGGCCTTACTAAAATCTAAGACAACAACATCTGTTTGTGTCTTGCCTTCAAAATTTTGAATAAATTCATCAGTTGTAATCAAAAGCTGGCTTTCGCATGAGTGTTTTGAGCGAAAACCATGTTGTACAGGTGTTAAAATTTTGTTTTCCGAAAAATGGGACATAATTTGTTTACAAATGATGTGTTCGAGTAATTTGGCACAAACACATGTGAGGGATATCGGCCTGTAGTTTGCCGGAGAGTGCCGATCCCCTTTTTTGAAGACTGGGGCAACATTAGCCTCTACCCAGTCATCTGGTAATTTGCCCGTCTGAGGGAGACGAGGAGGGGTCATTTTGGTGAACCCCGGCATTTCGGGCGTCTTTTTAAAGACGGGACCGGGCACTCCCCTGGGAGTTGCTTCATTGAACTTGAACTTGAACTTGTAGAGATTGATCAAAAATAATTTTAAGAAAGGGAGATATTTCGTTGGCAGCATTCTTCAGAATCAGATTCGGGAGCTCGTCTGGTCCGGGTGCCTTCCCGCCGTTTAAACCCTTGAGTAATTTAGTTATACCTTGAACAGTAATTTCAAATTTAGGCATTTCAGTATTCGGTGGTCCGGGCTGTATTGTACCCCTCCGTTAGTCAGTCATCACACTAAATTATCGCCCATACTGAATGACGGAAACCTTTTTTATTGCCCAGGGGGTTCAAAAGAAACTTTTTCCGGACTTGGTCTTTGGGGATCTGACCGAGTGAGACTGATATTTATATTTAAATGTGAAGTTTAATAAGTTTTGCCATTTTCATTTGGGACTTTTCTGTTTTTAATCTTTTGGCAAGTTTTGCAATGCTTACATCTTCATTATCAAAATCCACCACGATTTTTTCTCCACTTTTTATTTTTAGCACAGGGAAACATTCCTCCACGTTGTCCGGTCTCGGGAAATCTTTATATTTATTTCTCACTTCTGAACCAACAACAAATTTGTCAACAAGCTCATC
Organism: Flabesymbios commensalis; assembly: GCA_964017125.1. Taxonomy (NCBI): domain Eukaryota; kingdom Metazoa; phylum Annelida; class Polychaeta; order Terebellida; family Flabelligeridae; genus Flabesymbios; species Flabesymbios commensalis. Next base: position 5,664,319 of record OZ024906.1, read on the forward strand.
TTTTTTCTCTTCCGGAAACTCTGACCATTTCGTGCCGAAAGATGATCGAAAATTATCAATATCGCGGCTAAACTTGCGCGCTGTAGAGTTTAAATTGTTTAAATATGTATTAGCTAGGCTCTCCACTTCACACATGATCATTTATTGTGTTTATATTATTAGTAAACAAGAAGAAAAGCTCAATAATCGCATCCTGTTTTGTTTTCACTTCATTTGTTCAGTCTGAACTATTTAGTATTTTTGCCTTTCCGCTACTAAAATAAAATGGTGTTCCGACTGTTCAAAATATATATCGTCATATTCACCAGGTGGCTCTGAAAATTATAAGTGCCAAACTAAGTAAAAGTGCCAAAGAGGGTCGTACAATAACAGCTTTGAACATGTTGATTAGGTCTTCTCTAGCAACAAAGGTCTGCGATTGGTGGCTCAAAAGGCGGTTGGAAAAAACATTTACACTATACTCGCCGTCAAATTAAAAATGATCAACCAGGATCGCATGATTTTCGGCGATTTCTCCGCCAATTCTTAACCGATTTCCTTCAAATTTTGCAACGGCCATTTTCCATTCAAATCCTAACAGCCCTGAAAATTTCGTAAAATTATATAGCGTAATGCAAAAGTTGGACCATATGACATGTAGTAAATTGAAATTAGGACGTCCCTCTGTAATCCCATTAAACTAATTCTAGAATTTTATTACATGGCAAATGGTCTAACTTTTGAAATATTGAATATAATTCTGCGATTTTTTGACCGCTGTTATGATTTTAATAGAAAATAGCCTTTGCAAAATTTCAAGAAAATCGGTTCAAAATTGACGGAGAAATCGCCGAAAATCATGCGTTACAACTAGCACTCTTTAACACGAGTTTCCGACATGTTACTGTAATATGTGCACACACACCACGGCGTGCAATGCTCCAAGAAAGGAGCGAACGCTGTTCTCACAAAGAAGATCCTGGTTAATTTGACGGCGAGTATAGTGTTAGTGGGGCCTAACGGTAGTGATGAATCACGAAGGCCATCGAAACTGGCCACCAAACCAAAAACCATCTGAAAAACACCGATATCTGCTAGGCTAGATACCCAGGGCGGTAAATGTTACCTGCCTATAGTCTACATAGAGACTATCAGTTGATAATTGTTAAATATATAGAAAACCCCTGCATGCTTAACTACTTTGATGTCAATATCTGAAGCATACATTTTCCAGTTGGATTGTAATAAAAAAAGTTAGTCATGACATGATGTAGGGCCTACGTTGTTCTACAGCGACGAACACACTTCGTCCATGAACTTTTTCTATTTCGATCTATGGGAAACTTGGTAGGCCTATGTCAGAGGGAATTATTTTATGACGGTAGAATCCTCGTCAAGATTTAGTACCAATGACGCAATCAAATTGGTAGTAGGCCTACAATTATGTTTAGTTTTAATTTCAATGGAATGAAACAACTTCAAAATGTGGATGATTGTAGGCCTACAAGAGTCGAACAAAAAAAAACACAGCTGGCTTTGCCCCAAGAAAAGTTTGGTAATTTAGAATATGAGATTAACATATGTTTAGTCGGCCAGCCTAATTGGAGTACCAGTGAGTTAAAGAAAATATCATAACGTCTGGGATCCTAATTTTGTCAGGGTCCAAATATCGTCACCGAAAAATAATTGTCCCTCGCTTGCAATCACGTGACACCACAAAAGAGTCAAGGGCATCAAAATACACAGGTGAGTCTTCTCTATCTATTTATGCAATATTATGCATGTAGGCTATATCTTGTCCAAATATAGGGCCTATCCCCAAAGTCAGCATCTATCAAAGTGGTCAAATGTCACAAAACTATCTGCTGTATGGGACCTATCTGTAGCCTAATGTAAATACACACAAACGAGAGATCCTCAAATATTAAATTACTTGTCGTGTATTGAAATCTAATACGATATTTGGACAAAAAACCCCACATGTTTGATGAATTGAAGCCCCCTTAACGGTAATTGGGCCTAATATAATATCGTTACAGGGGTCCAATCTTAGCCATGCAAATCCGAGAGTGGTCATAATATCGTCATTAAGCTTGAGACCAAACATTTTCTAAACATTCATTTTATTCTCCATAACTGTGCTTTAGCCTGCTGATAAAGAAGATTAAAACTACTATATATGTGTACTCAGTGCTCAGCATTTACAAAGCAATTGGTCAACCTACATCTGAGGCGGCAACGTCTTTGGTCAAAACACATCCAAGATGGCAACGCATTTGGTCAACCCATATCCGAAACAGCAACGCATTTGGTCAACACACATCCACGACGGCAACGCATTTGGTCAACACACATCCACAACGGCAACGCATTTGGTCAACACATATCCACAACGGCAACGCATTTGGTCAACACACATCCACGACGGCAACGCATTTGGTCAACCCACATTCACGACGGCAACGCATTTGGTCAACATACATCCACGACGGCAACGCATTTGGTCAACCCACATCCACAACGGCAACGCATTTGGTCAACACACATCCACGACGGCAACGCATTTGGTCAACCCACATCCACAACGGCAACGCATTTGGTCAACCCACATCCACGACGGCAACGCATTTGGTCAACACACATCCACAACGGCAACGCATTTGGTCAACCCACATCCACAACGGCAACGCATTTGGTCAACACACATCCACGACGGCAACGCATTTGGTCAACACACATCTACGACGGCAACGTGTTTGGTCAAAACATATCCAAGGCGGCAATGTATCTGGTCAGAACACATCCGAGATGGCAACGCATTTGGTCAAAACACATCCAAGACGGCAACGTGTATTTGATCAAAACACTTCCACGATAGCAACGCATTTGGTCAAAACACATCCAAGATTGCAACGCATTTGGTCACAAGAGATACGAGATTGCAACGCAATTCACTGACCCATTGTTAGATGAATGTTGATCCACTATCCACGATGTTGGGCAATATTGATACAGCAATGGGTGAAGGTCACATTATGCTTGCTGCATGGGAACGCATTTGATTGACTCACATACGAGACGTTTATCAAAGTCGGGTCAATGTTTGCCCACAGTCTGTGACGCTGACCCAGCATTAGCCCAGCATTGGTTGATCGTCTTGTGGCGTTAGGTAGGTTTAATGGGGTCGAAAATTCATCAATTTTCGTTCACTCTCCGGACATCGTGTGAGCTGCAATTCCCACCTCGCAGTGAATGAAAATTACATTAATCTATCTTTTAATTATTCTATCTTTCCCGCGCTAAAACCAGAGATTAAAAAGTAGCGAAAAAAAGCGTAGAAACTTATAAAACAACAAGTAGAGCAATTGCAACTTTATAATAATATCATTATTTTAGTTTTATAACATTTTCACAATTTCAACGTTGTAAATATTTGCTTGACTGTGAGCAGGGTGCCCTGAGCCACCACACAAGTTTAGTTCATTAGGCCACACCAAATTAATTTTATGGATGACGGATTCTCAGCAGAGAAAAATGTAGCGAGCGAGCGTTTTTTTTTTTCTAAAAAATTGTTTAGATTTCCCCCACAAGTGGAGCGAGCGAAGAAGCAACAATTTTTTTTACAAAAAAACTGATTTCTCGCAAAAATGGGGCGAGCAAAGAAGCAAATTTTTTTTCAAAGAATGAAACGTAACACTGACGTGATTTTCAGACTGAAACACATTTTCGACACGTAGGCCTACATAGCGTTAGTTCATTTAGAATAAAGTACTTTGATTAGTCAAAACTGCATCTGCTGGCGTCAGCTCGTATAGCAGTCGCTCAGCCGAAAAAAACATCTATGCTATACTAGTCTGAGTTGGACTGGTGGCTCTCGTCTGCCAAACACATGAGTATCGACACATGAGAAGCCTCCGTCATGTACCCTGAGAAAGCCCTGGTCTCTTGTGCTTATGTACCCTAGGGAAACCCTGTTCTCTAGTGCTCATATGAGAAAGCACTGGTCTCTAGTGCTCATGTACCCTGAGGAAGCCCTGGTCTGTAGTGCTCATGTACCCTGAGAAAACCCTGGTTTCTAGTGCTCATGTACCCTGAGAAAACCCTGGTCTCTAGTGCTCATGTACCCTGAGAAAACCCTGGTCTCTAGTGCTTATGTACCATAACAAAGCCCTGGTCTCTAGTGCTTATGTACTCTGAGAAAACCCTGGTCTCTAGTGCTCATGTACCCTGAGAAAACCCTGGTCTCTAGTGCTTTTGTACCCTAACAAAGCCCTGGTCTCTAGTGCTTATGTACTCTGAGAACACCCTGGTCTCTGGTGCTCTTGATTTGATTTGATTTGATTTATTTCAGTAAACAGTACATGTAAGCATGATATAAAACAATCAGGGCCACCATACTGGTCACCAGGGATAAAATACACTATAAAAAGTCTGCTGACCCTTATTTCCATAGTGGTCTCCGAAAAGTAGACAAGATGGCGACTGGAAAGGTTTACAGAAAATTTAATTAAAAATACTTGTAAAAAGTTTACATAAAATAAATTATAAATAAAAAAGATTTTTCCATGATCAAAACATACACTTTTAGTCATAACATTATCACATAAATGACTAGACTAAGCTTTAATATATATAATTATTGAAAAAATTACATACAACTCAGACAAGCTACTAATATAGAAGTCTGAGTTGTATTCTCTAACTAGTCTATCTATTAGGTAAAGTCTCGAAGCTTGTTTAAAAGATGCCAATGAGTTCAGTTTCTCCATTTTCAAAGGCAGTTTATTCCATGATTTAATACCATTAAATTTAAAAGCCTTAGATCCGTTTCTCCCAGTGGATGGCAGGGAGACAGACAACGTTCTATGTCTTGTCTCAACATCATGCACCTGACTGACCATACCAAAACTCTCAGTAAGATAACATGGAGCTCCGCCATGGACAATCCTGTGCATGATGTTGAGATTTAATTGTTCCACTATGACATCCACTGGAAGCCACTGCATCTTTATTAAATGTGTGATGTCTAGATGTGTGCGGGGGGGGGGGGGGGTAAATCAAGAGCGGGGTGGGGGGTAAATCAAGAGCAAACCGTATTGTTTTGTTTAGTAAAATTTGGAGTTTATGTTTCATAGTTTTTTGGAGGCCGCTATGCCAGGCTGAACATGCATAGTCGAAATGGCAAAGAATTAGGGCTGATGTTAACAATTTTCTAGATCTGGTGTTCAAATATTTTGCCTGTCTGTACAAAAATTTCAGTCGCGAATTTCCCTTTTTCAAAATATTTTCAACAATAGCTGTGCCGCTAAGTGTTTGCTCTAGATCTACCCCGAGATACCTAATGACAGTCTTTGATGTAATTACATTATTTCCACAAGAAATAGCTAATTTGGAATGTTTTGACAGCATATGTTTAGTTCCAAATAGAATAGATTCTGTTTTACCTAGGTGGAGAGACAACTTGTTGTCTATCAGCCAATTGCTGAGAGACAACAAATTGTCCCCCAAAACGTTTTCAATATTTTTTATGTGTTTTCCTGATACTAACAGGGCAGAGTCGTCGGCATAGAGTATTAGTTTGTAGGAGACAGATGCTTCCATAGCATTAACGTATATCAAAAAAAGAAGAGTCCCCAGGATTGATCCCTGTGGTACTCCACAAGGAAAAACCCTGGGGTCAGAAAAAATTCCACCTACATCAGTAAACCTGCATCCTATCTGTCAGGTATGCATCAAACCAAGCGATTGCATTCCCATCAAGGCCTATAGCTTTTAGTTTATTTTCAAGAATAGGATGGTCTACGGTGTCTACTCATGTACCCTGAGAAAACCCTGGTCTCTAGTGCTAATGTACCCCGAGAAAACCCTTGTCTCTAGTGCTCATGTACCCTAAGAAAGCTCTGGTCTCTAGTGCTCATGTACTTTGAGAAAGCCCTGGTCTCTAGTGCTCATGTACCCTGAGAAGCCCTGGTCTCTAGTGCTCATGTACCTTGGGAAAGCCCTGGTGTCTAGTGCTCATGTACCCTGAGAAAACCCTGGTCTCTGGTGCTCATGTGCCCTGAGAAGCCCTGGTCTCTAGTGCTCATGTACCTTGGGAAAGCCCTGACCTCTGAGTAGTGTAATGGTAGTATATATAGCCTACCAGTACTGTGAATGATGTGAATGAAGGAGCGCGCAGCGCGTGGCCCAGCACGAAATTAACATCGATACACTGGTCTCAACATTTACACGACGAGGCCGCCATTAACGTGATCGCATAGCCATATTGACAAGGGAGAAACAAGGATGTTTCGCTGAAAGACCAAACTGGAATCAGCGGTGTGCGAGCCCGGAACGCATGCATGACTGAAGAGGCCGCCAGTCGCTGTATCAATGCGCCCCCTCTCTCATTGCTGTGACTTCTAGGGTTCAGGTTTTAAGGTGCACTGGTTAAAGCTACCTGCTTGGAAAGTCGGAGATCCCGGGCTCGAACCCCACTCTGCCTTTAAAGTTTCAAAGAAACAAAATGTTTCTTCCCCGCTCACTCGTAAAGACTCAATATTGTGGGGAGCCCCCGTAACAGAGAGATAGCGTGCTCGGCCTTGGACCGCCAGGGCTCAAATTGTGAATCCTGTGTCTGGAAGGCAGTGTCATCTCACCATCCTCAGGAGGTTCTCCTGACCCAGTTTAGCTTAGGCTATATGTGCACATTTTATTTATTGGCGCCGTGACTTTTGACCGTCACGGTTGATGACACATTCAGTTTAAGATTCGTTTATTGTCGTCTCACCTATATGTCTGATGACTGTATGCGTAACGTCACAGGTGAATGAGCAGGCCGAATTATGAGTACCGGGGGGGGGGGCAAGTCGGGGTGTAAGCGGCCCGGGGGGCTGGGCTGTGAGCGACCTCTCGGGTCAGGGTGCACATAGCGGGGGCACATAGACCACACCTTGTCTGCTGTGGATCATATTAGGACGTCACTGTAGGGATCCACCAGGAGACGCCACTGATCCAAGTACTCACACACAGAGGGAGTGTCTAGAACCAGGAATTACCACAGATTCACACCCGATAGAAGTACCAGGAAAATAACTAACAAGGTGAGACAGTTATTAATAGCCTACATGTGATCACCGGCGTATTTCAGCGGATACATACATTATAGAAGGGGGCTGAAAGCAGCGATAAGTCTAGGATATTAAGGTATTTTTAACCCGTTTTTATTTCTAAAATAACTCCTTCATCGCGGTGGCCGAAATCATTTGCTGAAATCGCCGAACGGTTGCATTTTATAAGATACATTTGACAGTATAATCGAGAAGTAGATTATATGAAAGATCTCTTTGTAAATCACTAGTACTTTTTACTTTTATCTGAAATTGAACAGTAAAATATCCAGAAGGGATAAATAATGGGCGACACGAACGTGAAGATATGCGCATTTGGTTTGAAGTTTAGAGGATACTTTACTTTTTGTAGTGTATTTTTAAAATAATTAAGATAATTAGGATAATTAAGATTATTAAGATAATACATTAAGCGCCAAAACACACAAACATGAACGCGAAATTCGCTCGACTGTTTACACACCAACGCGAAAACCAACGTGAAAACCAACGCAAAATGTGAGGCGAAAAAAATGTAACAGTTTTGAAAAATGTTTTGTGCTGCCCTTCGTTATCGCCTTCGCGCTGGTATGTTTTGGCAATGATCAAATAATAGCTTTTTGATATCGCGAAAATTCGTGGTCTTAATGTTTGCGCTTTGGGCCTATGTTTCTCCTAGCGTTGATCACGTTCAGTGTGCGCGTACAGCATGCACATTTTGTCAATTGACTTGTTTTTAAACATGTTAAATGATCACAATTAGCACTAAGTCTCATAAGCTGTCATCCGTCATAAAATCTAGATCAGCTGCATGTTCTACGGGTCAGGACTTCGGTAGGCACCAGGGCCGTTTAAATGTTTTTGTTGCAGCACACATAATTTGGAATGAACTTTTTTTAGAAATTCACTCTGGGAAAACACTAATTAATTTCAGAAATAAATTGACAACCTACATTAAATAAAATAAAGGTAATCGCAGTTAACTTTGCACAATAGGCTTCAACAATTATTACTTTTTCAAATCTGAGCTGATTGATGCCGCACCAGCGTTGAATCATTCTTACTTAACCGTCAGTATCATAGCAATAGCAAGACGTTGAGTCAATGTTGGGCTAATGTTGGCCAGCGTTTGTGGGGCTGTTGAATGCCTCAACATCAAACAATAGGCCTACATTACCACGTGATATGGTTAAAGCGACACAATCAGGCTAAGGGGTCTTGTCAAGTTGAAAAACATCTAAAAATCCGAGAAAAACTCGGATTGGTAATACCCCACCCACCCACGCTCCTATCCAGCGTTTTTTGGAAACATGAAAACAACACAAAAAATATAAAATAAAAAAATAAAAAAATCGAGTTGGGGCTTGACTCAACCCACCCACCTCCGAGTTTTTCTAGGATTTTTCGATTTTTTTTAACTTGACAAAACCCTCCAAAATAATAAAAAAAATCTGTATTATTAGTTTGGCTTCTTGATATGACCATCTGATGTAAGTGTTTGTCTCATAGACTTTTGTCCATAGACTAGAACTGCGAAATTTTTCCAAATTTTTGTGCTGTTTCGCGAATTTTGACTTTATATCTCGCTTTACTGGTAAAAACGCTGCACAAAACTTTAAAAACTTACGCTGTTCTAGTCTATTATATGGAAATTTTCACATCATATGGCCATATTAAAAAGCGAAAATAAAAATACCGATTTTAGCCTGATTGTGTCACTTTAATCTATGATCCACGCTGATCCAATGTTGGTTTAATGTTGGGCCAGTTTTGCAGACGTTGGACCCGCAATTAAACAGCACTTGAACAATGTCCCGAGTTTGTTGTGATAGGGTTAACTACCGAATCATCCTGTATCTGAAAACAAACTGTTTATTACCATGATCACCAGGATAAAAGTGGAACCATTTTATATTGTCACATTTATTAAGCCTTATGCAAATTACAGGGTCGTAGCAAACAAATTATGTTGAAACAATGCTGGCTTAATGTTGACCCATGTTCCACCCTGGTAGGCCTATGTGTTTTCAAACTAGTTTAAATAATAAAACAAAATGATAAATTAGCTTATGACATTTTTTTTGTGGGCCTAGTCTCTTAATAGAGATATTTCTTGACTTGAAGTAGGAATTTGTGATAATAATTGCAGCTTCAAATGCCTTACAAATGCTAAGTGTAATAATAAGTTTTACCTGTTTAGGGCCTGCTATTGTAAATACACATTTATCTGTGTGTATGTCTGTTTGCGACTTTTTGACTGTGCGTTTGTTTGTGTATGGAGAGATTTATCCCATCAAACACAACACTCCGATCAAAGTTTGCTCAACGTCATTAGGCAATAAACGTGTTTTTCTAGGTTATTATGATATGCAAACGGCGTTCATTTGAGTGGGGTATTGGAAAATACAGCACTCGTTCAAGGAGTAAGGTGCCTTATTCCTCGGACATGTGCTGTATTTTTCAATACCGCACGAACACCGTTTTTATTTTCTCACACGATTGTCCAGAACTTTCAACGGCGCAAATTAGTGTACAGTTGACCGTCATGACAGACGACCACATGACCCGCCGACGATCCCACTATGCGTCTCATATAATAGTGGAAACACCATTAGTGAGTGAGAGAAATTGTATTACTGATGACTAGTACTAAGACATCGCCCCAATGTCGACTAGATGCTGACCCACCGTTTACGACGTTGACCCAGCATTAGCCCAGCATTGGTGTTTTCTGGGGATGACATAGCATCAGCGATATCATTCCCAGAAATCGCATGTGTCATAATGATTTTTCAGTTGGTATTTGTCATTCATTTAAAGTTGTAATAACATACATGTATCATCACAAGTTTCCACTTCAGGTCAAGAAAATAGCTTATACATTTTATACATTTGTTTAGTGAATTCAGCAATTTTTTCTTAACTAGATCTAGCCAATTAACCAATATTAATAATAATAGATATAAATATGTTGAAAATGATGCAATGTAAGGATGTTTGAATAGAAATTTAAATATAAGCGAGAAACAAATTGTAAATTCCTTGATTTTAAATGTCACTTGGATTGTATGGGAAAGAAGATGTTTTATTATAAAATTTGAAAATTAATTGTTAAACAATCAACAGACAAAACAATATTTATTTGCATCAAATTTCAAAAACAAATACTGATGTGCAGCAGGAATACAAAAATACAAAACATATCTACAAAATTTTTACTTTGAAAATAATAAATATATCATGTTTGTATTTTGTGACTATCACTTGAAGTACTGGTAATTACTAAACATGCCAAAAGTACTGATATACATGATATGGTGCCGTGACAGTGGTGGTGGTTAGGTGCGGAGAGCTGGTAAGGGGGGGTAGCAAGGTGGTGAGGTCGATGTCCTAGATATCCCCCGTCATGCCATGTTACCCTCCACACACACCGTGTCACCCACCCCCCCCCCCCCGACCACAAATACTTCTGCTCAATGATCTCACATAGTGTATTAGCCACTTGTGTAACCGGTAATCCTGTTCTACTCAAAAAATGCCGAGCATGTTTCGATTTTTTCGAAATCCGGTGCGCTGACCATCGATCGCGCAATAAATTAAGCCTTACATCGCGGGGATCGATTGTAGATATTTCTCATGGCCGTAGACCCATAACATAGGTAAATGCAATGAATCGGGCCACCTTTGTACACATAAAGGCTAAACTGGGCCAGGAGAACCTCCTTAGGATGGTGAGATGATTGAGATGACACTATCCTTCAGTTACAGGATTCGAAATTCGAGCCCTGGCGGTCTGAGGCCGAGCACGCTACCTCTCGGTCACGGAGGCTCCCCACAATACTGACTTTCACACGTGGATGGGGAAGAAACATTTTTTTGTTTCTTCAAACCGCCGAGACCGGGAACCGAACCCCGAACTCTGGCGTGAAAGGCAGCGGTGCTAACCACCACCCTAGGGCCCCCGCCCCATAACATAGGTATTCAAATGACATAGGTATTCAAGTCACAATCTGACGTTTATAGACACCAGATTCTGACCTCTAAAAGCAGTACACCCGCGCTGAAAGGGTCAATTAAAAGAGAAATTGCTAACACAACTTCCAGCCCTAGATAACGAGAGATATGTCTGTATTTCTATTAAAGGTATTTAATATATTGAAAATATATATTATTAAGATTAACATTAGGAAATCATTATCTTACAGTTAGGCCTAGTTTTAAATTTATTTCCAGTTTAAAATTGCAAAAATATTTATCTTAAATTTTTTATATATGAGAAATATACATTGCCCAAAGTGAGTCAATCTTGTCTGATTACCTGAGAATCTATGTACTATATAAATTTGTTTTGTTTATGATATATAGCGACGTTTTATTTCGCTTGGAACGTGCTGAAAACGTTTTCAAATGGCCCCTTTGTATTAGAGTGTCGTATCTACCATTTTAAAAGGGCAGATGCGCACCCCCGTATAACAAGGTGGCGATGTGCGGCCTAGGGTGATAAAGGTTTGACAATCCCTTCAGCTACGCAAAAGTTAAACTACATTACAGCGCTATGAACCCTCTGAGTGCGAAGAGCTACGATATAATGTCGAGATTGTAATTTTCGCGTGTTTAAATTTTCAATATTCTCTAGTAGCGCTATTATAAAAATAAATTGGTAGCATTGTTGAACCAATTGTTGAATTCGCGAATTTGTCCTCCTCGAGAAACTTGCGAAAATTAAAACCACGCGAATTTTACCACATCTACAGTATATAGACCTACGTGAATGCATATCACACCATGCTGAAGTTAACCCTTAACCCTTTAACCGTCGGTGCCGCATATATTCGGGTTTTCATTTTTTATTAGCACATTAAGTACCACATTTTAAATATGTTAAAGATAAAATGTGACATCAACCATTTGAAAAGAGTTGACCTCCATTTTGTCAGATCTGAATAATTTTCATTCACTTGAAGTTGTGGATCACGTCAGCGAGACACAACTTCGAATGGGTAAAAATTCAAATTTAATAGTTTGGCGGTTAAAGGGTTAAAGCGCTGGAATGTTTGTATGTAAACGAAGAGACGAAAGGTTTTCAATTTGAAATCATCATAAATGTCTTAGTTAGCTGTTTCCGTTTCATTCAAATGTTATAGCTCTACGGTCATTATAATAATTTTCACTCTTTTAGCACGGGTATGGACTTAAGACGTCAGATTCTGGCGTCTAATGTCGATCCCCATGCTGAAAGGGTTAATATAGCGGTATAGAGTATAGCGCCTTCAACCCTCTGCATACGAAAAACAAACAATACACGTGATATCAGATATTTCAGTATCAGACCATATAGCACAGGAGATGCATTTTCACTTTTCAACAATAATGACATACAAGCCAGCGCTGAAAAGTTAGACTGGATTAAATCACTTTGAAGATTATTATAAATTCAGTAAGGGGCCTAGTATTCATTTAGATGCTCGATTTAATGAAACGACGCGCAATTAGTAGTCTAAGTTGTATGAAAAGCTATAAATAATTCTTTCAGCAATTGTGTGATTGTCTATTTTCCATCTGTTGAAGTGGAAAATCAGCTAATTTATATTACCTCCCCAACCCAGCTAATTTAATCTCATTTTCCATACCGCAACTCCTACATCAGTTGGAATCCATTCCGACATATCTTTGGATCAATTCCTACATCCATTTGAATCAATTCCTACATAAATTTAAATCAATTCCTACATCAATTTGAATTCATTCCTACATAAGTTTGAATCAATTCCTACATCCATTTGAATCAGTAGCGAGACACGACGTCAAGTGTGCGATTTTTTTTAAATAAAAAAAAGCAAAACTATCATACCTGTGAATTACGTTTCAACTTTTCAGCACCACAGCTAATTTTTGTAACCTGAATGGGCCTACCTTGAAATTTAGTTTAGAAAAGTTGGCTGTGGTGGTGAAATGGTTACACAGTTTAAAATCGTGTAGCATTACCAAACTCCTGTCATACTTATGTATTTAATACATACACCGAATGAATTACAAGGATACATAATGTATGCTACACTGAGTATTTACTCTTCACCGAGTAGGCCCATCATTATCAGCAATTATGTTGTCTGCCATGCTCATATCAGTCATACTTATAGAGAAGTACTTCCTTGGCGAGATAATATTTAACGCACAGTGAGCCAAGCTGGGAACGACTGCCTAAAAAAAGGGTTTCAATGTTCTTGAACAGAGGAGAGCGAATTTCTGATGCAAACTCATTTTAAATTATTTGTGGTCCAACAGAGAAGGTCCTGGTGCCATCGAAGTTTGTCATTATTTTATGTGTTTAAATTGTGCTGTACTAACTAATTCAACCGTAAGCTACCAATTCATGGTTAGTAGGCCTATGTTATTTTACATAAGCGTTTTTGTCGATATGACTATATGTACGTCCTGTAAGGCGGTAGGCCTATGTGTATCTATATTTATATAATTTATATGATATACTGATTTAAATGTATTTATATGCAGGTGAGAAACCTAGTGGGAGAATGGCTAACTACATTTTGATGGTTGCCATGGTGACGGTGATGGCAGGTTTGTAGCTTGATTATGTTGAGAAGAATTAACAATATATATATATAATAATAAACCTTTTTCTGATGGCTAATATTACATTCAGTAACATGTTATTTTAAAATTAGTTTATAATATGCTCTTTTCATAACTTATTGCAAAACGACATTTCCGCGACTACTTTTATTTATTCCTCTCATGCTTAGTTGAATGTGGGGATGTGAGGGGTTGGGATGGGTTGATATCATTGTTGGGACACAGAACTTGACCACTAGGACCATATTACACAGATATTACACTGGGTTGAGCATGGCCCAGTATGACAATTACCACTGTTATTATTACACAAATTTAACTATGCACTATACTATATATAACACAGATTTGACTATGCACTATAATATTTATTACCCGGATTTTACTATGTACTATACTATATTACATATACTATATTATATTACATTACTATATTACTGTTACTATATTATTACATATTACACCGGGTTGACTATGCACTGTATTATATAATACACAGGGTTGACTATGTACCATATAATATATTATACAGGGTTGACAATGCACTATATTATATATTATGCAGGGTTGACTATGTACCATATAATATATTATACAGGGTTGACAATGCACTATATTATATATTATGCAGGGTTGACTATGTACCATATAATATATTATACAGGGTTGACAATGCACTATAATATATATTGTGCAGGGTTGACTATGTACCATATATTATATTATACAGGGTTGACAATGCACTATATTATATATTATGGAGGGTTGACTATGTACCATATAATATATTATACATGGTTGACAATGCACTATATTATATATTATGCAGGGTTGACTATGTACCATATAATATATTATACAGGGTTGACAATGCACTATATTATATATCATGCAGGGTTGACTATGTACCATATAATATATTATACAGGGTTGACAATGCACTATAATATATATTGTGCAGGGTTGACTATGTACCATATATTATATTATACAGGGTTGACAATGCACTATATTATATATTATGGAGGGTTGACTATGTACCATATAATATATTATACATGGTTGACAATGCACTATATTATATGTTATGCAGTGTTGACTATGTACCATATAATATATTATACAGGGTTGACAATGCACTATATTATATATTATGGAGGGTTGACTATGTACCATATAATATATTATACAGGGTTGACAATGCACTATATTATATATTATGGAGGGTTGACTATGTACCATATAATATATTATACAGGGTTGACAATGCACTATATTATATGTTATGCAGTGTTGACTATGTACCATATAATATATTATACAGGGTTGACAATGCACTATATTATATGTTATGCAGTGTTGACTATGTACCATATAATATATTATACAGGGTTGACAATGCACTATATTATATATTATGGAGGGTTGACTATGTACCATATAATATATTATACAGGGTTGACAATGTACTATATTATATAATATGCAGGGTTGACTATGTACCATATAATATATTATACAGGGTTGACAATGTACTATATTATATATTATGCAGGGTTGACTATGTACCATATAATATATTATACAGGGTTGACAATGCACTATATTATATATTACACAGGGTTGACTATGTACCATATAATATATTATACAGGGTTGACAATGCACTATATTATATATTATACAGGGTTGACTAAGCACCATATAATATATTATACAGGGTTGACAATGCACTATATTATATATTATACAGGGTTGACTAAGCACCATATAATATATTATACAGGGTTGACAATGCACTATATTATATATTATACAGGGTTGACTAAGTACCATATAATATATTATACAGGGTTGACAATGTACTATATTATATATTATACAGGGTTGACTAAGCACCACATAATATATTACACAGGGTTGACAATGCACTATATTATATATTATACAGGGTTGACTAAGTACCATATAATATATTATACAGGGTTGACAATGCACTATATTATATATTATGCAGGGTTGACTATGTACCATATAATATATTATACAGGGTTGACAATGCACTATATTATATATTATGCAGGGTTGACTATGTACCATATAATATATTATACAGGGTTGACAAGGTACTATATAATATATTATACAGGGTTGACTAAGCACCATATCATATATTATACAGGGTTGACAATGCACTATATTATATATTATGCAGGGTTGACTATGTACCATATAATATATTATACAGGGTTCACAATGCACTATATTATATATTATACAGGGTTGACTAAGCACCATATAATATATTATACAGGGTTGACAATGCACTATATTATATATTATACAGGGTTGACTAAGTACCATATAATATATTATACAGGGTTGACAATGTACTTGTAGCGGCACCTGGTGACTGAGGCTTAGGCCTAGCTGGTCCACCCTTACTCTGGTACCCAAAGCCACACTACGCGGCGTGGCCGAGCTTCATGTAGCCTCTGGTATGGCCCAGTGGCGAATGTTTGTGACTTGTTGCTATTTTTAGATGAAAATAGGGTAATCCCCGAATTCAGACATTTGGGAAAGGTTACTTCCCCGGATGATGAGTTGTTCACATTATTGTATTTCCCCTCTGACGCATTTCCTATGACTTGACCCAGAAAATTATTAACCGGCCTCAATAGGTCAGGCATGATGGTCACGTTGAAAAGAGACGTCAACCCTTGACGCCATCCCGAAGCCACCACGACACGGCGGACAGCGAAGGGTTGGTTTTCAATCTCAGACTCCAGGCTCATTTAACAAAGTCATTCTCTAGGAAAACGTCGTGTTTATTTCCCCTAATAGTGGGGATCACATATATAATATACAGATACAATTACATAGTCACTTCACTCTGCATCATCATGGCAGAGATACCCAACCCAGCTTAGTTCTAAAGTAGAGCGCGCACCATCGTGCCTTGGGCAGCACTCCGGCCCGCGTCAATCCCGTATCAAGCCCGCATCATTCCCCGCATTACTCTCCTCACCGACGTCCGTCTCTTATATAAACTTTACATCATCATAATCACCACATTGATTTAACATCTAATCACACTTAATCATAATCGGCACATTGAGTTAACATACATTTCCTGGCGACGGTCGCCAGTCCATCAGTCTTGATGGCTCGGCTGACCTTTGCCTGTCCTGACCAATCCATTACTGACCCAATTCAATCATGGATTGCCGTGTTCCGTTCTGGTCAGATCAACAGTAGTTATCATCTCTGCGTTTGCCTACTGCGTTAGGCATGCATAAGTTCACATAGGCCTATCCCTCAAAGTTAAAAAACGGATTATGCTCTTTTAACTCCAACTAATACATATAAAATTATGCAGGGACATACAGCAGTGGTTCACGTTAAGTGAGTAAGATGAATATTTCTTAAGTAACAACAAGTTTCACAACACTGAAGAGCACAACAATGATATACATGTGAATAAGTCATTATTAAAAACTCTTGGGAACGGTAATTGTTCATGTCGGTAATAGTAGACTACATGTCCATAATTCATTACGTAAATAAGTAGCGCACAATATTACGTGATTGTCTTCACTACACTTGTTCTCATGTCCTCTCTGGTCGCGTTACTGCGGTCCAACGATCTTCCGCTGTAGTTTTATCGCCTCCAACTGAAGCTTACCACGTAACTTCCACAACTTTGACGCATGGCACGTCCACCATAGAAAGAGCGCTCAACTAATGACTAGAGCAAACGGCGTCAACAAAGATAACGGCAATGCCCAACAGAACGAGGAACGACGGCCGTGCGTATCCAATGTCCAGCTGGGTAACAGAGCATTTAATTTTTCAGGGTTATGTCCTTAATTTGTTATAATGTTTGCCATTCCGGGTACTCGAGGCGTGTTTGTAAGAGGTCTTGTTTCACAATAATACATAGTTTAATTAATGCATGCAAGCAATGGTTATTAAGAATAGCTAACGTTAGTGCCGTCCCTGTTGACCTGCAGATGGTACACCACCCCAGTGTCCATTCGCATGCCTGCAGTCAACATTCAGCAGCAATTCTCGAGATATGCCTAATATAGTTTAACAATGTCTTGTGGATAACCACAACAATGTCATAAAATCCCACGTCATTTATATACCAATGACATGGACACATGGCATAGGGCGACCTCTCTGCAGAAACCTCGGTCTCCAGGGCAGCGTTATAACAACTAACTGATCCCGTCGTTAGGTGATATGTCACCGTTTAACACAAATGTGTTGGTTTCAGAGAAGGCGTCATTTTGTCACATATGCTATGACATACTCGAACCCAGCCCTCAGCTCATAGGCTGTTCATGTGTGGGGTTCGAACCTGCCCCACACTGCACGTCTGACACCGCAACAGCTTTGGGGGTTCTGTACTTGTCCTCAGTCACTTACGTGGGACCAGTTCCGTACTGATACATTATACACATAATATTTACTAGCGATTTCGTGGACTGTAGACACCTTTGTTAAGTCTGCTATCACTCGGTTATCACAATACATGTTGATACCATGCGAGACCAGGTTATAACAGATCCACTCGCTAAAATTCCTGCTTCACCCGCAGCGTCGTCTGGACAACAATATCTCTTCTGAGAATTATTCTAAACTCCAGAGTTGCGCACCTCGCGCTGGTAGCAATCAGATCAGTTGAGCCAAAAATCATGTACACTCTCTTTGGCGAACATACTCTGATTAACCTGTGAGCTCTCACCATGAGCAATCACATTTCCCCCGAAACCCGCCAGTATCACATTGTACTGGGGACACTGGTTTCGCGTCAATCAGAATTTACTAACCCTTTAATTGCTCTGCAATTTTATTTACTTCCCATTCACTGCGTGTGGTGAGCTGCTATCGCAATTCTCACCTCCTAGTGAATAAGCTACAAATTACCTAATTTTGTTAAAATATTCAAATGCAACACATCAAATGAGCATTATCCTCATTTTAATGGGTTGTATCATTTTCTATAATCAGCATATTTGATAAATATGACATTGGACTCGTAAATGCCTCCTGAGAAATTCAAGGGTTATTAAACAACCAACGACTTTTCATTAATGTTATGGGAAGAATCTGGGGAGGGCCATCGTAGCCTCAATTTCCGCTATTCTTTGTTCCCAAACATTAACATTATTATGAGTGGTAATTCTGATATTTATTTTCAATCCCAACCTTGCCCACTTTGCCTCTTAATACCGTCATATACCTTCCAAGGGTTCAATTTGATAGAAAAACAATTCAGTGAACGTATTCTTACTCATTACCAAATTCAAAATTTTCGTTTTGTCATTAATTATGACATATAAACCAGATTTACTAATTACTTCCAATTTTGAACAATAATTCAACAGAATGATGTAGCATTTCGCTACACACTACTGAGGAAATTGAACCATGTGATCCGAATATATGCGGTCTGACGTACTAGAGGTGTGGGTGGTGTAATTATTATCAGGTGTAGCACAAAAATTTCACATACCTTTTTCCGAAAACAAGTCGGCATTTATCCAACGCAATTAGATAATGTGCTAATCACTGTCTTTAATCATGTCCAGTCCGAAGAGCATTTAACGACTCCTATGCATTATCGGACCGATGTGAACAGGGCGTTCACTGCCCGACTCGTATGCATTATCGAACCAATGTGAACGCCGTCGACTACATGTCGACCACAGGGCGTTCACTGCCCGACCTGACACTTATTATGATAACAAAGACGCATTCTTCAGCAGCGCACTTCCCCATCAGTCTTCTCACTGTGCTGCGGCACAGGTGTGGGTAAGTGTGGTTGAGTGTGGTGAACCCGTCCAACACCCAAAATGTCAGCTTGTCACCATGCAGCTCCCTGGCAACCACCGCGATCACAATGTGATTTTGATCAGCTTTTCTGCTCTCCACTGGGCTGTCATCATCTGCAACGTTGCAGAGATGTCTTCTGAAATCGATCTCTGCATTTGGGACTGTCCTGCGTGTTTTTGCTTTTTTCCATGGCTCTGGGCGACGCCCTTTGATTGACGTGGACATTGCCATAACACTGTTTATTTTAATTGATGTAGACGTTGCCATAATACTGTTTATATACACTGTTTACACTTCTAAATTAAAGGTCCAGCAACGGCTTCAGTAGCAATTTTAAATTTCAAGTCACATACCTTGTAACTATTGGCAGGAAAAATATTTCAGGAAACCTTCAGGGAATACAAATTTAACCACAACCATCGACAGCAGCAGACGTTATCCGTCCACCACTCCCGTCCTCCTACAGGTTTTAACATTGTCCGAATTTCCTTCTGCCACTGCTGTCACTGAAGCGCTGCCAAACTAGATCAATGTCACAAGCCATATCACTGTCCTGCTGGTCCAGCGCTAACACCGGCGCTGACGCAACTATAACATAGTGCCAGTAACATCAGCAGCCAAAACAAAAACTGTCCTCTCTGTCACTGTCTTCTCTCTCTTAAGACGTCAAATATTGACGTCAAGTCGTCCACACAGATCCTCTAGCAAGCTCGCCAATGAAAAGAGACGTCAACCCTTGACGCCATCCCGACGCCAACACGACATGGCGGACGGCGAAGGGTTGGTTGTCAATCTCAGACTCCAGGCTCATTTAACAAAGTCATTCTCTAGGAAAACGTCGTGTTTATTTCTCCTCATCTGTGGGGAACACATATATAATATACAGATACAATTACATAGTCACTTCACTCTGCATCATCATGGCAGAGATACCCAACCCAGCTTAGTTCTAAAGTAGAGCGCGCACCATCGTGCCTTGGGCAGCACTCCGGCCCGCGTCAATCCCGTATCAAGCCCGCATCAATCCCCGCATTACTCTCCTCACCGACGTCCGTCTCTTATATAAACTTTACATCATCATAATCACCACATTGATTTAACATCTAATCACACTTAATCATAATCGGCACATTGAGTTAACATACATTTCCTGGCAACGGTCGCCAGTCCATCAGTCTTGATGGCTCGGCTGACCTTTGCCTGTCCTGACCAATCCATTACTGCCCCAATCCAATCATGGATTGTCGTGTTCCGTTCTGGTCAGATCAACAGTGGTTATCATCTCTGCGTTTGCCTACTGCGTTAGGCACGCATAAGTTTACTACGTGACTAAGAACCTTGGCCAATACCCGGCCATAAATGAAATTGGCCAGGCTCGCCAGGCAAGTCCAGCCTGTGACACAAGGCCTAATCTGACCAGGGCTGCGTCTCGGTCACATGCTTAATAAACATTTTCGCTGACCAGGCACCAAATATCTTGTATTTCTGTCAATCAAATTAAAATGTGTGAAGAAGCAACATCAACTATGTGACTTGTTCATTTTCTATCAGCGAACACGCTTCAATTGGTGACTCCGACGATTACAAATTGTTCGAAACGTGTTTTGTGGGCCTATTAAGACAATAACGAAGTAAGTTGTAGATTTGATTTCTGCCTGCATTTTCTTCACGCCTACATGCCCGCATTTTCTTCACACATGCGGCCTTTGTATTCATCACCGTGATATCGCTTGATTGAGCTAACGTGTACTGCCTGTCATTGTGTTGCTGCTACGACCATCAAGGTGTCAGACGAACTGTCAGATTTATGTAACCCGATCACGCACATTTGTGAGCCCTAGTCATGACCGAGGAGAAAGACAGTGTTCCTACGGGTGTGCTTATGACATCAGTGAAGATTCCACCATTTTGGCCAGCTGATCCAGAGCTGTGGTTTACACAGGTGGAGGCTCAGTTTGCGACAAAGGGAACAAAACAGCAGTTGACAAAATTCGAACACGGTGTGGCGTCGCTCTCACCTGACGTGGCTGCAGAGGTGAGAGATCTGCTTATAAAGCCGCCAGCTAAAGACCCTTTACGATGAACTACGACGCAAGCTCACAACACGCACAGGTCTCTCACAGTCTAAGCGACTTCAACAACTTCTGAATGCTGAGCAGATGGGTGACAGAACGCCGAGTCAACTACTGCGCCCCATGAAACAGCATGAAACAGCCCCATTAATGGATGACAAGTTGCTCACTCAGGGGTTTATACAAAGGCTGCCGCCGAATCTACGCATGGTCTTGGCGTCCTCATCTGACGACCTATCGATTCAGGCTTTGGCACGGCTGGCTGATGAGATGATGGAAGCAATAGGCTCTAGCACTGTGCACTCAACTCATGACGACAACTCGGTAGGTGCGGTTGGCTCATCTCCCCCTCACCCGCCATCCTCTCTAGAATCAGAAATAATTGGACACAAGATGTCGCTTGTACGTCAGCTCCCTCTTCCGATGGCATACCGCGCCGCCGCTACCAGGGCCACTCACGCTCCAGCTTCAGAAACTCACCTCACCTTCCGACTGAATCTGAATTATGCTGGTACCATGACAGATTCGGTAAAGACGCCAGGAGGTGTAACTCTCCCTGTACATGGAGTCAGACCCAGGGAAAGCATCAGCCGGTCAGTAGAAGCGACAGCACTGACTGGCTCAAATTAATCTCCACTCCTATTTGTCGCCGACAAGCTTTCAGGTGCTCAGTTTTTGATTGATACTGGTGTAGAGGTGTGTGTCATTCCGTGTAAACTTGCACCAAACTGTCAGTATCGCCAGGCATGTGAGTTACAGGCAGCCAATGGCTCATCAATCGCCACATACGGCGAAGTATCATTACCTTTGGACCTAGGTCTCAGGCTGACATTCTGCTGGATATTCATCGTGGCTGATATAAATAGACCAATATTAGGATCTGATTTTTTGCGCGAATATGAACTTCTTGTTGATTTGCAGCAGTGCCAACTGCGTGACGCCACCACTGATATAGTGTTTTTGATCGAGAGTTGCTGGCAACTTACCTCACAGTGAAACATTTCTGCCCATTTTTGGAGGATCGCAGATTTCATATACTCTCTGATCATAAACCATTAACATACTGTCTATCTGCCAATAGTGAACGCTCCTCACCATGCCAAATCAGACAGTTAGCTTACATATCAGAATTTACCACCGATATACGGCACATATCGGGTTCTGAAAACTTGCCCGCAGATGTGCTGTCACGTTTGGTAGATGCGGTCGGAAATGTAGTTGACCTGGATTACGATAAACTCGCAATAGCCCAAACGAACGATTGTGAAATTCAACCTTATTTGAAAAATCCAGGTGGTTTACGATTACGACAACTGGATGTACCCGAATCTCTATCTAAGTTGTGGTGTGATATTTCTACAGGTAAACCTAGACCATTTTTGCCACCAGCGCTCAGCATATGAGCGGTTACATGACCTTTCTCATCCAGGCATCAAGGCCACCAAGAAACTAGTTGCAGAACGTTTTGTTAGGTCTAAGGTGAACAGTCATGTGGTCGCCTGGGCTCACTCTTGCATTGAATGCCAGAGAGCTAAAATTACTCGCCACGTTTCTTCACCACTCGCATCTTTCACGCTCCCGGACTCGCGATTTGACACGGTACACGTGGATATAGTGGGTCCACTTACTGTATCTCAAGGACAGTGTTATCTACTAACTTGTGTAGACAGATTTACTAGGTGGCCCGAGGTTATTCCAATTCATGATATATGTGCAGATACTGTTGCTAAAGCGTTTTTTAATGGCTGGGTAGCGAGATTTGGGGTGCCGTCCGCCGTCATTAGTGACAGCGGAAGGCAGTTCGAATCCGAATTGTGGTCTGACCTGTGTAAGTTATTAGGCATTAAAAAGTACAGAACTACCGCCTATCACCCTCAGTCAAACGGCATGGTGGAAAGACTTCATCGCCAACTTCAGGCTTCACTTCGTGCTCATGATGCGTACCCTGATTGGATGGCAGTTTTACCTGCAGCTCTGCTCAGCATAAGGTCGGCAATCAAGGACGATTTGAACTGTACATCTAGTGAGCTTGTTTACGGCACTACATTACGTCTACCAGGGGAATATTGTCCGCCTATGTCTACTCCTACAACAGGTGATATTGCATCATTTGCAACGCAACTGTGAACTGCTATGTCTGCTATCGCACCTACCGCACTCCGACAAAAGTATAAAAAAACAATGTTAATTCACGCAGAGTTGACTAAATGCAGTCATGTTTTTGTTAGACACTTAGCAATACATCACTCTCTAATGTGTTCCTACGACGAACCATTTGAAGTATTAAGTAGGAAAGCGAAATATTTTGCTATTGATATCAAGGGCATAGAACAAAACATTTCAATAGACTGCTTAAAACCAGCTTATGTGGACTTACCGACTGGAGCATCAGATCTACCTATCCCATCGTCTACACCCACGACAACCACGTGATCCGGTAGAATAATTTAAAAACCAGTACGCTTTAGCATTAATATTGAAGCATAAATATTATTAGATTATTAGTGCTAAAGACAGTGATGAATTAACAGTAAACGCATTATTAGGATTGATGACATTTTATGACTATTGTAATATTTTTATTTTTGATATTGCATCATTTGCAACGCAACTGTGAGCTGCTATGTCTGCTATCGCACCTACCGCACTCCGACAAAAGTATAAAAAAACAATTTTAATTCACGCAGAGTTGACTAAATGCAGTCATGTTTTTGTTAGACACTTAGCAATACATCACTCTCTAATGTGTTCCTACGACGAACCATTTGAAGTATTAAGTAGGAAAGCGAAATATTTTGCTATTGATATCAAGGGCATAGAACAAAACATTTCAATAGACTGCTTAAAACCAGCTTATGTGGACTTACCGACTGGAGCATCAGATCTACCTATCCCATCGTCTACACCCACGACAACCACGTGATCCGGTAGAATAATTTAAAAACCAGTACGCTTTAGCATTAATATTGAAGCATAAATATTATTAGATTATTAGTGCTAAAGACAGTGATGAATTAACAGTAAACGCATTATTAGGATTGATGACATTTTATGACTATTGTAATATTTTTATTTTTGATATTGCATCATTTGCAACGCAACTGTGAACTGCTATGTCTGCTATCGCACCTACCGCACTCCGACAAAAGTATAAAAAAACAATTTTAATTCACGCAGAGTTGACTAAATGCAGTCATGTTTTTGTTAGACACTTAGCAATACATCACTCTCTAATGTGTTCCTACGACGAACCATTTGAAGTATTAAGTAGGAAAGCGAAATATTTTGCTATTGATATCAAGGGCATAGAACAAAACATTTCAATAGACTGCTTAAAACCAGCTTATGTGGACTTACCGACTGGAGCATCAGATCTACCTATCCCATCGTCTACACCCACGACAACCACGTGATCCGGTAGAATAATTTAAAAACCAGTACTCTTTAGCATTAATATTGAAGCATAAATATTATTAGATTATTAGTGCTAAAGACAGTGATGAATTAACAGTAAACGCATTATTAGGATTGATGACATTTTATGACTATTGTAATATTTTTATTTTTGATATTGCATCATTTGCAACGCAACTGTGAGCTGCTATGTCTGCTATCGCACCTACCGCACTCCGACAAAAGTATAAAAAAACAATTTTAATTCACGCAGAGTTGACTAAATGCAGTCATGTTTTTGTTAGACACTTAGCAATACATCACTCTCTAATGTGTTCCTACGACGAACCATTTGAAGTATTAAGTAGGAAAGCGAAATATTTTGCTATTGATATCAAGGGCATAGAACAAAACATTTCAATAGACTGCTTAAAACCAGCTTATGTGGACTTACCGACTGGAGCATCAGATCTACCTATCCCATCGTCTACACCCACGACAACCACGTGATCCGGTAGAATAATTTAAAAACCAGTACGCTTTAGCATTAATATTGAAGCATAAATATTATTAGATTATTAGTGCTAAAGACAGTGATGAATTAACAGTAAACGCATTATTAGGATTGATGACATTTTATGACTATTGTAATATTTTTAAACATTCAATGCATATTTTACAAGCTATATTTCAATCGGATTTATTATCGTTCACCACTAGGTGGGGGGTAATGTAGCGGCACCTGGTGACTGATGGCTTGGGCCTAGCTGGGCCAGCCTGTGACACAAGGCCTAGTCTGACCAGCCACAGGGCTGCGTCTCGGTCACATGCTTAATAAACATTTTCACTGACCACGCTCCAAATATCTTGTATTTCTGTCGTCCAAATTAAAATGTGTGAAGAAGCAACATCAACTATAGGACTTGTTCATTTCCTATCAGCGAACACGCTTCATACTATATTTTATATTACACAGAGTTGACTATGTACTATAGAATATATTATACACGGTTTGCTAAGCACTTTGCTATATATTATACAGGGCTGACAATGCACTATATTATATATTTCCACAGGGTTGACTATGGCTCAGTATAACACTGATCACTATATTATACATTATATATTACACTGATTTGACTATGGCTCAGCATAACATTGTAGTATCTATTACAATATGCATTATATATCACACAGGGTTGACTATGGCCCAGTATACCATTGACCACTATATTATACATTATATATTATGTACTATATTATATATTATTATACAGGGTTGACAATGCACTATTTTATATACATTTACTACACAGGGTTGATTATGGCCCAGGCTAACATTGATAACCATATTATATATCACACAGGGTTGACTATGGGCCAGTATTACATTGACCACTATATTATACATTAAATATCACACAGGTTTGACAATGCACTATTTTATATACATGTATTATACAGGGTTGACTATGGGCCAGTAAAACACTGACCACTATATTAAATATTATATTTTACACAGGGTTGGCAATGCTTTATATTATACATTACATGTACATTGTTGACACTGCACTATGTTATATATTACATATTACACAGGATTGACCATGGGCCAGTATAACCCGGATCACGTTCTGACGTACACGGGGATCCGGGTGTGCTCTGGAGAGAGTGAGACCAGATCCTGTAGAGCTGGATATCAGCTGCTGATCACATACGCAGAGTATGGAAGGTAAGGTGTCATAAAATAAAACATAATACATATAACTATGGTTCCTGGGTCAATGAAATATCTAAAAATAAAGACACCGTCGCATGTTTCATGGGTCAATTAAAGGTCTAAAACTAAAGAAAACTTCGCGTGTCTCCTGGGTCAATTGCAAATCCAGAACTAAAGACAATGTCCGTGTTTCCTGGGTCAATTAAAAATCTAAAACTAAAGACAAAGTCGCGTGTTTCCCGGGTCAATTAAAAGTCTAAATCTAAAGACAATGTCGCGTGTTTCCAGGGTCAATTAAAAGTCTAAAACTAAAGACAATGTCGCGTGTTTCCTGGGTCAATTAAAAATATAAAACTAAAGACAATGGCGCAAGTTTCCTGGGTCAATTATAAATCTAAAACTAAAGACGATTTCGCGTGTTTCCCCGGTCAATTTAAAATATAAAACTAAAGACAATGTCACGAGTTCCTGGGTCAATTAAAAATATAAAACTAAAGACAATGTCGCGTGTTTCCTGGGTCAATTATAAGTCTAAATCTAAAGACAATGTCGCGTGTTTCCTGGGTCAATTAAAAATATAAAACTAAAGACAATGTTGCGTGTTTCCCGGGTCAATTAAAAGTCTAAAACTGAAGACAACGTCGCGTGTTCCTGTGTCAATTAAAAGTCTAAAACTAAAGACAATGTCGCGTGTTTCCTGGGTCAATTAAAAATATAAAACTAAAAACAATGGCGCGTGTTTCCTGGGTCAATTAAAAATATAAAACTAAAGACAATGTCATGTGTTTCCTGGGTCAATTAAAAAAATAAAACTAAAGACAATGTCGCGTGTTTCCTGGGTCAATTAAAAATGTAAAACTAAAGA
Source organism: Flabesymbios commensalis (assembly GCA_964017125.1). Taxonomy (NCBI): domain Eukaryota; kingdom Metazoa; phylum Annelida; class Polychaeta; order Terebellida; family Flabelligeridae; genus Flabesymbios; species Flabesymbios commensalis. The sequence continues at coordinate 5,691,874 of OZ024906.1, forward strand.
CAACGTCCGTGTTTCCTGGGACAATTATAAATCTAAAACTAATGACAATATCGCGTGTTTCATGGGTCAATTAAAAATCTAAAAATACAGACGTCTTAATATAACGCGTTTCAACATAAAAAAAACTTATTAAAATACTCTAAGCATAAATGTTTTTAACAAGACTGTCAACAAATATACAAATATAATATAAAACCTCAATATAAAGATTAATAAGAATCTCAAAGTAAAGACCTCAATAAAAGTTTATATTGTTATTATGAAAAATATATCATTAAAGGTCACATGGGCTTATCTATCATTATTATCAGTAATATATCATTTTATCGCTCACATTGGGCTAAATAAAATTTTATAGGGAACGTTAGGCTAATTTATCATTATTAAAACTTATATATTATGTTATAGATCACATGGGCTAATCTATCATTATTATGACCAATTTATCTTTTTATAGGTTAATCTTTATTATATTTTTAATATGACTACTATATTATTTTATTGTTGACATGGGCTAATATATCATTTTTATGGCTAATATTTCACTTTTAGGTGACATGGGCTATTACATTTTATAGGCCAATTTGGGCTGATTTATCATTACTATGATTACATTAGCTATGGTATCATTATTTTGACTAATACATCATTTTATGCACCATTTGGCTACAACTGTGTTCGTAAGTGCAAGGAAAGACAACATTTCCAGTTTCAAAAGAGGAACAAATTGTTTAAATTGAGTTTAAATTAAATGGTGAAATATTGAGATATCATAATTGAACTATTTGATGAACAACCCAGTAAACACCACATGTTGAGCCAATGCTGTTTAAGGTTAGGCAAGCGTCATTGACGATGGGCCAACATTGAACCGCATTGGCTCAACGTCTCATGTTTGTTGGGACACCATTTATCACAAACAGTTTTATCATTTTAGGTGACTGTTTTTCAACTTTGCTTGAAACCGTATATATCCCGATCTAGCAGAAAGGGGGTTAATATGTGTCAATTAGTATATTGTTACCATGATAGCTACAGTATATAGCATTCTTAATGGCAAATGTTTACTATTTGAATCATTACTATAATAATTTTAGCTATGATATCCCTAATTTTAGTGATGCATCATTTTATCAGTCACATAGGGCTGATATATAATTATTATTTCACATATAAAGTATATTTTTTACATGCTGTTGTTTTGTTGTAATCATAGGGAGGACCCAGACACATGTGGCGCCAGCTTTACCCTTGATAATTTTACAAGTTGCTATGACAACAGCACTGAGCTGCTGGAGTATCTACAGGACTTGTGTGATGGGGAGCGGGAGTGTGACGTCACACAGGAGGGCGTGGCTACAGTGATTGATAGCTGTGCAGGCCAGGAGCCGTATCTTAGATTTGGCTACAACTGTGTTCGTAAGTGCAAGGAAAGACAACATTTCCAGTTTCAAAAGAGGAACAAATTGTTTAAATTGAGTTTAAATTAAATGGTGAAATATTGAGATATCATAATTGAACTATTTGATGAACAACCCAGTAAACACCACATGTTGAGCCAATGCTGTTTAAGGTTAGGCAAGCGTCATTGACGATGGGCCAACATTGAACCGCATTGGCTCAACGTCTCATGTTTGTTGGGACACCATTTATCACAAACAGTTTTATCATTTTAGGTGACTGTTTTTCAACTTTGCTTGAAACCGTATATATCCCGATCTAGCAGAAAGGGGGTTAATATGTGTCAATTAGTATATTGTTACCATGATAGCTACAGTATATAGCATTCTTAATGGCAAATGTTTACTATTTGAATCATAATATAATATCAATAATAAATTGTCAAATTTGCTGACAAAGTCTACGCTATGTATTTTCAGAACCACTACAAACAGCAGAGGCTTGTCAAGGTGACACTGTGACATTACAATGTCCTGATGACCTTGTCATGGATATCAAGGACGTTTTCTATGGCTGGAATGACGTTGACAGCTGTGGAGGTAAGTCATGGAAGGAATGTAGGTTTGAGCCATAAATGTATATAACTTAAATAAATCATAATTCTTACATATTTTTATAGGCACATGTCCTCGACTTTATTATGTGACGCATGTGTTCCATCTGCAAATTGTGACATGTTACTAGCATGATATCTTTCTACAAGTACATTATCATCAGGTTCAAATATGATGCTTATAGGCGATGGGCTAGATATGGTTACCATGCACCCCCCTCCTCCCAGATCTCAACGAAACTAAGTTTTTTTTTGCATGGTAGCCATATCAAGCCCATCGCCTATTACCAATTATTATGCTTTCACCTTTCACAAAAAAGCCAACCACACACGCGCAGTATTGGCAGGTATGTTTACGTTGTAAGTGTTAAGTTTATATGTATATCGGGTGCGGGGTAGTAGGCGATGGCCTGATTGGCGGATCGCTCCACCCTGCCACCGATTCACTATTTCATTTCATCCCCGTCTGGGCGACAGTACACAAATAAATTGACTCCATGATGTTCTTGATGCTTTAGTAATTATGGTTCATCTTATCAACTAGGCTAACGTTGTGCACTGATTCAGATGGATGGTGATGGAAGTTGGAACGCGACGGCCTCAGCATCGTGGCTGATTCTGCGGGGGCAGGACAGACGTCTGTCTGCCCCGCCGGCTGGATCGCAAGTGGGCGAGTGAGCGGGAAAATGTGTGCGGGGCTATTGAGGGTAAAACTGTTCGGGGAGTTACGGAAACCGAGCAGCCTCAGCCTCACCAACCGAAGAGGGGCAAGACGCATGTCCCCGCATGTATACGATCTGCTACAGGCTATGAGTGTGCGATCAAACATGTTGTTACCACTGCCCAATTATATACCAACAGACCAGTGGCATACTGGTTCAAGCTAGTTAACCCTTAAAGCGCTGAAATATTTTGAATAAACCATGGAGATCAAAGTGTCTTTTCAATTTGAAAGCATCATAAATGTCTTAGTGAGCTCGTTCCGCTTCGTTTGAATACCTATGTTATGGATCTACGACTATATAAATATTTTTACTTTTACAGTGTGAGGATGGACTTTAGTCGTCGGAATCTGACGTCTATCCACATCAGATTCTGACGTATAAAGACGGTCGTCACACTGAACTGTTCAACCCTTATAGAGTGGGGAGAACTTCTAAAGTCGATATCAAATGGACGTAGATCCATAACATAGGTATTCACATGCAGCGGAAATAACTAACTATATTTTTAATATAATGATTTCAAATTGAAAAAACCCTTTGGTCACTAAGATTTACACAAAAATATTTCAGCTGTAATGGTTAGTATTATTTTCTAAGTAAACAACAATGATATTTTAAATCCACAAGGAAATGATAGCGAGCGGATGCGCGAGCGAAGGGCCCCAGCAAGCGGGAGCGAGCTCTTACAGCAACGCGTGTGGTCAGTCCACCATCAAAATTAGATTTGATTTTTTACAGTTACAGGCACAGTGTCAGGACTGATATTTCGTGGTCCAACATGCCTCTGATCATGTTCATGGGCGCTGACATCTTGTTTGTTTATTTACTGTTCAGATGTCAAAGTTCAACCTCACTGGCCACAATACTGAGACAAATATTTATATTGTACTTTTCCCGTTTTATCTCTCAGTCTGATTGTGGTACCACCTAGCGAGTGGGTAGGACAGTTGATGTGTATCACTAGGCCCTATAGCCCCATGAACATTTCCCCTACGACTCGTCAAATTCTGAGTATTGGCAGATTAGTCTATATTTCGGCATTCGTATTTTCATAAGATTTATTTTTGTTCTTTTTAAACAATGACGATGTAGATAACACTACATTTCTGTAAATAGTAGTGTAATCTAAGTAAGTGTTGTTTCTATATTTGTTTCTTTGTTTGGTTTAGACCTAAGCTAGCACGCAAGTGGGCCGCCTGGGCCTTCCGACAATATATGGATCGCTCAACACCCTGCAATATTCCCTGCCACTTGTTATCTTTTTCTTTATCTTTAAATGTATGACTTCGCAGTCCTCCGCAATTGAGTATCAGGCGAAGGGTTGGTGCTGAGCGGCCGACCAGACTAATCGCTCAGTTGGCTCTTGAAAGCTGCTATTGATCTGGATTCAATAGCAGCTGGTGGAAGATGATTCCAATCGGGTATGGTTTTGTACAAAAAAAAATTTTGTCCCAGCGTGGTGTTAGCTCTAATATGTTTGAATGATTTTTTATGTCCACCACGAGTTCTTTCATCTGCTGGGGTTAAAAGGTCACTGACAGGTACAGCAATTAATCCGTTTAAAATTTTGTACAGGCTTGTCAGCCTGAAGTTCTTTTTTCTAGTTTGTAAGTCAGTCCAGCCTAGATCTTGGATAAGAGCTGTTACACTTGATTTACGCTGGTAGTTGTTTGTTACGAAACGTGCAGCAGCTACTGTTAGGTAGTAGCCTACACGTTATCCTCACGTTACATTACCTTATACTTATAGCCTAGGCTATGTCATTACATGAGCCCCCACTTTAGTTCATAATAATTTCCGCTCGCTTTCTAGTCATCCCTATTCATATTAATTGTTTATCATGGTTCTATGGTAACTTTATTTACAGGTGATGAAGACGGTGTACAGTGCTCTTCTTCTGACTCGCTAGATGTCGTCAGTCGGCTATGTACACATAAGAACAGCTGCCCTCTGGTGGTAGATGATGAACTACTGGGGTCTAGTTGTCCTGGAGAAAACAATCAATTGACGGTGGTCTACACGTGCGCTTGTGAGTTATCAAAAACAATCCGTTGACAGTCGTCTACACATGTGCATTTGATTTATCATTTCTCATTCCGTGGTTTTGATTGGTTTTCACTATGAGATGCATCAATATAACCCCATACCACTCTTTATCTGTAGTTTGAACCGCAATGCATAGCCGTTATATTATGTGTGAGAAAAAAGATTTTTTTAAATAATTTTTCTTAGTATGGAAAAATACAGCACGTGTCCAATGAATTTATTGGGTATGTGCTATATTTGTCCTTGCCATACCATTTGCATATAGATTACAAATTTACGGGAGGAATATGTTAAATTTAAACTAGTTTCATACACCTTTTTAAGAAGTATAACCATGGTATAAGCCAGGCTTGGGGCCAAAGTACTGCGTACTTTGGTACTAAAGTAACTATTATGCGGTACTCATGGGTACCCTGTACTCATAATTACTTGCACTTGTACTCGAGTACTTTTAAAAATGAATGTATTTTTTTACAAGTACTTTATGAGTACTAGTCATCTTATGTTGATTCAAAATAAACCATAATAAACTCAATGTGGAACATTAATTAATGTAAATTGATTTATATTCTATCCATTTAGCTAATATACTGAAAATGAAATGATTTATTTAATACTAATCATAGCTTTAAATTTAGGTGCTTAAAATGGCCTATTTTAACTAAAATGACAGCAAAATATGGAATATATTTTCAATTTCTTCACCAACAAGGGGGGATATACCCCTTTGGTGCCGATTGAGGGCGTCTGATCCACCTTTTTTACAATAGCATACTGCAAATTTCTGTCCTTAGTTTTTCCTGTCTAATTCGTGATATATTTTTAAGAGGAACGCATTTGAACTATGGTGCCACACACCAACATCGGACAAAATATATAATTTGGAGCTAGAGATTGAGTCAATATTTCCAGTTGCATATTGGGGAAAATGTAATTGACCAATTTAGCGTCGCTTAAAGGGTTAAATTGTTAAAGTTGTCTAAATGGTTATGCAAAACAATTCTTCCATGCAAATACAAAAAAGCAGTATATTTTTACTTCACGAGTAAGTAGGTTCTATCATTTGGATTTCCAGGCAGAATTTAGTTATACCCTAAATAGCCCTGATTTTTTTCCATGACGCAATTTACTTCAAGTTTTCAAGCTGGCATATTTTGTAACGTAAAGCTTTAGACACAAACAAGTTATATTCACAAAATATACTGCTCTCCGCACTTAAAATTATGTATTTAATTTCCATTGCTCATACATATTTTTTATTCATAACATATTTTAATCAATTATTTATTTGATAAATTTCATTTATTTAAATACAACTAAAATCCAAAGTACTACATACTTACACTTAAGTACTTTTGAAAGTACTTGTACTTGTTTTTGAGTACTTTTAAAAATCCAGTACTTGTACTCGTGACTTCTTCAAGTGCTTTTACTTGAGGACCCTACTCGCCCCAAGCCTTGTATAAGCTATACCTTAGGCTTCAATTTGACTGAATTATTTTCTTATTAGTAATAACATGTGGTTTCGTCGGCCGATGTACAAATCTTGTACAATAATTTCATCCCTCGGATACTCCTCTGGATGAAATTGTACGGTATCCGTCTCTTGATCAAATTTCACAGTGTCCGGCTCCGGATTAAATTGTCAGTCCGGACTCAAGTAGCACAGTCTTCTCTAAGCATTTACCATTTTTGTATTAAGATTTAACTGTGTGTTTTAGTATGTGGTAATGAACACGGCTCTAACAGTCAATGTTACGGTTGGGCAGCAAGTGGTGATTGTGAAGGAGGAACTGCCATCTGGATGAAAGCACACTGCCGAGCTGCTTGTAACATGTGCCAATACACAAGTAAGTTAACACTAACACTGCCGAGTCGCTTGCAACATGTGTTATTACACAAGTGAGTGTACACTAACACTGCCGAGCTGCTTGTAGCATGTGCCAATACACAAGTAAGTGTACACTAACACCGCCGAGCTGCTTGTAGCATGTGCCAATACACAAGTAAGTTAACACTAACACTGCCGAGCTGCTTGTAACATGTGCCATTATACAAGTAAGTTAACACTAACACTAACACTGCCGAGCTGCTTGTAAAATGTGACATTATACAAGTAAGTTAGCACTAACACTGCCGTGCTGCTTGTAACGTGTGCCAATACACAAGTAAGTTAACACTAACACTGGCGCGCTGCTTGTAACATGTGACATTATACAAGTACATTAACACTAACAATGCCGCGAACTGTTTGTGACATGTGTCATTATACAAGTAAGTTAACAATAACACTGCCGAGCTGCTTGTAACATGTGCCATTATACAAGCAAGATAACACTAACACTGCCGAGTTGCTTATAACATGTGCCATTATATAAGTAAGTTAACATTAACAATGCCGAGCTGCTTGTAACATGTGCCATTATACAAGTATGTTAACACTAACACTGCCGAGCTGCTTGTAACATGTGCCATTATACAAGTACATTAACACTAACAATGCCGAGCTGCTTGTAACATGCCATTATACAAGTACGTTAACACTAACACTGCCGAGCTGCTTGTAACACGTGCCATTATACAAGTAAGTTAACATTGACAATGCCGAGCTGCTTGTAACATGTGCCATTATACAAGTAAGTTAACACTAACACTGCCGAGCTGCTTGTAACATGTGCCATTATACAAGTACGTTAACACTAACAATGCCGCGATCTGTTTGTGACATGTGTCATTATACAAGTAAGTTAACAATAACACTGCCGAGCTGCTTGTAACATGTGCCATTATACAAGTTAACACTGACACTGTCGTGCTGCGTGTAACATGTGTCATTATGCAAGTATGTTAACACTAACCCTGCCGTGCTGCTCGTAACATGTGCCATTATACAAGTAAGTTAACACTAACACTGCCCAGCTGCCTGTAACATGTACCATTACACAAGTAAGTTAACACTAACACTGCCGAGCTGCTTGTAACATGTTCCATTATACAAGTAAGTCAGCACAAACAATGCCGTGCTGCTTGTAGCATGTGTCATTATACAAGTTAACACTAACACTGTCGAGCTGCTTGTAACATGTGCCATTATACAAGTAAGTTAGCACTAATACTGCCGTGCTGCTTGTAACATGTGTCATTATACAAGTAAGTTAACACTAACACTGCCGAGCTGCTTGTAACATGTGTCATTATACAAGTAAGTTAACACCGCCGAGCTGCTTGGAAAACGTTCCAATATACAAGTAAATTAACACTAACACTGCCAAGCTGCTTGTAACATGTGCCATTATACAAGAGGGTTAACACTAACACTGCCGAGCTGCTTGTAACAGTTGTCATTATACAAGTAAGTTAACACTAACACTGCCGAGCTGCTTGTAGTATGTGTCATTATACAAGTAACTTAACACTAACACTGCCGATCTGCTTGTAACATGTGCCATTATACAAGTAAGTTAGCACTAACACTGTTGAGCTGCTTGTAACAGCTGTCATTATACAAGTAAGCTAACACTAACAATGCCGAGCTGCTTGTAACATGTGTCATTATACAAGTACGTTAACACTAACACTGCCGAGCTGCTTGTAGTATGTGTCATTATACAAGTAACTTAACACTAACACTGCCGAGCTGCTTGTAACATGTGCCATTATACAAGTACGTTAACACTAACACTGCCGAGCTGCTTGTAACATGTGTCATTATACAAGTACGTTAACACTAACAATGCCGCGAACTGTTTGTGACATGTGTCATTATACAAGTAAGTTAACAATAACACTGCCGAGCTGCTTGTAACAAGTGCCATTATACAAGTAAGTTAACATTAACAATGCCGAGCTGCTTGTAACATGTGCCATTATACAAGTACATTAACACTAACACTGCCGAGCTGCTTGTAACATGTGCCATTATACAAGTAAGTTAACATTAATAATGCCGAGCTGCTTGTAACATGTGCCATTATACAAATAAGTAAACACTAACACTGCCGAGCTGCTTGTAACATGTGCCATTATACAAGTATGTTAACACTAACACTGCCGAGCTGCTTGTAACATGTGCCATTATACAAGTAAGTTAACACTAACACTGCAGGGCTGCTTGTAACATGTGCCATTATACAAGTACGTTAACACTAACAATGGCGCGAACTGTTTGTGACATGTGTCATTATACAAGTAAGTTAACAATAACACTGCCGAGCTGCTTGTAACATGTGCCATTATACAAGTAAGTTAACATTAACAATGCCGAGCTGCTTGTAACATGTGCCATTATACAAGTAAGTTAACACTAACACTGCCGAGCTGCTTGTAACATGTGCCATTATACAAGTACGTTAACACTAACAATGTCGCGAACTGTTTGTGACATGTGTCATTATACAAGTAAGTTAACAATAACACTGCCGAGCTGCTTGTAACATGTGCCATTATACAAATAAGTTAACATTAACAATGCCGAGCTGCTTGTAACATGTGCCATTATACAAGTAAGTTAACACTAACACTGCCAAGCTGCTTGTAACATGTGCCATTATACAAGTACGTTAACACTAACAATGCCGCGAACTGTTTGTGACATGTGTCATTATACAAGTAAGTTAACAATAACACTGCCGAGCTGCTTGTAACATGTGCCATTATACAAGTTAACACTAACACTGTCGTGCTGCGTGTAACATGTGCCATTATACAAGTAAGTTAACACTAACACTGCCCAGCTGCCTGTAACATGTGCCATTACACAAGTAAGTTAACACTACACTGCTGAGCTGCTTGTAACATGTTCCATTATACAAGTAAGTCAGCACTAACAATGCCGTGCTGCTTGTAACATGTGTCATTATACAAGTTAACACTAACACTGTCGAGCTGCTTGTAACATGTGCCATTATACAAGTAAGTCAGCACTAACAATGCCGTGCTGCTTGTAACATGTGTCATTATACAAGTAAGTTAACACTAACACTGCTGAGCTGCTTGTAACATGTTCCATTATACAAGTAAGTCAGCACTAACAATGCCGTGCTGCTTGTAACATGTGTCATTATACAAGTTAACACTAACACTGTCGAGCTGCTTGTAACATGTGCCATTATACAAGTAAGTCAGCACTAACAATGCCGTGCTGCTTGTAACATGTGCCATTATACAAGTAAGTCAGCACTAACAATGCCGTGCTGCTTGTAACATGTGTCATTATACAAGTTAACATTAACACTGTCGAGCTGCTTGTAACATGTGCCATTATACAAGTAAGTTAGCACTAATACTGCCGTGCTGCTTGTAACATGTGTCATTATACAAGTAAGTTAACACTAACACTGCCGAGCTGCTTGTAACAGCTGTCATTATACAAGTAAGTTAACACTAACACTGCCGAGCTGCTTGTAGTATGTGTCATTATACAAGTAACTTAACACTAACACTGCCGATCTGCTTGTAACATGTGCTATTATACAAGTAAGTTAACACTAACACTGCCAAGCTGCTTGTAACATGTGCTATTATACAAGTATGTTAACACTAACACTGCCGAGCTGCTTGTAACATGTGCCATTACACAAATAAGTAAACACTAACACTGCCGTGCTGCTTTTAGCATGTGCCATTATACAAGCACGTTATCACTAACACTGCCGAGCTGCTAGTAACATGTGTCATTATACAAGTAAGTTAACACTAACACTGCCGAGCTGCTTGTAACAGCTGTCATTATACAAGTAAGTTAACACTAACACTGCCGAGCTGCTTGTAGTATGTGTCATTATACAAGTAACTTAACACTAACACTGCCGATCTGCTTGTAACATGTGTCATTATACAAGTAAGTTAACACTAACACTGCCGAGCTGCTTGTAACGTGTGCCATTATACAAGTAAGTCAGCACTAACACTGGCGAGCTGCTTGTAACATGTGCCATTATACAATTTAACACCAACACTTCCGAGCTACTTGTAGCATGTGCCGTTACACAAGTAAGTTAATACTAACACTGCCGAGCCGCTTGTAGCATGTGACATTATACAAGTAAGTTAGCACTAACACTGCTTAATATTGTCAAACACTGTAAAATAAAACATCAACAGAATTCAAAATTATGATTATATATATATAATTTGAAAAATAAATAAAATCTTTCCACCACCATAATTTATAACCATAAATATTTTGAGGGGGATATAGTTTCAGATGAAATAAAGGTGACAAAGCTATACCTTTTTTTAAATATGGCGAAACTTACTTAGCCCTACTTTTATAATTTCCAAAAATATTGGAGAAACTCATGTTTGCCAAATTTGCAGCCAATTTTAATTTGTTGATGAGTAACAAGGAATATGGATTTCGTTCTGATCGCAGAACTACGTGGGATTTAACAGAAAGTTTACTAACAGCAATGGCTGCAAAAATTACACTGTTGATGTATTTAAACATCTAAAAATGCATTTGATACAATTGAACACTACATATTAATGAAAAAAGTACATCACTTCAGAGCTATAGGCATGGCAAACAATTGGGTATCCAGTTGTTTTTAGCAAACATAACGTAATATGTGACAATTTAATTGAATCTGATTGGTCCAGTAGTATTTGTGGCGTAATCTCTTGGTTTTTGTAAAAAAATGGTGCGCAGTTATACCAAGCTTTGGCTAAATGTTATTCGGTATGAAGTATTGTGCATAAACTAGTCCAGAGAGGTTCTGATCAAAGAAGATTTAGATTGGAAAGAACATATCATAATGAAGTCCAAGTTAGCTGAAAGCAATGCGATGACATTTAAAGTTAGCGGGTATGTGTATAGACACAATATATTTTCACTTTTTGTGTCATATCTAACTTACTGAGCTGAAGTCTGGGGAGTAACTTAATTAAAGTTCTACAGAAAAAGTGTGTAAGGAATATGAGTAATGTGGGCGGGATTGAATATATAGATATGCTGTTTGTTACAGTTACTATACTATAAAAAGAGCATGGCAAGATAAAGTGCCACCATGCAATGTATACAATTTTTAATTTAAGAAAATCAATATTTCCAATACCAGGGAGTCTGATGGCTTTAACCCTTAAAGCGCTGAAATACTTTCGTATAAGCCATGGCGACCAAAAGATTTTTTCATTTTGAAATCAGCATAAATGTCTTAGTTAGGTTTTCCCTCTTTAATCGAATGCCTATCTTATGGGACTGCTGCCACTATAAATATATTATTTCTTACAGTGTGGGGATCGACTTTAGACGTCAGAATCAGACGTATATGCCCACGCTGCAAGGGTTAAACATAAACATAAATCTACACATATTTAAATCTGTTAAACTGTGGAGTAATCTAGAGAAAAACATCAAGCCAACATTGATTGAACGTGTTGTGTTTCCAGATTCTTGTGACGACACGTGGACGGCGTCCAACAGTACGTGTGTGGACATGGCGGCCATGGGTCAGTGTCAGACTAACAGCACATGGATGACAGAGAACTGTCGGCGGACGTGTAATAAGTGTAAGGAACTGATTACAAGGGATAATGATGAGCTACCAGGTATGTAATGCTGCTCAGTTTTATTTATTTATTTAGCTTCATGTACAGTAAAAATATACACATATATACACATACACACATAGTAATTTATGAGAAAAAACTACAAGAGTACTATGTACGAGAAAAACCACACGTACACGCTAAACTCCACGTGCAGCGCTCGTAAATATTAAAATGGCTAATTTTGAAAACTAAATGTTATTAAAATATTTTTTAAAAGAAAACACACTGCTTGCCTCACGGATATCACGAGGCAGAGAATTCCATCGACGCACTAGGCGATAAAAATACGAAGATTGGAGGGCAGTAGTTTTGACTCTGGGTAATTTCAGCAATGTACCGTTGCTAGATGACCTTAAACTATGTAGAGTACCGACAAGTTCGAAATAACTTGAAAAATTTCAATCAACATAACCATTTAAATATTTAAAAAATAACAATAGATCAATAATTTAGATGAGCGCCTGCTAGACTAAAGCCGCACATTTCCGAAAAAAACATTTTTTTTCTGCCCAGCGCAATCATTGGATTGTTGCCGATTTCGGAAAAAAACAAGTTCATTTCATGAGATAAAACACATTTATCTAGCTATATTTTTGCTTATTTTTTCGTCGCTCTCATTGACTTTTAAAAAAAAGGTCATTTTTTTTATTTCGTCGCCCTCATTATCTTTTTCAAAAATTTGTTTTTGGTTGTTTTTTTCCACAAATAGGTTCAATGGTTTTTTTTCTCAAATGTTTTCTAACGCCCTCCCTCCTTCACCCACGCACACACAACACACATACACACGCCGCAGTTAATAACCAGGGATGCTGATGATCAGGTATATAACCCCCTTCATCCAGCCAGGTGTAACAACCCGTCCTAATACACAAACTAATACCCCATCTGCCAAATACCAGAGAACCTCAATTGATAATCAAGAATCCACATGACCTACCAGGTGTTATCCGCCAATCACCACAACCTTCCTTCTTCAGCCAATTTTCGCTCACCTGAAGTTGTGTCCCGCTACCGTGGATAAAATGAGTAAAATCAGTCTTTTTTCATTTAAATTATCATCTTTGAAGGACAAGCAAAAATGCTAAATACGGCATTGTACATAACCAGATACCTAGCGCTGAGTTATAATGTCTACCTCTCGCACTGTGTTACAGAGGGTACCCAGATGATAACGCTGTGTGAGTCTGTGGGGGGCAATTTGACATGCCCGGATGATGACGTCATCACTATACATCACGTGATGTTTGGACGTGAGACTGAGGCTGTCTGTCCAAGTAACAGAGAACTGGTAAGAAATGAATAAGCGAGTGAGTGAAACGAATGAGTGAGTGAGCGAGTGAGTGAGTGAGTGAGTGAGTGAGTGAGTGAGTGAGTGAATGAGTGAATGAGTGAGTGAGTGAGTGAGTGAGTGAGTGAGTGAGTGAGTGAGTGAGTGAGTGAGTGAGTGAGTGAGTGAGTGAGTGAGTGAGTGAGTGAGTGAGTGAGTGAGTGAGTGAGTGAGTGGATGAGTGGATGGATGAGTGAGTGAGTGAGTGAGTGAGTGATAGTTTGATTAATTGATTGATTGATTGACTAATTGATTGATTGATTGATTGATTGATTGATTGATTGATTGATTGATTGATTGATTGATTGATTGATTGATTGATTGATTGATTGATTGATTGATTGATTGATTGGGTATGGGAGTGAATAAATGAGCGAGTGAGTGTATGAGTGAAGGAGTGAATGAACGAGTATGAGAGTGAGTGAGTGAGTGAGTGAGTGTGTGAGTGAGTGAGTGAGTGAGTGAGTGAGTGAGTGAATGAGTGAGTGAGTGAGTGAGTGAGTGAGTGAGTGAGTGAGTGAGTGAGTGAGTGAGTGAGTGAGTGAGTGAGTGAGTGAGTGAGTGAGTGAGTGAGTGAGTGAGTGAGTGAGTGAGTGAGTGAGTGAGTGAGTGAGTGCCTGGAATGATTGAGTGATTGTTTTACATAACGTTTCTTGGCGTTGAATTATTTATTTATTTTTGTAATCACTATTTACCTGAATTACACTGTATCATTGGACAAAAAATGTCATAAATTATTTCTAATTAATCCTTAAAAATTATTTTAATGCAACTTTCAGCGACTTTGAATTTTTTCAAACTAAAGACCAATATTTTATTGCAACTTTCAGCGACTTCTGAATTTTTAAAAACTAGAGACCTATATTTATATTAATCTGACAGATTTAAAGCGTTATATTTACCTAAAATTAGTAACATTCAAGGACCGATTGTAATGGTGGTTAAGAAATGGCCAATTCGACCCTTTCGATTTAACAGACCATGCTTAATGTTTGACAGAGAGCGAATTGTTCAGGGGACGACAAAGCTACACAAAGGGTAGAATTCGCCTGCTCAGGACGAAATAACTGCTGGATCCACCCAAGTCCAGCAGCGTTAGATGGCGACACCTGTCCTGACACGTACAAGTACGCCCAGGTCTACTACACATGCGCGGGTAAGTGTGCACCCAGATCAACTAAGCATGCATGGGTAAATGGATACCCAGGTCTACTACACATGTCCCGGTTAGTGTACGGCCAGGTCTACTACACATGTACAGGTAAGTGTACGGCCAGGTCTACTAAACATGTACAGGTAAGTGTACGGCCAGGTCTACTACACATGTACAGGTGAGTGTATGCTACGACCAAGTCTACTACACATGTGCCGGTAAGTGTACAGCCAGGTCTACTAAACATGTGCCGGTAAGTGTACAGCCAGGTCAACTACACATGTACAGGTAAGTGTATGCTACGACCAAGTCTACTACACATGTCCCGGTAAGTGTACGGCCAGGTCTACTACACATGTACAGGTGAGTGTATGCTACGACCAAGTCTACTACACATGTCCCGGTAAGTGTACGGCCAGGTCTACTACACATGTACAGGTAAGTGTACGGCCAGGTCTACTACACATGTACAGGTAAGTGTACGGCCAGGTCTACTACACATGTACAGGTAAGTGTATGCTTCGACCAGGTCTACTACACATGTACAGGTAAGTGTACGGCCAGGTCTACTACTCATGTACAGGTAAATGTACGGCCAGGTCTACTACACATGTACAGGTAAGTGTACGGCCAGGTCTACTACAGATGTACAGGTAAGTGTATGCTACGACCAAGTCTACTACACGTGTACAGGTAAGTGTATGGCCAGGTCTACTACACATGTACAGGTAAGTGTATGGCCAGGTCTACTACACATGTACAGGTAAGTGTACGACCAGGTCTACTACACATGTGCCGGTAAGTGTAAGGCCAGGTCTACTACACATGTGCCGGTAAGTGTACAGCCAGGTCAACTACACATGTACAGGTAAGTGTATGCTACGACCAAGTCTACTACACGTGTACAGGTAAGTGTATGGCCAGGTCTACTACACATGTACAGGTAAGTGTATGGCCAGGTCTACTACACATGTACAGGTAAGTGTACGACCAGGTCTACTACACATGTGCCGGTAAGTGTACGGCCAGGTCTACTAAACATGTGCCGGTAAGTGTACGGCCAGTTCTGCTACACATGTGCCGGTAAGTGTACGGCCAGGTCTACTACACATGTACAGGTAAGTGTATGCTACGACCAAGTCTACTACACATGTACAGGTAAGTGTATGGCCAGGTCTACTACACATGTACAGGTAAGTGTACAGCCAGGTCAACTACACATGTACAGGTAAGTGTATGCTACGACCAAGTCTACTACACGTGTACAGGTAAGTGTATGGCCAGGTCTACTACACATGTACAGGTAAGTGTATGGCCAGGTCTACTACACATGTACAGGTAAGTGTACGACCAGGTCTACTACACATGTGCCGGTAAGTGTACGGCCAGGTCTACTAAACATGTGCCGGTAAGTGTACGGCCAGTTCTGCTACACATGTGCCGGTAAGTGTACGGCCAGGTCTACTACACATGTACAGGTAAGTGTATGCTACGACCAAGTCTACTACACATGTACAGGTAAGTGTATGGCCAGGTCTACTACACATGTACAGGTAAGTGTACGGCCAGGTCTACTACACATGCGCCGGTGAGTGTACGCCCAGGTCTACTACACATGTGCCGGTAAATGTACGGCCAGGTCTACTAAACATGTGCCGGTAAGTGTACGGCCAGGTCTGCTACACATGTGCCGGTAAGTGTACGGTCAAGTCTACTACACATGTACAGGTGAGTGTATGCTACGACCAAGTCTACTACACATGTGCCGGTAAGTGTAAGGCCAGGTCTACTAAACATGTGCCGGTAAGTGTACAGCCAGGTCAACTACACATGTACAGGTAAGTGTATGCTACGACCAAGTCTACTACACATGTACAGGTAAGTGTATGGCCAGGTCTACTTAACATGTGCCGGTAAGTGTACAGCCAGGTCAACTACACATGCGCAGGTAAGTGTATGCAGAATTAGAATATTCTCCTTGCTAAATTTCATATAAATCGATTGTGAATTAGCTCAGGAAGAAGCGAGAATATTGTGTTTAAGGACAATTTTATATATACCTTAGTGTAGCGAAGTATGATTGTTAATTTTAAAAATATTGACTTATTTTATATGTTAGATTGAATAATTAATAATTAATTAATTAATTAATTAATTGATTGATTGGTTGATTGATTGATTGATTGATTGATTGATTGATTGATTGATTGATTGATTGATTGTTAATTTAAAAATATTGACTTATTTGATCGAATGTTAGATTGAATAATTAATTAATTAATTGATTGATTGATTGATTGATCGATCGATCGATCGATCGATCGATCGATCGATCGATCGATCGATCGATCGGTCGGTCGGTCGGTCGGTCGGTCGATTGATTGATTGATTGATTGATTGATTGATTGATTAGTCGATTGATTGATTGACTGATTGATTGATTGATTGATTGATTGATCGATTGATTGATTGATTGATTGATTGATTGATTGATTGATTGATTGATTGATTGATTGATTGATTGATTGATTGATTGATTGATTGATTGATTGATTGATTGATTGATTGATTGATTGATTGATTGATTGATTGATTGATTGATTAATTGATTGATTCATTCATTCATTCATTCATTCATTCATTCATTCATTCATTCATTCATTCATGACATTCGTTCATTCATTGATCATTCATTTATTCATTGAATGGATGGCAACTAATTTGTGCATAGGTGTGATTTGCGTAGTGGGATTCATCGCAACAAAAATATTAAGATTATTTTTAATTTCTTTCATTTTGGAAAAGCTAATATTTAAATTTTCACCCACTTGAAGTTGTGTCTCGCTACCCCGACCCACAAATTCAAGTGGGTGAAAAATTAGCTTAACTTCTCTCATTTCAAAGAAAATGAGATAAAGTGAAAACGATCTTAATCTCAATATTTTAGTGAGATGAAACCCAAGTGGTGCTGTTTCTTGCAGCTCGTGCAGACGTCTGTGAATACTGGTGTGGTTGTTTGGTTGTCTTGTTGTCATTTCGTTGTGTTTCTTGCAGCTCGTGCAGACGTCTGTGAATAATGGTGTGGTTGTTTGGTTGTCTTGTTGTCATTTCGTTGTGTTTCTTGCAGCTCGTGCAGACGTCTGTGAATACTGGTGTGGTTGTTTGGTTGTCTTGTTGTCATTTCGTTGTGTTTCTTGCAGCTCGTGCAGACGTCTGTGAATACTGGTGTGGTTGTTTGGTTGTCTTGTTGTCATTTCGTTGTGTTTCTTGCAGCTCGTGCAGACGTCTGTGAATAATGGTGTGGTTATTTGGTTGTCTTGTTGTCATTTCGTTGTGTTTCTTGCAGCTCGTGCAGACGTCTGTGAATACTGGTGTGGTTGTTTGGTTGTCTTGTTGTCATTTCGTTGTGTTTCTTGCAGCTCGTGCAGACGTCTGTGAATTATGGTGTGGTTGTTTGGTTGTCTTGTTGTCATTTCGTTGTGTTTCTTGCAGCTCGTGCAGACGTCTGTGAATACTGGTGTGGTTGTTTGGTTGGCTTGTTGTCATTTCGTTGTGTTTCTTGCAGCTCGTGCAGACGTCTGTGAATACTGGTGTGGTTGTTTGGTTGTCTTGTTGTCATTTCGTTGTGTTTCTTGCAGCTCGTGCAGACGTCTGCGAGAACAGATAGGCCTAGATTACAGTGAATGCTGGTGTGATCGCTGGGCGTCATTTGGTTATTTTTCTTGTCATATTGTTATGTTTTCTTGCAGCTTGTGCAGAAGTCTGTGAGAACAGATATTACAGTGAATACTAGTGTGATCGCTGGGCGTCATTTGGTTGTCTTTCTTGTCATTTTTTTCTGCAGCTCGTGCAGACGTCTGTGAGAACAGATATTACAGTGAATACTAGTGTGATCGCTGGGCGTCATTTGGTTGTCTTTCTTGTCATTTTTTTCTGCAGCTCGTGCAGACGTCTGTGAGAACAGCTATTACAGTGAGTTCTGGTGTGATCGCTGGGCGTCATTTGGTTGTCTTTCTTGTCATTTTTTTTCTGCAGCTCGTGCAGACGTCTGTGAGAACAGCTATTACAGTGAGTACTGGTGTGATCGCTGGGCGTCATTTGGCTGTTCTTCTTGTCATATTGTTTGGTTGTCTTGTTGTCATTTCGTTGTGTTTCTTGCAGCTCGTGCAGACGTCTGTGAATACTGGTGTGGTTGTTTGGTTGGCTTGTTGTCATTTCGTTGTGTTTCTTGCAGCTCGTGCAGACGTCTGCGAGAACAGATAGGCCTAGATTACAGTGAATGCTGGTGTGATCGCTGGGCGTCATTTGGTTATTTTTCTTGTCATATTGTTATGTTTTCTTGCAGCTTGTGCAGAAGTCTGTGAGAACAGATATTACAGTGAATACTAGTGTGATCGCTGGGCGTCATTTGGTTGTCTTTCTTGTCATTTTTTTCTGCAGCTCGTGCAGACGTCTGTGAGAACAGCTATTACAGTGAGTACTAGTGTGATCGCTGGGCGTCATTTGGCTGTTCTTCTTGTCATATTGTTATGTTTTCTTGCAGCTCGTGCAGACGTCTGTGAGAACAGATATTACAGTGAATACTGGTGTGATCGCTGGGCGTCATTTGGTTGTTTTTCTTGTCATATTGTTATGTTTTCTTGCAGCTCGTGCAGACGTCTGTGAGAACAGCTATTACAGTGAGTACTGGTGTGATCGCTGGGCGTCATTTGGCTGTTCTTCTTGTCATATTGTTATGTTTTCTTGCAGCTCGTGCAGACGTCTGTGAGAACAGATATTACAGTGAATACTGGTGTGATCGCTGGGCGTCATTTGGTTGTTCTTCTTGTCATATTGTTATGTTTTCTTGCAGCTCGTGCAGACGTCTGTGAGAACAGATATTACAGTGAATACTGGGGTGATCGCTGGGCGTCATTTGGTTGTTCTTCTTGTCATATTGTTATGTTTTTTTGCAGCTCGTGCAGATGTCTGTGAGAACAGATATTACAGTGAATACTGGTGTGATCGCTGGGCAGAGTTAGGTGAATGTGACGCCAATCCTGATTGGATGTACAACAACTGCTACAGGTCATGCGCATGTACTGATCCCGGTAAGTCTAGTCTTTTGCAACTGACGTTGATCCGATTTATCAATTAAAAATCAGTTTTTAATTTTGTTATAATGTGAGAAATATATATAACAATTGCATAAAGGTAAAAGCATTTAGGTATACACATTTATTTATATACATTTTCTTGTTAAAAAAACTACTTCTCCACTTAATTTTCTTTCCTTTCCGTTACAAAATTATCACCATTTAAGAAATATCGCAAAGGCAAAACATGTTTTTTTGTAGTCTGTAATTTAAAGAAAAATAAATTTCTGCTCACATATAACACACGAATGTCTTATTTTCTATATGCATACAGACTGATTACATCTTTAAAATTAAAGAAAATACTCAAAGTGTGTTTACTTTGAGAAACGAAGTTAATATATGATTAACCATGCGGTAATCATGCAGTTGAGTGTTCCCTACCCCTTAACGTTTTGTGGACTACATTTTCGATCCATATAGCTAGGTAATGTGTCCACTAAATATTTAAACATTTCTCTTTATTTATTCTTATTCTTTTGATCAGTGGACCAAATTTTCTTTGAGAAAAAAAAATTGTAAAAAAATACAAATTCTTACTGGATCGATTGCAGGACGAATGTGGTATCCTTATGCGTGAATAAAATAGTTCCTCTACTGAATGACGGAAATAAATACAAATCATTGTCATCGCTTAAGAATCTCGTCATTTCGTTAATAATACGACATAGAATAGACTGCATTATATTTGTGCTTCTTTTTATCTATTCGATGAATGTGGGAATAAATATAACGTTATGTGTGTATTACCACGCCGTTAACAGACAGACAATAAATTAGCCATCATGTTTGAAATAAAGACATCGATTAGTGGACCTCATTATTAGTTATATTAATGGATCACATTTAATTATTGGACCACATTTTTATTTATCAACCTAAGTTAAATAAATATTAATTGAATTGAACACATTTCATTCCTTATATGAACAAAACTGTTATCCACAGAAATGATCCAAAGTAGGGACCGCTGAACTTCCTGATTACCAACCACGCTTATTCTGTGAGATTTATTCTTGTGGTTATTGTTTTTTTTTAGATTGCCCTGCTAATGTAAACAGCAATGAAAAAAACTGTGATTACTGGGCGATGCGAGGTGAATGTATCGGGGATCATGATTGGATGAGAGACAACTGTTATTTATCCTGCAGACATTGCCACGTGAAGTACACAGGCGATACGGATGTGGACACGGGTAAAAGTCTAAAATTAATAAACCACACAGAAAGTGTAAAGTCGACATAATTTTGGCTTGATATTTGACCACTGTCTGCGCAACTGGCGCAACATTAGAACACTATAGAATCACTAGCGTAGGGGAGATCTCACTTTTTTTATCAAAATGTTTTACATACAGCTGAGCAGGCAGATGGGTCCCCCTTCTCTCATCCAATATGTATACGTTTAACTGCAGTAACATTTTTTTTTTTACAATTTCAAATTATCATAAATGTCTCAGTGAGCTCTTTCCACTTCATTTGAATACATATGTTACGACCATTATGATGTTTTAATTCTTTCAATTCGCGGATCGTTCTTAGACGTCGAAGATTCCGACGTCTACAGACGATCCCCTCGCTGAACGGTTTAATGGTTTGAATCGTACTTTTAAGCATTCATGTTTTTTAAGCACATTTGCATAAATGTTTCCTAAACTTGCATTTTTTTATGTTGCAGGAGAGGTCACAATAACCAGATGTCAAGGTGAAGACTTGACCTTGACCTGTGGTGATGATACATATGTGCATGTAGAGGATGTGTTCTATGGGCGCTCTAGCAATGTCACGTGTGCACGCAAAAACCGTAACGTCACCACATCATGTGATGACGTCACAGCTATGACACAGGTACAGATGGCATGTGAAGGTCAACACAATTGTGAGATTGAGGTCGGGTCATTTGACGACCCCTGTCCTGATGTCTATAAATACCTCAGAGTCACATATGACTGTTTAGGTAAGGGAATATCATCCCTCGGCAACCAAAGGGTGGCATACCATACTTTAGTTGCTAAGGTACAAATGAAACACTGTTCGATGGTATGTTGAATCATAGACGCTTACCATTAAACCTAAATGAGTATGGACATTTTGAGCGTCATGCTCCAATCAGCGAGTTCAAGAAATATTTACTAAGGGCGACGACATTTAAAAGCATTTTAAAATATTGTTGTGGTCTAATTCGTCTCTCATCAAACCGAATGCGTTATTTATTACGCAAATGAGTGACACTTACCATACCTCAGCTACCGGGGGTGGGGGCATAAAGCTATGCTTTAATGTGATACTGAATCACACATATGTATGATTGAATTTCAATGAGTATTGACTTATTAAATATCTCAGGATCTAATCAGTCACGACATTGTCGCTCTTTGTGTACAGTGTGGTACTTTCAGCCAATTGTTGCTCTTTCAATACATTATTTTTCTTTTATAACCCTTACCACGCTGAAATATCTCTGTATAAACTATGGGGAGCAAAGCGCTCTTTTAATTTGAAATCATCATAAATATCTTAGTAAGTACTTTCCTCTCCATTTGAATACATTTGTTATGTGTCTACTGCTTTTATAAATATTTATAATTCTTTCTGTACATTGTTTCTCTTTGAGTACATTGTCGTTCATTCAATGCATTTGACCATTGAGGCATTATTAATTAACGTTATTTGTTTGTTGAAACAAAAATATCAAGGACAAATGCTACACACAACTTGTTAAGATGTGTCTGAAACCACATTAATAAATCTACTATGAGAATATATTAAAAAAACAATAATTATACAAATATAATCCAATTATACAACGATTAATTGACTTTTTAAACTTTCAATTGCACGACATTGTGGTAGGCCCTAATAGTGAAATATAGTTTTATGGAGTTGGATTTTTTTTTTAATTTTGTGTGGTGACCCCTAACCTTGTTATGTGTGGTGATCCCTGACCTTAATTAAGTGTGATGATCCCTACCCTTTCCATGTTGACAGGTTCAGATTACTTTACGGAACAATGTGAGAACACAAACTGTCACTATGCCGGAAGATGTGTCATTGATGGTCTCTGTGACTGTGATGAGGGAAGGACAGGTCAGTACAGTAACATAATCAGCAGCAGAACTACCCAGAAATAATAAAGTCAAGACAGTTGTACTTCAGAATTACCCATAACAACGCTAAACTATTTTGTATAAACCATGGAGACCAAAGGTTTTTTTCAATTTGAAATCATTATAGATGTCTTAGTTCGCTTTTTCCGCCTCATTTGAATACCCATGTTATGGGTCCACGACCATTATACATATTTTATTCTTGTGCTGTTAAGATTTGGATCTTCACTAACTTTCACTTAACTAACTTAATTCATGACTAAACATTAGCAAATATTCAGGTTTAAAAAAACGTTTGCTCCCAATAACAGGTTAAATCACTGTTAGTGGAATGATTTGGAAATATTTGGATACAAATTAAACAAAAATGACAAATTTGCATCCACTTGAAGTTGTGGGTCGCGTTAGCGAGTCACAACTTCATCGTGGATGGAAATTTAAATTGGATAATCACAGTCAGTCTCTTCTGACCAAAACTGGAAAATCGTTCTATACTCAATGCAATAATCATTAATATATGCATACGGCATCGTTGGGAAGGCGAGATGGGCTCATCTCAGCACAAGTCACCACATCAAGCCCGAGCCTTTGGTGTGGTGACGAGTGCTGAGATGTGCCCATCTCACCGTACCCGACGATGCAGTATGTATTTTCTCGTACGAATATCTATCTGGAACGGTAAAAGCAAACTGAGCAGTGAAGCGTTATGAACGGAGTGCGAGATGGGCTGATCTCACCATACGTCTCGTAGTGAAAGCCAACATCATAAGTCCGAGAATAATATATATACCAAACAGCAAACACAACACATTGACTCAATGCTGGCTCCATTTTGTACTACCGTCTGCGATGCTGGCCCAGCATTGAACCGATATTGCGTAATGTTGGTGGGATATTTATGTATATTTATGTATATTTATGTTAATTATTATGTCAGTTATATGGTTGATCTATTGTTCTCATGGTTACAGGTGATCTATGTGACGAGTATGACTGCTCCCATCTTGGTGGTTGTCATGGTAATGGAGACTGTGCATCTGGTTGTGATGGCGACGATTGGGATTGTGATGTACATAATGTATGTGACTGTTACGATGGTTACAGAGGCGACTCATGTGACGAGATACATTGTAATGCTCTCACGGATTGCCACGGGCATGGGGAGTGTGTAGAACCAAATACGTGAGTGGACGTACTTCAGTAACTTTGCATGTTTTTATAAGTGTTCTACTTGTATTTATTTCAAAGGTTTCCACGCTTTCCAGAGTGTTTTTTTGCTACTTTTTATAATAATATGTAGCTATTTTATCTCTGGTTTTGGCGTAGGAAACATATATTTTATATAATATGTATATACAGATTATCTTTTACATTTTAACTTGAATTCAAATGTATTTTATATTATATCTTTTTATTATTTTAAAGATATTATTATTTCTGGTTAGATAAATATATAAATAGGGGCAAGTTTTGACTTGGCAATAAACCTGATGAATGGCTATTTTAATAACAACTTCAAGACTAGGTCATTTGACTGCTTGGTACACACTTTTCCTAGCTAATATCCACTTCAATAATACATATGTTGGCTGCCTTGACATAAAAACAAAAATAGGTATAATTTACAGCAAAAGGTCTCCCCGAAGCACCCCACGGCTACGGGCCTGAGCATACTGTTACCATGGTTAAAACAAATTTTACTTTACTGAACAATAAAACTAGTACAGTCAAATCTATGTATCTAGACTTAGAAATTTGTCTCAAAACTATGTAAAGTTAACCTTTTTTTACATTTACAAGGTAGTATGTGTTTATGTTTACAGTTGTTTATATTTACACGCTGCTGACATGTTTGTTTTATTATATGTGTTTTGTGACCCCTTCTGAAGCGGAGATTCCTGTTACACGTTCTGTATATTTTGTTTGTAGGTGTTTATGTGAAACGTTCTTTATATTAACATACTGACATGTTGTGTTTATTATGCTTGTAGGTGTTTACGCTCCCAGTTATTTATATTATCATATTGACATGTTGTGCTCATTATTTTTGCAGTTGTTTATGTGACCCGTTCTTCATAGTAACATACTGACATGTTACGTGCATTACGCTTAGAGGTGTTTATGTTTCAGTTCTTGATGTTAACATATTGACATGTTGTGTTCATTGTGTATGTAGGTGTTTATGTTTCTAGTTATTTACATTAACATACTGACATTTTGTGTTCATTATGTTCGTAGATGTATATTTACATGGTGACACGTTGTGTTTATTTTCTTGTTGTATGTTTTTATGTGACCCGTTCTTTATATTACATACTGACATGTTATGTTTTTTATGTGTTTTAGGTGCTTGTGTGATCCGTTCTGGAGCGGAGACTCCTGTGAGTTGTGTGATGTGAATGTGGCAACATCCTGTTTACCATGTCCTCATTGTGTTCATGGATCATGCCAACCTGGTTAGTTATACACAGGGATTTGCATTATAGGCAATGCCTACTCAGTGTCTAGCCCTGATAACAAGCATACAGTGTCTAGCCCTGTGATAACACTTTGATTTTGCAATCAAAGGGCCTCGGCTATGGAATAGTCTGCCGATGGATTTACACCAAGCTCCGTCCGCTATGACTTTCAAGAAAAGAGTGAAGACATATCTATTCAAAAAACAATATTATTCCAGAAACTGAAAACACAAGCTGGGTGACTGGTTATAAAATCAAAAAGGCGCTATAGAATTAACTCAATAATAATAACAATAATAATAACAGGCAAACAGCTAGTGTCTAGTCTCGAGCTTCGCAAGCGTACATAACATTATTCAAGATATTCTACTTTGCTTATGTCTCGTTGATATCTCTGTAGGATCTTACGTGTTTGGCTATGTTGGTTGCATGACGGTGGGAGACGAGCATGCTGGACTGTCACACACAGAATGGGAAGGTCAAACAACTAGCACCCGCGCATGCGTTTTGGCATGCAATGCTGGCGGGTACCAGTATGCAGGTACACAGGTATGTACAGCAAGATTAATATACGGAGCAATAAGGGAATACCAACACGCATGTACACAGGTATGCACAGCAAGATTAATATACAGAGCAGTAAGGGAATACCAACAAGCATCTACACAGGTATGTACATCAAGATTAATATACGGAGCAAATGCGTTGCCAGTACGCAGATACACAGGTAAGCCTATATGCCGCATGATTAATATCATTAAGAGGTACTAGTGGATACCAATATGCAGGTAGCTAGGTATATACTGCATTATTGACACCTATCGAGCTAAGTTAAAGGTATAGTCAACTGTTAAAATACGCAGGACATGGGTTTTCTAGAATGCAACAGTGGCCCGTGGGTATTACACTATGACATATCACAACAAACCCACAGTCTTTAAAAGCATGCTCCAGGCAAGATAATAATGCTATATAATTATGCGCTTCATACCCAAAGCCGCCTTAACTCTTCCTTTACCAATTTCGCATTGATGCGAAAACTACCTTCCTTTACCAATTTCGCATTTATGCGAATTCCACATGTTTACATGCATTAATTGCAATGGAGATATTACAATACATGCATGGTTGAAAATCGCCAAACAGAATCGTCAGTGACATGGACGCAATGTTCTCTTGCATTTTTAATTTGTGCGATGTGCGCATGCGCATAGCTATAACCTGTATTGTGCCCAGGGTCTACTTCAGGGGTCCTCATTAAAAAAAAGTCGGTTTCTAGGGGTGGTTTTATCAGGGGGAAGTCGGTAAAGGAAGAGTTAAGAGCGAGCTCCCAAATCATAGCAAGTCCATATACTTGAGCAACATCTATGAGTTGAAAATTCCACCAATCCTCTTAGCTTGGCGTTGGGTTCAAAAGCAAACTGTTGTGTTACTGTGGGGACAGAGAAGGCTTTCCAGCAAACATGACAGACTGGACCAACAGTATGCAGACAAATATAAAAATCATAATTAACATCTGAAAATATGATACAAGGATAAATTGAACCATGTATAATGGTCGTAGACATAGGTTTTCACATGAAAGAGAAGGAATGCTTGTTTATTTCACCACAAAATAAACATTATAAGCGATTTAAATTCATAAAAAAATGTCCACTACAGGGTAAGGAGAAATGAATTCCACTTGAAAGACATAACTGACTAAGATACTTCTGATATTTTTTATTGATTATATTTGATTTTAAATATGTCAGATGAATGATTTATGCCACCAGGGAGGTTAAAAGGTTAATCTCAAGAGACCATACTAATTACTTAGTACCATTTCTTTGGTCTTTTTAATGGTACTCCTACGGTTTATTGGGCGCAATGTATTATAGAAATAACTTGTTAAGTTTTCAGGTTTCTAACCTCTGAGAATAAATAATATTTGAACATATTTTGTATATGTTTGCGTGATCTTCCGTTTTTGTTTGACCTTCAGAACGGTGGAGAATGCCACTGTGGAGATGATATTGAGGCTGATTCTGTGTCACGTGATCAGTGTCACATGGCCTGCGATGGCGGGCCCCATGGAGACAGATGCGGAAGTAACGTCACACTCAGTGTCTGGCGCGCTCAGCACGGTATGTATATATAATGTAACTAAACCAGGAATCACCTTAACCCGTCTTTAGACGTGAGAATCTGAATCTAAGGACGTCAAAATCTGACGTTTAAAGTCGATCCCTGCACTGGAAGAATTAAAATAGGTTACATGGTCGCAGACCATATGGTCGTAGACCCATAACAGAGGTTGTTAGAACCAGTGCAACAATGTCATCATGATTTGGTTGTGGGCGGCAAGTAGAGTGGCAGCCATCTGATAACCTTGACAAGATCTAAATTGGTCGATTTGTCAGCTGAATGTGTGTGTACATAAAATATACCAGTGAATACACTACGTTTTGGTAGACGTGGTCTCAGCGTTGGGCCAACACGTTGTTCTTATTACAAGGCAGCTATAGAGCTGGGTCACTCGATGTGCAGATGGTTATGCATTGGGCCAAGGTGCTACCTGTAAGTTAGCTGGTTCAATGATGGCCCATCATCTTAGATAATAAAGCGGCATCGCACCAACGCTTGTTCTAATATATTTAGATGACAATCTCTGAGGAGAAGGAAGAAGGTATACATTCGCCAAGTTTACACTGGATACCGTCTTCTGCTTCTTCTGCGATCCAGTGAATCAATAACGCCTCTGATGAATGCTTAAGGGAGTAACCGGTTCCTGTGTTGTGACCAGTTACTGTCTAATGCTTCGTCAGAGCTGTGATTCGTGCTCATTAGGAAGTACCTTAGCCCTGAAGCTGCAAAATATGTTGCATGTGCTCTAGTCACTAGTCATCTTGACTATTGCAATTCCCTTTTGTACAATCTTCCTGACCGGGACATTGAAAGATTGCAAAGGGTACAAAATTGTCTGGCACGTGTAGTCTGTAAAGCTTCTCGTTTTAGCAGATCTAAGCCTCTCTTAAAGTTTCTTCATTGGCTACCAGTAAAATACCGCATACGCTTTAAACTCTGTACCATCACTTTTAAAGCCTTCCTTTTTCACCAACCTATATATCTCTTTAATTATTTAGTACCACTTCAAAATTCAAGACTGCTTAGATCATCCAACACAAATATGTTAACTGTTTAACGTTTTCGAACAAAATGGGGCTCAAGGGCTTTTGCAGTTGCATCTCCCTCCACCTGGAATTCACTGCCGGTTAATTTGAGAACTGCGAGTACAGTCATCTCATTTTTTCTTTTTGATTCGGCTTTCCCCCCCTAATTCCTCGGAGATTCGGCGCCCAGTTGACGACTTAAGCTTTGACTCTCGACATTGAGCTGGTTTCGATTTGGATTCTGCGCCTCTGAGCTCGCATCTCCGAGGATTTAGGCGCTATAGAAGTTACCGTATTGAATTGAATTAAGCAAATCAACGCTCAGCGTGCTATCAGCTGACGACGCACAAATTTTTTTGCTTAAAGTGGATGCACGAAAGTGGGTTATTTCACTGTTGAGACAAACTATGGAGAGAGAGGGTCTCTTTATCTGTTCTCTTTAAAGAAACTGTATATCGCAATCTACAAGTCTCCTGACTTATTCTCTGTCAAAACATGCTTTTAACTGACTTTTAACATAGGTATTCAAATGAAGTGGAAAAAGCTGACTAAGACGTTTCTTTTCATTTAGGTATATTTCATGCATGCTTAATTTTGGCATAATTGTGCATAATTGTACATCCACGAATTCACTTATATTAATTAAAATTATAGAGGAAATAAAAATACTAAAATACTAAAAGATGCACTTGGCCTGACAGGGTGTTAAATAATCTGCAGCCTACATAAGCCGCTAAAATTAGCAGCTTGTGTAGGCTGTAGTTTATTTAGCACCCTGTCAGACTAAGGGCATGGTTTAACTGTAATAAAATAAAATGCAGTTGCAAATAATGCAGTTGAATGTTTGTCTGAACCCCAATAAACGGTTGTAATAAAGCCTTCGCGAACACAAGAGGCAATTCCGTACCCAGCTATAATTGCCAAAAGTTTGTAGACGTACCAGGTAGTGAAAACAATCGAGATGACCCAATCACTGACTGATGCATTGCCGCATCTATGCCCCCTATGGCGGGGGGGGGGGGGGTTGGCCATGCGATCAGTAAAAATTACAGGATCCCACTATGCTAGGTAGCTGCGGAGTATCCTGCTAGCCCCGGCACCCGCAAAAGCCCGGGAAGCAAGGTGCTCAGGCCGAGCTACGCTAACAGCACCGCCCTGCATGTGAATCATAATAAAAAAGAGCAATGACTGGCCAAAAAATAATATAATTGAGCAAGATATGAACTAACACAGATGACTAGCAGTGAGTGGGAGAATTATCCTGCCACGCCGCTGACCAGTCATCACTAGTATATAACAGTAAGACTTTGTTGTTGATTATTATTTCATGCCAGTGCTGTGGCGCTGGGGACCTGTATAAGAAAGAATGTCAGATACATTGAAAGACTCCGGGATCAATCCCTGATCTTATATAATTATGTCTTAATTCTAATGTCTTGATTTTGGTTTCGTTCAGTGTCATTCACGCTGTACACGTGATTGTGATGGTTGAAGATACAGCCAGCAAACACGATATATGGCGACCCAATGCTGGTAAAATATAGGGCCAGCATCGCAGACAGTGGTCCAACATTAGGTCAACATTTGGTCAATATCTCGTGTTTGCAGAACATATATTTCTTCTTTCTTGTTTCAGGCACGTGTAGCTGTGAGTTCCCGTGGCACGGCCGCCATTGTGACCTGTGTGATGGCGTCACGTGTGTGAACTTAAAGGCCCGGATTAAAGCCGCTGCACAGACTGTGGCAGAGCTTTTGAAGAACGTCAAGTGGTGGTCATAACGATAAGGATATATAATATAACGTCAGGAGTCCACCTAAAAGTAATCAGAATGCCACCAGTAGCCATGATAACTGGAGATATATAGTACACCATTGCGGGTCCACCAATAGCAATCTCGATGCTGGCTCAATGTTGGTCCAGCGTCGTAGACGATGGGCAAACATTGACTCAGCATAGAGTGAAAATCTAAATCAACAGGCATCATTTTGTCACACTAACGAGTACAACACCCTCACAGGGCTGAATTTTTTTACGAAAACCTTGGAAACCAAAGGGTCATTTCAATTTAAAATCATCATAAATGTCTTAGTTAGCTTTTTCCGATTCATTTGAATACCTATATGTTATGGTTCTACGGCCATTAGAAATATTTTCACTCTTACGGTGCCGGGATCGACTTTAGACGTCAGAATCTGACGTCTACAGACGTCAGATTCTGACGACTGAAGTCGGTCCCGTAACTTTAAGGGTTAATATTTATAGACATATATTACTTTATAATTTTATATAAATACCTCACAGTTTAACATTTACGTTATACTCAGACTTACCGTACAGTATCGTTCATTAATTCACCATATGTACAGTTCTGCAGATGTATTAATCTGCAAATCTATTAACAATTCGCCCCCTTGGGCATGAAAGGGTTTATCTGCCCCTTCAAAAAGTACAGTTATACCTTTTCAGATCCAAGCTTACATGGTAACAGGGTAACAAGGTAACAAGGTAGTATATTCCCGTAGGACATGAGACGCCAGGTGTGCGATACAGGGTGTGTACAATATAACATGCCTGCGGCAAGGGCATGACAATCATTATTGATTTAAATAACAGCTAGTTTATCTCGTTAATTATAATGTTAATACATTTTCCAAGACGATACACTAAATAATTTATTACGGTTTGCACATGACTTTAACTCTTGCATTTTAAATGTTGAATTTTATCTATAAAAAATGTCACTTTTTTTCCAGCTGCCTCAAAATGTTTACATTAAAAAAGATATTGGTATTCGTCACCGTTGCATTGTTACATAATCTGATAATGTATGGTCAAGCCTTAGACGAATTAGGCTGTAAATTACTGTTTTTTTCATCAAAATAACTTTGTAAGTCGACGCCTAGAAGCCAAAGTGTCTTAACCCTTTAATCGCCAAATTATTCAATCTGAATTTTCACCCACTTGAAGTTGTGTCTTGCTGACGCGATCCACAACTTCAAGTGAGTGAAAATTATTCAGATTTGATAAAATGGAGGTCAACTGTTTTTAAATATTGCTGATTGATGTCACATTTTATCTTTAACATATTTAAAAGGTGGTACTTAATGTGCTAATAAAAAATAAAAACCCGAATATATGCGGCACCGGCGGTTAAAGGGTTAAGTGTCACTCAGTTTTGCTGGCTATCGAGACACTCTGACTGCTAAGGGTCATTCGGCGGCAGCAATCGATGCAGCAATTGCATGGAATATGGCGACTGTTTTCTAAACTATTTTTTGCGCATGCAAATATAAAGTATTACTTTGGGGCAATAAAATAAAAGCATAAACTGATTCAGCTGTTAAAGTTATTATTTGAATAAATATATATTCATATTCCATAAAATTGCTGAGGAGTGAAAATGTGTTGGCTGCAATGTAAATACATACATTGCCCCAATGTTAGAATAATGTTGGGCCAGCGTCGCAGACTGTGGGCCAACATTGAACCAACATCGGGTGATTTATTTTTTGCTAGATTAAAACGCATATCTCATGGTCAAGCTTAAAATGCCGTTCAAATATGTTTTAGTGTTCTTTTCTAGCTAGTTATACTAATATATTGTAACAATTATATTTATTAATTCCTGTACATACTTTGTAATTTTAATTTCAAATTAAGTTAATTATTTACAAAATATCTTAGTAGGATTGCCCATATTTGAGATTAAAGTGGTAATGACTTGCCATATCGTAGCCCGGTGTATTGAGAAATGTAGAATCGCGATTTTATGTATGTAAAATAAAGTATTGGCAAGAAAGTTAAGTTTGTGTGTGAAGTATTCTTGACAATGGCGATTTCCACCCTTATATCAGGTCAGTCATTTCGTTTCACTGACCAATAATATTTATCTCGCACGTGTAGGTCCCACTCCTCAGAGCATTGGCAATGGTGCGCATGCGGGTGGGCCTACAACTTTGGCTCAGCGAATCGTGATGGCACACCTCACCCAGACTGAGCGATGGAGCGAAGAAGACTGAACTCATCCGCAACAAGTGAAGATTGGGCCGACACGAGTGAAGTATGGCTGAAAAGGAGCAGATTGAGCCGATTTTGTTCAAATTCAACACATTCAACGTACAGTCAAATTAAAATACACCGGTGACGTCATTCTATTGTTAAAACAGTAGATTCTGATCTACGAATCTACTGTTATTTTTACATTGGCCGGGTCGCGCACAATATAAATATGTCAGCATGACACTGCATGGCTAATGTTTCATAGTTAACCATGTTGCTATTAAAACGAGATTTTTTATATCAAATCTTGGAACACATGTACCTATGATATGTATTTTAAAGGTGTAGTCAACTGTTAAAATTCACGGGACAAGGGTCCCCCAGAAGGCAATAGTGACCGTGGGTAGGCCAAGTCCCTATTCCATAATAATACTAAATATGCGTTTCATACCTAAAGCCTCATTGAGAGCAAGTTCTCAAATCACAGCAAGTTCATATATACTTGAGCGACATCTATGAGTTTATAATTCAAATATCTTGGCCCTTACCCCTACTTGGTCGCTTGCTTGCAAACAAACTGACTGTATTACTGCGGGGATGTTGAAACTGCTTGACCCAAGCTTGTATTGACATGCTCAGTAAACACAAAACATTTGTATGACTTTATGCAATGTTGGACCAGCGTCGAAGACGTTGGGCCGACGTTGTATAAATGTTATACAAATGTCTTGTGTTTGCTGGGCAGGCGGACTTTCTCTCAAACATTGTACATTTATTCAATGTTGGTTCAATGTTGGGCCAGCGTCGCAGACGTTGGCCTAGCATTAAAACAGCATTGGATCAATCTCCCGTTTAAGTAGTATCTTGTAATCAGTTCAGTGGCTATATTAATGCCGTCAATCTGTACTCAATAGGCTACTGTTGGCCTACACTTGACCGTCCCAGGCATGCGCGTCTTGCAGTTGAATCATTCTTTAGTCCAAGAAAGAACTCAATACGATAGATTCGTAGATCCGAATATCCTCGGCGCTGCGCGCCTCGTACATTCAGATCTACGAATCTATCGAATTTCGTGTTTTCTCCTTGACAGAATCACAATGGGTTGACATGGATTTGTGCACAATTCTACAGAATTATCTCCCTCGCTATTCAACTCACCTTTTTGCACCAGTTACCAATGCTGTGTCAACACACGCTGTCTGCATTAAGATCCAAATATATATATTCAGATTAATACACCTTTCCCAATAGCAACACGCCACACAGTGACTAAAAGCTGAACTATTTAGTTGGGAGTTCTGTCACACTCTTTTCTATTACAACACGCCACACAGTGATTAAAACTGAACTATTCAGTTGGGAGTCCTGCTTATGCTCAAAATCGTGCAAACAGTGTATTCGTAGAACATGATAAAAGTAACATCTTTTGCAAACTATCAAACTTAGTACTTTTATTCCATTATAACGATCATATCAGTTTTGGCGAAAATCCGCTGATGCCATGCCATACAACCTTGGTCTATTTAACTCAAAATGCCTTGCTGGAGTGGTAACCAAGGCTCCACGTTTTTGTCGTTACGTTCCTATTCTAAAACAATTACATTGTAGTAGTATAATACCATATAGCATGTGGAGTTTACTTAAATATAATGATACCCTATTCCCATTTCTTGTAATATTGAAAAAATTGAACTTTATTAAAAAAAGTGAAATTTGCATTTTTTTTCATAAAATTGAAAGAATTTGTCACTAAATTTCGTCTTAATGTTTGCCAAAACGTCTTTAATTGTGTTTTTTTAATGTTTTTGGGTCAGTTGAAATATAAATTGTGATGAGTGACAGTAAAAAAAATCGAAATCATTATTTAAAAAAAAAGAAGATTCACGTCTTTTTAGTCGCAAAAACTTTTCGCACCAACCGGTAATTGTAAGAAATTGTTTTCTTAATAAAGGATCATTTGCTGAGGTGTTATCAACTATCAGACCTTTTGCCACTCGCTCGGTTGATTAAAAATGCCGTGGTTCCCCTACTATTTTCAAGTTTCGCATTCATTTTTTTGCTAGATTAAAACGCCTAAGCATTAAAACGCCTATTATATATATATATTATATGCACTGTGTGAGTGTAGTACTGGAGCCGTGACTGTCACGGTTGATGACGCGTGATGACTGTATGTGTGACGTCACAGGTGAGTGAGCAGGCCGAGTCGTGAGTACCGGGGGGGGGGGGGTGAGCCGGGGTGTAAGCTGCACGACCTCTCGGGTCAGGGTGTGAGGTGAGCGGGGGTGAGGCACATGGACCACACCTTGTCTGCTGTGGATCATAATAAAACGTCACTGTAGGGATATACCAGGATTCCACTGATACGGTGCCATAGAGGCAGTGTCTGCAGGAATTACTACAGATTCACAACCGCTAGAAGTACCAGGAAAATAAATAACGAGGTGAGACAGCTAGCATGCAGCCTACATTTGATCACCGGTGTATTTCACCGTACACATTATAGCCGGGGGGTTGGAAGTAGAGATAACGTCCCAGATATTAAGGTATTCCTAGGCCGTTTAAATTGTTAAAAGATATCTTCCAGCGCGGCGTTAGAAAACAATAAATTAAATCGGTGGACAGTTACAATATAGAAATAATCGAGAAGTAAATGATATGAACTATCTTTTTTTAGGTCACTGGTACTTTTTACTTTAACCCTTACAGGTCGGGGATCGACTTCAGTCGTCAGAATCTGACGTCTGTAGACGTTAGATTATGACGTCTAAAGTCGATCCCCGACCTGTAAGAGAGAAAATATTTCTACTGGTCGTAGACCCATAACATAGGTATTTAAATGAATCGGGAAGAGCTGACTAGGACATTTATGATAATTTCAAATTGAAAAAAACCCTTTGGTCTCCAAGGTTTTCATAAAAAATTCAGCTGTTTAAGGGTTAAACTGAAACTGCACAGTAAGATATCCAGAAGTCCTGTAGATCTTAACCCTTTAACCGCCGGTCCGGATTATATTCGTTTCTTTATTTTTTATTAGCACATTACATCACAGCTTTTGAACATGCTAAAGATAAAACGTGACATAAAAAAAACAAATTTCACGAAATCGTTGATCTCCGAATTTGTCAAATCTGAACAATTTTCACCAACTTAAAGTTGTGAATCGCGTCAGCAAGACAAAATTCAAATGGGTTAAAGGGTTAAGTTTAAAACAATAAAAATATTCTGAATAAAAAGGATAGATTATAGAATACCCACTCTAACCCTTACAGTACGGGGATCGACTTTAGTCGTCAGAATCTGACGCAAATTGAAATAAACCCTTTGGCCTCCATGATTTATACAAAATCAATTCAGCGCTTTAAGGGTTAAGGAAATGACCATTTATATGCCTTGGTAATTTATTAAATATTCCCAGTCTATGAGGTGTGGATTGCTCGCTTGTTTTCGCCTCAGATATTAGAATAGTGAAGGGGATTTAATTGATTTTTTAGAATCATAATATATGACATTAATGATTATGTTGATTTGATGTATTGCAGCATACGGCCCTATGACCATTTTGAGCATGTGGATTGGGAAGGGTTACGAATACATATCCATGATCTTTTATCTTAGGCCAACACCACGATTGATATTCCTACAATCATATCACAAAATCATCATAGGTCCAGAGGCTGGTTTCACAAACTTTACGTGGACTTAAGTCAATCTAAAGCTAACTGATTAGTTGAGACGTGATGATAGTTAAGATAATTTTTTGACTTAACAAAAATCGGTAGGCCTACTTTCAAATAAAATAAAAAACGAATTGGACTTTAAGCCACTTTTGAGGCCAAATTAATCCAGAAGATGGGAAGATGACTCTGTCCTCCGGACAAAAAAAATCAGATTCGCGTTCTGGCAGTCTGAGGTTAAGCACGCTTCCTTGCACAAATGAAAAAAGAGAAATTAAGATGCATCTTGAACAAATAAAAATATCTGTAGGTTTGATGAGAATTTGAGAGAATGTGCTTGGTGAATAACATTAATGGCGGTCCATATGTATTTAAGATGCCTGATATAAGTGGATATAAGGTTATTGTGTGCTGTGTGCTAAAAGGTCAGGGAGTGTATGTGAGATTATAACGTATGTGTGATAGGAGTAGATGTAAGGTTATTGTGTTGTGTGATAACAGGTCACAGGATATATGTGGTTGTTATTTTTGTTTGATAAGATTATGGACCATATATATTCACGCGCCAAATACCAATAATCTGGATATGGCCTGAAACATAATGTTGATTACAAGTCATGTAAGCGCCGCATGTAAGGCCTTGTAGGCCTGTTCCCGTCAACCAAGGTTAATAACATGTTCGAAAAAAATACTCAATTATGATTAATGATATTTTACCATTTTTGCATATTTTAACTGGAAGTCAAATAAACATAAACATGTATGGAAGCATAAATTATGATGCCCATCAATGATTATCACTGTGTTGGTGTAACCATGAATATAGTGTTTACTATATCCATTAAGAACATATATGTCTGATAAAGACTATACAATAAATGTAATACGGTTTTGGGGATTATCGGGTCTGCGAGTGATTTTGTGGGGAGCAAGCGGTCTATGAATATATTTTTGTGATTCTGAGGATCAAAGGGTCTACGGAGACCAGTCTACCTTCCGGGGACTAAAGCGTCTATGTGAATGAGTCGTCTCAGTAAACATCGCGGTTTATATTGAATACCTCGTCTCAGCACAGTGAGCTTCAACTAACACTGCACATTTAATGCTGTTTGCGACATTGGCCACAAATGGACAGAGATGGCAGGACAGAGACGGCAATGTGTAAGATAAGCTCAATGCGCCGAAACGGCTGCAGGACTGTATGCTCCCCGGGTAGTTGAAATGGCACATGAATGAACAGGTCCATTGACCAGGGGGTAAGATGTAAAGTCGGATGATAGGTCTTCAGATTTGATATCAGACTATAAAAAACCTGCACCTTACCTTTACCATTATTTTACCATAACGTGCTCATCCGTCGTAGACGATGGACCAGCATTAACTTTTAAAGTGCTTACCGAAATAATATAATTTTTCACCCATTTGAAATTGTATCTTGCTACCGCGACCCACAACTTCAAGTGACTGACAGTTACCCAAATCGGATTATTTTGGGACTAAACATTTGCAAATCTTGATTTTTAAACCCACATTTCGTTCCCTATAACCGAAATTTGGACGGCTAATAAAACAGGTTGACCCTTAAAGGGCTGAATTTTTTACTAAAAACTAGGAGACCAAAGGGATTTTTTCAATTTGAAATCATCATAACTGTCATAGTCATCTCTTTCCGATTCATTTGAATACCTACGTTATGGGTCTAGGCCATTATAAATATTTGTACTCTTACAGTGTGGGGATCGACTTTAGTCGTCAGCATCTGACGTCTACAGACGTCAGATGCTGACGACTAAAGTTGCTCCCTGCGCTGTAAGGGTTAAAAGTACTATAATCGTGCTTAGAGATGAGAGGGTCACGCTTTCTTGTATTTGTTGAGATGTATCAGCTACCATGGCTATCATCAGGTCAAGCTCGCACCTTTGCTACATTTATATAAGGCTCAGGCAACTAACATACGTGTCGGGTTTGACAAAAAGAGGATACTTTAGTTAATGGGGTAGTGCATATGTATTGAGAAAACACATTAAGCGCAAAACACACCGACGATAACCATCAGTATCCCGGCAATAGCAATACACTGATCCAATACACTGACCCAATTCTGGTTTATTGTTAGGCCAGTATTGTAGACGTTGGAACCATAATTAACCAGCACTTGATCAACAAACACGTCTATCACCAGGTTAAACGGGGAACATGTTTTATATTGTCACATTTCTTATATAAGCCATATAACACATACCAGGAACGTGGCATACATGATATGTAAACTCAATGCTGGTTAGTGTTGATCTAATCTCTACGACGCTGACCCAACATCAACGCAGCATCGCATCAACACCTTGTTTCACCCTTGTAGGCCTAAATTCCACCCTTGTATGTTCAAAATCCACCCTTGTATGCCTATGGTCCACCCTTGTAGGCCAATGTTCCACCTTCGTAGGTCTAGGCTCACCCTTGCAGGCCTATGTTTCACCCTTGTAGGAATGTTTTCCATCTTTGTAGGCCATGTTCCACCCTTGTAGGCCTATGTTCCACCCTTGTAGGTCTATGTTCCACCCTTGTCGGCCTAAACTCTACCCTTGTATGTTCATATTCCACCCTTGTATGCCTATGGTCCACCCTTGTATGTCCATATTCCACCCTTGTAGGCCTATGTCCCACCCTTGTCGGCCTAAATTCTACCCTTGTATGTCCATATTCCACCCTTGTATGCCTATGGTCCACCCTTGTAGGTCTATGTTCCCCACTTGTCGGCCTAAATTACACCCTTGTATGTTCATATTCCACCCTTGTATGCCTATATTCCACCCTTGTATGTCCATGTTCCACCCTTGTAGGTCTATGTTCCACCCTTGTAGGTCTAAATTCCACCTTTGTATGTTCATATTCCACCCTTGTATGTCCATGTTCCACCCTTGTAGGTCTATGTTCCCCACTTGTCGGCCTAAATTACACCCTTGTATGTTCATATTCCACCCTTGTATGCCTATATTCCACCCTCGTATGTCCATGTTCCACCCTTGTAGGTCTATGTTCCCCACTTGTCGGCCTAAATTACACCCTTGTATGTTCATATTCCACCCTTGTATGCCTATATCCCACCCTTGTATGTCCATGTTCCACCCTTGTAGGTCTATGTTCCCCACTTGTCGGCCTACATTACACCCTTGTATGTTCATATTCCACCCTTGTATGTCTATATTCCACCCTTGTATGTTCATGTTCCACCCTTGTAGGTCTATGTTCCACCCTTGTCGGCCTAAATTACACCCTTGTATGTTCATGTTCCACCCTTGTATGCGTATGTTCCA
The DNA here is from genome assembly GCA_964017125.1 of Flabesymbios commensalis. Classification (NCBI taxonomy): domain Eukaryota; kingdom Metazoa; phylum Annelida; class Polychaeta; order Terebellida; family Flabelligeridae; genus Flabesymbios; species Flabesymbios commensalis. The sequence goes on from OZ024906.1 coordinate 5,731,533, forward strand.
CCCTTGTAGGTCTATGCTCCACCCTTGTAGGCCTGAATTCCACCCTTGTTTGTCCATATTCCACCCTTGTAGGCCTATGTTCTACCCTTGTAGGTCTATGTTCCACCCTTGTCGGCCTAAATTCTACCCTTGTATGTCCATATTCCACCCTTGTATGCCTATGGTCCATCTTTGTAGGCCATGTTCCACCCGTGTAGGCCTATGTTCCACCCTTGTAGGTCTATGTTCCACCCTTGTCGGCCTAAATTCTACCCTTGTCTGCCATATTCCACCCTTGTATGCCTATGATCCATCTTTGTAGGTCATGTTCCACCCTTGTAAGCCTATGTTCCACCCTTGTAGGTCTATGTTCCACCCTTGTAGGTCTAAATTCCACCCTTGTATGTCTATATTCCACCCTTGTATGCCTATGGTCCACCCTTGTATGTCAATGTTCCACCCTTGTATGCCTATGTTCCACCCTTGTAGGTCTATGTTCAACCCTTGTAGGTCTATGTTCCACCCTTGTAGGTCGTCTATGCTCCACTCTTGTAGGTATATGTTCCACCCTTGTAGGTCTATGTTCCACCCTTGTAGGTCGTCTATGTTCCACCCTTGTAGGTCCATGTTCCACCCTTGTAGGTCTATGTTCCACCCTTGTAGGTCGTCTATGCTCCACTCTTGTAGGTATATGTTCCACCCTTGTAGGTCTATGTTCCACCCTTGTAGGTCGTCTATGTTCCACCCTTGTAGGTCCATGTTCCACCCTTGTAGTCATATGTTCCACCTTTGTAGGTTTATGCTCCACCCTTGTAGTCCTATGTTCCACCCTTGTAGGTCTATGTTCCACCCTTGTAGGCCTATGTTCCAACATTGTAGTCCTATGTTCCAACCTTGCATGTATATTTTCCACCCTTGTATGAATATGTTCCACCTTTGTACACATATGTTCCACCATTGTAGACCTATGTTCCACCCTTGTAGTCCTATTTTCCACCCACAAGAACTATGTTCTATTCTGTAAGCCTATGTTCCACCCTTATAGGCCTATGTTCTATCCTTGTAGTCCTATGTTTCACTCTTGTAGGCCTATGTTCCACCCTTGTAGTCCTATGTTCCACCCTTGTAGGTTTATGTTCCACCATTGTAGGACTATGCTCCACCATTTTAGGCCTATGCTCCTTGTAGGCCTATGTTCCGCCTTTGTAGTACCATGTTCCACTCATGTAGGCCTATGTTCTACCTTGTAGGCTAATGTTCCACCTTGTATGCCTATGTTCCACCCTTGTAGGCCTATGTTGCACCGTTGTAGGCCTATGTTCCACCCTTGTAGGCCTATGTTCCACCTTTGTAACCCCATGTTCCACCCTTGTAGTCCCATGTTCCACCCTTTTAGGTCTATGTTCCACCCTTGTACACATATGTTCCACCATCGTAGGTCTATGTTCTACCAATTTAGGTCTATTTTCCTCCATTGTAGGCATACACGCTTGCAATTCAGCAGGACATGGGTTAAATTACTAGCTGTAATGTCACGTGTTTACCTGTTTAGGGCTTATAGTATTGTAAATAAACGTATGATGGTGTGCTTGTCTGTGTGTGGAGTGACTGTTCCCAGCAAACACACCAGTTTGACCAGTTTTATTATGACGCAAATTTAAGTTTATTCAGGACAGTGTCATTGTATGTCCTATGTGTATGGAGGACGAGATCCGCTTTATTCTTCATTGTCCTTTTATCATGATTTACATTCAAAATACCTTGTTTCGTTTGATAGTCCTCCAAATGTAAATACATCCCAATTGTTGTTACGTAGTGTGAATGAAAGCTTAATTAAGAGTTTGTGTACATATTTAAATCGGGCATTTAAATGAGTGAGTGAGTGAGTGAGTGAGTGAGTGAGTGAGTGAGTGAGTGAGTGAGTGAGTGAATGAGTGAGTGAGTGAGTGAGTGACAGAATGAATGAATGAATGAATGAATGAATGAATGAATGAATGAATGAATGAATGAATGAATGAATGAATGAATGAATGAATGAATGAATGAAAGGAGCTTTGTACCAATTTTGTGGACATACAAACTAAATTAGTCCAGAAGATAGGGAGATCTGCTTGATCAGAATGTGGGAGGATTGTGCTTGGTGAATAATGGCTGTGCATGTGTGTTTGAGATGCCCGATAGGTTCGGATGTAAGGTTTTTGTGTTTTGTGATAAGAGGTCAGGGAGTGTACATACATGTAAGGTTATAGCATGTATGTGATAAGATTGTTAGACCCTATGCATGCACGCGCCAAATACCAATCATCTGCAGATATATGACCTGCACCATAATGTTGATTACATGTAAACTCCGTCTGTAGGTATAAGCATAAATAGTGCCTATCAATCATTGCCACAGAGTTGGTGTAACCATGGAGATCTTTACTATATCTATGGAGATAATCTTTACTATCCCCATGATTAAAGCGACACAATCGGGCTAAAATCTTATTTTGGACATACATGTCCGAATTAAGAAAACGGGAATTTCTCGCTTAACTGGTAAATACGCAACGCAAAAATTAAAAAAACATTTGCAGTTCTAGTCTATGGACATGTTTACATCATTTGGTCATATTAAGAAGCCAAAATAAAATGAGTGATTTTTTATTATTTTAGCCTGATTGTGTCGCTTTAAGAACATATTATATGAACATATTTATATATATAAAGACTATACACTAAATATGATACTGTGGCTGTAGGGATTAAAGGGTTTCCGAAAACAAATTATTGGGTATGCAAATGACAGGTGATTTTGTGGGGATCAAGGGGTCTATGGATGTCATTTTGTGATTCTGAGGATCTAAGGGTCTATGGATTTCAAATCGTCTTGTGGGGACTAATTGGTCAATATGAATGATTTGTACATCGCGCCTTATATTGAGCACCTCGTATTGTGGGGACTTAAGTGTCTATGTGGATGAGACGTCTCAGTAAACATCGTGGTTTATATTGAACACCTCGTCTCAACACAGTGAGCTTCAACGAACACTGTATGCTCAATGGTGGGTCAATGCTGGCGACATTGGCTCATTCTACTATAATATAGTAGACATCAACCCTTACAACGCTGAGTTAATTTTGTATAAATCATGGAGACCAAAGAGTTTATTTCAATTTGAAATCATCATAAATGTCTTAGTTAGCTCTTTCCGATTCATTAGAATACCTGTGTTATGGGTCTACGGTCATTACAAATATTTTATTTACTCCAGTGCGGGGATCGATTTTAGACGTCAGAATCTGACGTCCGCAGACGTCAGATTCTGACGACTAAAGTCGACCCCCGCGCTGTGAGTGTTAACCCTTAAAGTACTAAATTAAATCATTAATATTTCAGTTGTGTCTCGCTACCGCGACCCACGACGTCAAGTGACTGACAATTACCCAAATTGGATTATTTTGGTATCAAACATTTGCAAATCTTGATGTTTAAACACACATTTCGTTCCCTATAACTGAGATTTGGGCTGATAAATCAGGTTAAAAATACTATAATCGTGCATAGCGATGAGAGGGTTAAATTTATCGTGTTTGCTGAGATGTGTCCGCTACCCCGGCTATACACCTTTTTCAATAACAGCACGCCACACCGTGACCAAAAGCTGAACTATTCTGTTGGGTCCCCCGTTTACAGACGATCAACACTCTGAGCGGGTGATTTGAAATGCAAAAATTACACAATATTGATAAAAATATGCACAGAAATATACGTAGTTTCACCAGAGCTGTTATGAAGATGCTCCAGACAAGCCGGATATTGGTTAAAGTCGTAGTATTGTAAGTTTTTGAACGAGGTATTGTGGCATTGCTAGTACTAAAAAGTAAGGAGTGAGGTAAATCGGTCTGAATAACATGTATAGGAAACTGAAAAAAGTGTCTACGCGCTGAATCGTGAAAAGAGTGTATTATCAGGTCAAGTTCGCACTTTTTCTCCATTTATATATAAAAGGCTCATGACACCGGTATACGTGGTGGGCTTGACATCTAGAGGATACTTATAGGATAGTTAGTGGGGTACTGCATATTTATTAGCCCTTGGAACACTGAGCTTTCCAATTTAAATTTTCCGTCACTTGAAGTTGTGTCTCGCTACCGCGACACACAATTTAAAGTGACTGAAAATTTATGTTATTTGTGAATTTTAAGTCCCAATATATATCAGTGTTTGGAGATTGAAGGCATGTTTTAAAGTGAACAGCTCGTTATCAGGGGTTATACAGGTGCTAATAAACACACAGAATGTCTACTGTAGACGACATCAGTGCTCTCAGGGTTAAGAAAACACATTAAGTGCAAAACACACCAACGCGAAGCATCCATATCCCGGCAATAGAAATACACTGATACAATGCTGGTTTAATGTTGGGCCAGTATTGTAGATGGTGAGCCCGCAATTAGCCAGCATTTGATCAACGTCCGAGTTTGTTGTGGTAGAGCTAAGTACTGAATCATCATGTATCTGAGAACAAATAGTCTATTACCAGGTCAGATGTGTAGGCCTAGTCTTTTTTATATTGTCACGTTTATTATATAAGCCTTATACAAATAACACATACCCTGATCATACCAGAGACGTGGCAAACAGTGTTGACTTAATCTCTTCGACGCTACCCCAACATTAACGCAGCATCGTGTCAACACCTTGCTCCACACTTGTAGCTTTATGTTCCACCCTTGTAGGCCTATGTTATACCCTTGTAGTCCTATGTTCCACCCTTGTAGGCCTATGTTCCACCTTTTTAGGCCTATGTTACACCCTTGTAGTCTTATGTTTCACTCTTGTAGGCATATGTTCATTGTAGGCTTATGTTCCACCCTTGTAGGTCTATGTTCCCCCCGTGTGGGCCTATGTTCATACTTGTATTCCTATGCTCCACCCTTGTAGGTCTATGTTCCACCCTTATAGGCCTATGTTCCACCCTTGTAAGCCTATTTTCCACCCTTGTAATGCCTATGTTCCATCCTTGTAGGCCTATGTTCTAACCTTGTAGTCCTGTGTTCCACTCTTGTGAGCCTATGTTCCACCCTTGTAGGCCTATGTTCTTCCCTTGTAGGCCTATGTTCTACCATTGTAGGCCGATGTTCCACCCTTGTTTTCCTATGCTCCACTCTTGTAGGCATAATGTTCCACCCTTGTAGGCTTATATATCGCCCTTGGAGGCCTATGTTCCACCCTTGTAGGCCCATGTTCGACCCTTGTTTTTCTATGTTCCACTCCTGTAGGCCTATGTTCCACCCTTGTTTTCTTATGTTCCACTCTTGTAGGCGTATGTTCCACCCTTGTAGACCTATGCTCCACCCTTGTTTTCATATGTTCCACCATTTAGGTCTATGTTCCACCTTTGTTTTCCAATGTTCCACTCTATTTTCCCCATTGTAGACCTATGTTCCATACTTGTAGGCCTATGTTCCACCCTTGTAGGCCTATGTTACACCCTTGTAGGCTTATGTTCTACCCTTGTTGTCCTATGTTCCACTCTTGTAGGCCTATGCTACACCCTTGTAGGCATATGTTCCACCTTTGTAGGCCTATGTTCTACCCTTGTAGGCCTATGTTCCACCTTTGTAGGCCTATGTTCTACTCTTGTAGGTCTATGCTCCACGCTAGTAGGCCTCTGTTCTACCCTTGTAGGCCTATGTTACACCCTTGTTGTACTACGTTCCACTCTTGTAGGCTTATGTTCCACCCTTGTAGGCCTATGCTCCACCCTTGTATTCATATGTTCCACCCTTGTAGGCCTATGTTCCACCTTTGTTTTCCTATGTTCCACCCTTGTGGGTCTATGTTCTACCCTTGTAAGCCTATGTTCCACCATTGTAGGCATATGTTCCACCCTTGTAGGCCTATGTTCCACACTTGTAGGCGCCCATGTCCCACCCTTGTAGACCTATGTTCTATCTTTGTTGTCCTATGTTCCACTCCTGTAGGTCTATGTTCCACCATTGTAGGTCTATGTTCCACTTTTGCAGGCCTATGCGCTTGCAAACAAGTTCAAATAACAAAACAAAATGAAAAGTTAGCTTGTGACATTTTTTAGTAAATAGAGCATGATGAACTTGCGATAGTAATGTACGTTTTAAAGCAAATTGGTAACTAAATAAAATACCACTAAAATTTGTAAGATATCTCGCTGTAGCCCCAGTGGCTGAAACAGGTTTCAGCCACAGATTGACCGCGTACAAAATCGTGGGACATTTCTTTGAACTGTCATATCGGAAAATGTCGGGGCTTAATCAGGTCAAAAATAGTTTTTTTAGAATCAGTAACATTTTAGTTCCATGCCCGCATGTTCAGCTCAGAGGTCGGACAGTCATTAAAAAGTTATGGACATTGTTCGGACCTTGGGGTCGGGCTCGCTCCCAGTCACCGTCATGTTGAATTTTTTCGGGTAAAGCAAATACATCCATCCACGGCCTCGGAGAGGACGACACGGCAAATATTGCTGTAGATGCTCAGTTAATCAAATAATTCTATTTTTATAAATAATATTATTTTGAAGCCGGAAAATGCGTCAGCAATCCCAGCTTCAAAATACTAGCTGTAATGAGACGAGTTTACCTGTTTAGGGCCTATGGTATTGTAAATAAGCGTATGGCTGTGTGTTTGTTTGTGTGTGGAGTGACTGCTCCCAGCAAACACAACACTTTCACCAGTCATATTATGACGCATAAATTAAGGTTAGTTCAGGACAGTGTCACTGTATGTCCTCTGTAAGAAGGGGAAGACGAGATCCACTTGATTCTTCATTGTCCTGATCATCACGATTCACGTTAAACCTTGTTCCGTTTGATAGTCCACCAAATGTAAATACATTCCAATTGTTGTTACGTAGTGTGGATGGAAGCCTAATTCAGAGTTTGTGTACATTTTTAAATCAGGCATTTAAACGCAGGAAACAATCTTGTGATGAATGATGATTATCACTCATAACATTGTACTATTGCATGAATTGTATTTTGCATTGCTGTGTACAGGCCAATGGCCTATCAAATATACTGTTTGCTCAACGTCATTACTCAATAAACGTGTTATTTCAGGTGAATTATAACGTATTACCGAAGACCAGTACTAAGATATCGTCGCAATGTGGACGCAATGTCGATTTGACGTTGGACCACCGTTTGCGACGTTGACCAGGCACTGGCTGTGATGTTTTCTGGGAATGTTATAGCACTAATGGTGCTGATATAGCTCCCAGCAAACACGAGGACTTGTCCCAATGTTGTTGCAATATTAGCCCACCGCCTGCGGCGCTGGCCCAACATTGAAACAACATTGGGTCAAATCCTTGTGTTTGCTGGGACACCGGTGACTGGAAGGCCTGACGAACGTCGTGACTGGGGGGAGGGGGGGGGGGGGAGGAGTTGGGGTGGTTGAAGAGCAAACGATTTACAAAGTTTATTTGTATTTGTTGTTAATGAGTTTAATTAATCAAACAATCTCATTTTACATTTTTTTAGTAAATGGAGCTATTTTCTTAACTTTAAGCAGGAACTTGGGATACTAATCCCAGCTTGAAATGAATGAAAAAGACTAACTGAAAAATCACAAGGACAAAAGTGTATTATTGCGACGCTGGTCCAACAAATAGCTAATATAGTATTCAATTGACGTGTTTTGTAGGTTATTATAATATACTGCCGGAAGACGAGTACTGATAATATCCCTATATCGACATAATGTTGGCCCACCTCTTGCGCCGCGTTATACAACCCTTACGACTCTCAGATATGTTTGTATTAACCATGGAGACCAAATCTATTTTTTTTAATTTGAAATCATCATAAATGTCTTAGTTGTCTCTTTTCGCTTCATTTGAATACTTATGTTACGGGTCTACGGCCGTTATTTTTTTTTAATTATTTCAGTGCGGGGACCGACTTTTATACGTCAGGATCTGTCGACGTCAGATTCTGTCGTTTAAAGACGGTCCCCGCGCTGAAAGGGTTTATGTGTACTGGTGATGGTATAGCCATGGCAGTATTGATATATCAGAATAAGTAGCCCTTCTGGTATCACCTGTAGTACCATTCCAGTAAACACAAAACATTTGTATGAAATTTATACAACGTCGGCCCAACGTCTTCGACGTTGTATTAACATTGTAAAAATGTCATTCAAATATTTTGTGTTTACTGGAATGGAAGGCCTATAGCAGGATTGGCCTAATCACTAAAATTACTCATATGCAAAGTTGCTAGGCCTAAGTTTTCTGGGAATGGTATACCTACCATTAGAAGTATTGATATATCACTGGTAACGAGCACTTGAAGTACTGTGGGTCGAGATTCTCCTACAAGTTACGATGCATCGTAGGCTTCGGATTGGTCGAGATGGCCATCTCGACCAATCCGAAGCCTACAATATATCGTAACTTGTACGAGAATACGGACCAGCACTAAACATGCCAAAAGTACTGAAATACCACCGCGTGAGGGGTCTGGTGCAGTGGTTAAAGCTGCCTGCTTGGAAAGTCAGACACCGCGGGTTCGAACCCCACTCTGGCCTTCAAGTTACAAAGAAATCAAAGTGTTTCATCCCCGCTCACTCGTGAAACATTCAATATTGTGGGGAGACTCCGTGACCGAAAGGTGGCGTGCTCGTCCTCAGACCGCCAGGGCTTGAATTTCGAATTATTTGTCTGGGGGACAGTGTCGTCTCATTTATCTCATCATCCTTAGGATCCTGGTCCAGTTTAGCCTACCTTTGAACCAAGGTGGCCTAAAACTACATTAATTTCATCGCATATACCACCGTTGCCGGAAAGTTGTGACGCGCGATATATCGTAACTTGTAGGTCTACGCGAATACGAACCCTGCAGTACTAAACATGCCAAAAGTAGTCATAAAGACTATTGATGTGAGCCAACCCATTTTACAATATTATTGTCATAGTGGATTGATGATAAATTGTATGAATTTATCTGTGTAGCATAATCATCTAAATCATTTCATTTCTATCACATCATTCTTTTCATAACTATCATGTAATCATAATCATTTTTACCATACGCAATTATTATATGCATAGCCTAAACAATACAATTTTTGCATTCGGGGAAAATAATGAGTCCGGTATTCGGAGTAGACAGGTTCCGGTTTGGAGAGGGTTAATTAGTATTGTTTTGAGTGTAATTAATTCGGGACCAAATAATTATTACGGTATAGACAGGATTCCGGTTTGGACAGGGTCCGGTATGCACAGGTTGTACTGTATCTTTTTAGGTTGATATAATTTTACCGTCTCTGGTAACTCACATTGAATGACCAGTCACTACTATATTAGTCTGACGTTTATCTATATTAGATTTAGTCTGACGTTTATGTATGATTTGTATAATCTAAACTGAATGAGACTTAAATAAAGATTTACTACTACCACTACTATACCACAGTTACCGGGAAGTCGTGACGCGCGTCGTGACAGAGGGAGGGGTGGATGTGGGGTGTGATGTGTCTGATATTCCTTCCTGTTCGTCACGCCTTGTTACACTCCACAAACACCGTGTCATTGACCCGCCCGCCCCCCGCCCCCCCGACCACAAATACCTCTGCTCAATCGTCTCAAATACCATAGTAGCCACTTGTGTAACCTTGGTAACTGATAACGGCTTAAAGTCACCAACCCGTGTCATCCTGCGGCCACATCTGAACCTCATCGTTCACAATTAAAGGCATATGAGCTAATTTTATATATTTCTTTTTGAAAAATGAATAAATGAATAAATGAGTGAATGAATGAATGAATGAATGAATGAATGAATGAATGAATGAATGAACGAATGAATTTAAGTGGGTGAAACTTACTCATTAGGACCGGCTGGAGGCCGGTACTATTCGGTTTATTTTGCCTGAGTTTGTGTGCTGTGTGTGGGAAACGGTTGACATTTCTTTGCACCAGTCCTTATGAACATGTCGGATATAACGTTTCAGATATAGGTCAAGTACTTTTGTCTTTAACAAGTGTTCAGAAATAATAATATTCACGATTATATTTGTCGTTAGGTCTATAATAAGAGCTTAAATTTTTTTAGCTGGAATAATGTTGGCCCAGCGTCGCAAACAGTGGCCCAAAATTATTTCACAATTGGGCCAATGTATCTGGGTTGTGGCTTTTCTGACCACGGGGGATGAAATTGTCAACCCTATCGCAATAGTCGCAAAGTAACCTATGTATACAGATGCTGGGTTGTTGTTGGGCCATTGTCAGACACGTTAGATCAACATTGAAGCAATATTGGTTAGCCGTCCAGTGATTGCTGTAGACGCTGGTGTAGAAGAATCATGCGTGTTGGAGTGGTGTTGAATCAGCGTCGTACACAATTGACCGGTATTGAACCAGCAATGGGCTGCGACTCTGGCCCACCATTGAACAGAAATTGGGTGGGTAGGCCTGTGTATAGTAGAGATACGCGCAGCACCATTCACTGGTAAGTATCGAATGGATGTTGGCCAGAACCGGCGATGGTGGTGGAATGAATAAGCGTTGAAGATATATATTTAAACTTCTCTCTTTGGTCCTTTCCTTAATTATATCCTGGACATTTAGGATTATTGCCCATGAGCTGATGACGAAGACCAACACAGTTATCTTTACAAAAGATATAAGCCGATTTTTTGTTCATATCACTCATACAGCCTAAAGCCGAGCCTCGGAATTCGGGAACGCCTATTCTAGTTTTTGTTTAATTTGGGACAAAAAATGGCAAATCTTAATGTTGAAACACAAATTTAATTTCCAAGCAGTGGTTTACCATTTAATAAAACATTTAAAACAACTAATATAATCGTACTTAGCGCTTAAAAGGTTTCATTGAGGCCAGACGAAGAGCTTCTGTTAATGCAGCTTCAAATGGCTGTCTTCACTCAATAATAGGGCGGGGGCCCTCGTGCAGTGGTTAAAGCTGCCTGCTTGGAAAGTAGGAGATCGCGGGCTCGAACCCCGCTCTGATATTTAACTTTTAGATAAACAAAATATTCCCCCCCCCCCCCCCCACACACACTCACTGGTATAGATTCAATATTGTGAAAAGCCTCCGTGATCGAGAGGTAGCGTGTTCGGCCTCAGATCGCCAAGGTTCCCCATTGCAAATTCTGTGTCTTGAGGGCAGTGTCACCTCATTCATCTCACCATCCTCAGGCGGTTCTCCTGGTCCAGTTTAGCTTACATGTGCACAAAGGTGGACTAAAACCTATTTGATTTAATTTCATTTTCACTACACATTACATCGGCTACTATAACTCGCACGAATGAGTATACTAACAATAAGGCTACGATGTAAATATTCCCAATATCGCACGGGCCGCTGCGACCGGGGTATAAATTACAGTCACATAGATCACACGATCGCCTCTCTATTATGTCCAGCCGTCATCTATGTCTGTATTAACACTTTTAGCGCGGGGACTGTCTTTAGACGTCATAATCTGACGTCCTTAGACGTCAGATTATGACGTCTAAAGACATAGTTCAGCGTTGAAAGGGTTAACAACTTCCAGCCTTAAGTGACACGAAATAGGTCTATGTTTCTACAAAAATGTTTCTCCATATGAAAAATATAACACTTTTCCTACCAACTTCCAGTGGAATATGTTACTATAAAAAATGTTTCTCTGTGAGAAAAACACACATCTCCCAAATTAAATCAATCCGTTCTGATCACCGCTTTGAACTTGTTGAAAACGTTTGCATATGCGGGCCTAGGGTGACAAGGGTTAACAATCACCTCTAACTATGCTCGAGTTAAACTACAACACTTATAGCCCTATTAACCCTTTGAGTACGAAAAGCTGAGACATATAGACCTACGTGAAATATCAGCTATGTGTGTATCAGACCATATCACACTATGCTGGAGTTAATATAGCGATATGGATTATGACGCCTCTGTTTACGAAAAACAAGGAATATACGTGATATATCAGACATATCAGTATCAGACCATATATCATCGAGGGTGTATTTCCAGTGTTCAACAATAATGATATCCCAGCCAGCGGTGAAAAGTTAGAATAGATTAAACCACTATGAAGATTCTTATACATTCAATGGTAGCGTTAATCATTATTTGCTCTGTTTAGTAAAACGATGCACAATTACTAGTCTAAATTAAACGGAAGGTTACAAATAATTCAGCACTTAAAATATTTTCCATCTGTTGAAGCGGAAAATAATAAACTCATGACCTCGCTCAGAACCAGGGCGGGGGACTGGTGCGATGTGTGAAGCTGCCTGCCCGGAAGGTCGGGTTCGTCCCCCCCCTCTGGTATTCAGGTTTCAAAGAATAACAAATGTTTCTTCCCAGATCACTGGTGAATATTCAGTATTGTGGGTTAGCCTCCGTGACCGAGAGGTAGCGTGCTCGGCCTCAGACCGCTAGGGCTCGAATCCTGTCTCTGGAGAGCGGTGTCATCCTATTCATATCTTAAACAAATATGGGTCATTTTCAGTCACCTGAAGTTGTGGATCGCGGTAGCGAGACACGACTTCAAGTGGCTGAAAATATATTTCTTTAATTTAGCTCTTTAAGGGTTGAGATTACAATAAAGATTATTCAAAACTATCACATCTGTGATCACGTTTTAGCCTTTCAACTTTTGTAACTTGAATAAAATGCCATTTAGCTGACATAAGTTGTATGCGGTAGTGAAAGGGCTAAATAGCTAATAATCATTTAGCCGTTCTAAGCTCCTGTCATGCTTATGTATTTAACAAATACCCCGAATGAATTACAAAGTACAAAGGTGCATTGTTAGATAATGGATGATATACACTTAGTCGGTACTGATGACTGAGGATAATTATGAACAATTATAGTGTTATATATTGTCTGACATGCAAGTCAAAAGTATAGAGAAAACAATCAGATTTGTAAATATTGTAATGTGTAATATTTTCTTTTCGAGATAATAAATAACACACATGCGCCAAGCTAGGAAAGACTGACGACAAAAAAACAGGGTTTTGATTTTCCTGAACATAATTAACAGATTAATGGGTATGGGTCCTGGTGCGGTGGTTAAAGCTGTCTGCTTGGAAAATCTGAGGTCGCGGGTTCGTCACCTGCTCTGGCATTCAGGTTTCAAAGAAACAAATGTTTCTTCCCCACTCACTCGTAGAGTTTTATATTGTGGAGAGCCTCCGTGACCGAGAGGTAGCGTTATCGGCCTCAGATAGACATAGACAGGGCTCGAATTTCGAATCCTCTGTCTGGAGGGTAGTGTCATTTCATTCATCTCACCATGCCCAGTCCTCTTGGCACAGTTTAGCCTACACGTGAAAAAGGTGGCCGCCATTGATTCATTCATTCATTCATTCATTCATTCATTCATTCATTCATTCATTCATTCATTCATTCATTCATTCATTCATTCATTCATTCATTCTTTCATTCATTCATTCATTCATTCATTCATTCATTCATTCATTCATTCATTCATTCATTCATTCATTCATTCATTCATTCATTCATTCATTCATTCATTCAATTAGTCATTCATTCGTTCGTTCGTTCGTTCGCTCGTTCGTTCGTTCGTTCGTTCGTTCGTTCGTTCGTTCGTTCGTTCGTTCGTTCGTTCGTTCGTTCGTTCGTTCGTTCGTTCGTTCGTTCGTTCGTTCGTTCGTTCGTTCGTTCATTCATTCATTCAGTAAGAATTATTGTTTTCGTTGCCATCGAAGTTTGTCATTAGTGTATGTTTCAGTTGTATTTTTAATTAGTTTTTGTATTTACTTAAGTCAACCGTAAGTTTATAGTTCAGATCCCTGAAATGACATATAATTATCATATTTTATAATATATTAAATGACATATTCATGATTAGTATGTTATTTTAGATCATGTGTTCTTGTCGATAAGCCTATGAGTACGTTGGCTAAGCCCGTATAGTAGAGTCATTTTCGTAAGTTCTGTGATCATCTTGTTCCTACCTTTCTTTCTCAGTTGATTAGTAACTAGAACCATTTAAAACAAAATATAGCTCCTTTGAAATTGACGGGAAAATTGTCAAAATGGACGTTTTCCATCATGGGCGCCATCGCCATTTAAAAAACCCTATTAATTTTGATAGGGGAGAGCGGGTCTAGTTGAAACGATTTTCAGAAAATTAGCTCTACGAGTCTTAGTTTTATTGTCAGGTTAATGAAACGAAGCACTCAAGATCATTCGGGAAAGATCTTCACTAACGGCGGATCTCGATGTTGTTCGCATCACCGTTTAAATGTGACTTAACCGAGACCTCGTCGACTGTTTCAAATGACTCCAGATGTGGGGTTAGTTGAAACAAAACTGGGGTTTGTTGAAACATAAGTCACTATGTGGTTATTATCAATTGTAGCGATGAGATAGGGGTCTACATTAATTTTGGAATAAACAACGTTCAGTTAGGCCATGTATGGTAGAGTTGCTTGATTGTGTGCCATATAATTGTAATAGGTCATGAATCGGGGCTAGTTGAAACATGTTTTGCCCAACCCCATTTATGTTTCAACTAGCCCCATTCCATATTTATACTAACCCAATAACTATAAGCATCAAGGAGAATGAAAAGATAAGTTGATTCGACCGAAATTTACTCAGAACATCATAAATGCAACAAACCTGTCTCTTTCAAAGAATTCATACAAAATGGCGTCATGTATGATGCCACTGGCATTCGCTAGGTGTCCTCACATGACTCATCAGTATCATACTTAAGGATTGAGATAATGTGTTTCAACTAACATCTTGTTTCAACTAGCCCCTCTGGAACAAAACAAGCTATGAAGATGCATAATAATTCAAATTCAACTATGTTTTGCGATATTTGAAATTGTTAGGTTTAAAATTGTGTCAGCAATTCCTGCTTCAAACCAATGAAACAAATAAACTCTTTGCCTCCTGATGACGACTATAGTCGTGTTTAATCCGTTTAATTTGCCAATCAAATCACTGTTATTGGGAACGAAATGTGTGTTTAAACAGCAAAATTTGCAAATGTTCGGTCTCAAATTAAATAAATAAGAGTAATTTTCACCCACTTGAAGTTGTGGGTCGCGCTAGCGAGACACAAGTTCAAGTGGGGGGGAATTTTAATTATTTAATTTAGCGGTTGAAGTGTTAACATCAGTTAAGATGCAATTTCAATTTATTGAGATGTTTAATGTGAATAACGAGGTGAACTAGATCAATAAAGATCTTAGCCTTTTATTCTCCATAGTAATTATAACCATTTTAGCATATTACAGACCCATTAGAACATCAACAATGGTACTTGAAAGTGACCTCAGTAAAACATGCAAATGTTTGGTCTCAATGTAGAAAATGTGAGTAATTTCTCAGAATTGTGAAGTTGTAGGTCGCGGTAGCCAGACACAACTTCAAATGGGTCAAAATTAATTATTGTAATTGGGATCAAATGGTTAATTTAACGTTGGTGTCAATATTTCTTATGATGGTATGATTTACAGATTTAATAATATTTTTTTATAGGGGAGACACCTAGTGGGAGAATGGCTAACTACATCTTGATGGTTGCCATGGTGATGGCGATGGCAGGTTGGTAGCTTAATCATGTTGATAATAAATTTAAAATCATTACACCTTTCTCTGATTTCTAATATTTCAAACAATGATTTGTTTAAAAAAAAGATTTTATTAGTTGTTTTATAATTTATCACAGTAAGACATTTCGGTGATTGTATTCGCCTATTGGTACTTTTATTTTTTTCACCCTCATGTTTAGTTGACTCTGAGGAGGGAGGGGGTGATAGAGGTCAGACTAGGCCCATGTTACACAGATATTACACAGGTTAAAGTATGTGTCAGTATAGGATTTACTATGGCCCAGTATAACATTAAAGGAACTCCTTGGGATGAGATTTCTCGATTTTGTCAATTTTGAAAATGTACTTCATATAAAGTTATATAGCCTACTAATCCTGAATCAAATACAAAAAAATAGAAAAAAAACAACAAGCACTGAAAACACTAAACTAATTTTATTTCCAAGACGTATATTGTCATGAAAGCAAAATGCCCCCCCCCCCAGATCAAAGTAATAACCTGGTAACATTGCCGCCCCGAATTCCCCTAGGAACGCGACGATTCGGGGGGGGGGGGGCTCTCCTACAGCACCGATGGTCTGCTCAACTCTGGGTCGACGGCGTCAACTTGTGGCCCAATGCTGTGCTAGCATTCAACCATCTTTTGGGAGAACTCACTCTATATTTGGGTTTTGCGCGGATTCTTATAAATATTGTTGAGAAATGTTTCTAAAAGTCTAACATTCTTAAAAAAATGAAATAAAGCTCTGTGGGCGACACTACTTCATTACAAAATTAAAAACGAAAATTTATGTCATCATACTGAGTCGCTTTAACCACTATATAATATATTACAAAGGGTTGACAATGCACTATAATATATATTACACAGGGTTGACTATGGGCCAGTTGACACTAACCACTATATTAGATATTACAGAGAGTTGAATATGGCCCAGTACCGGTATTACAATAACCACTATATTATATATTCTCGCACTCATGCTGTTGGCTTTCACTATGAGACGTATGGTGAGATCAGCGCATCTCACACTCTCCCCTATAACCTTCACTGCTCTGTTTGATTTTGCCGTTTCAGATGGATATTCGTACGAGAAAATACATATTATATCGCTGGGTACGTCGAGATGGGCTGATCTCAGCACTCGTCAACACATCATTGATGTAGTAACCTGTACTGAGATGAGCCCATTTTATCTCCCAACGATACTGCATGCATATATTACACAGGCTTGACAATGCACTGTGTTATATATTACTCAGGGTTGACCATGGCCAATAATAACATTGACTACTATTTTATATATTACACAGGGTCGACAATGCACTGTGCTATATATCACTCAGGGTTGACGTGGTCAATAATAACATTGACGACTATATTATATATCACACAGGGTTTGACTATGGTCCATATGCATACGGCATCGTTGGGAAGGCGAGATGGGCTCATCTCAGCACTTGTCACCACATCAAGCCTGAGCCTTTAGGCGAGGGCTTGATGTGGTGACGAGTGCTGAGATCAGCCCATATCGCCGTATCCAGCGATGCAGTATGTATTTTCTCGTACGAATAACTATCTGAAAAGGCAAAATCGAACTGAATAGTGAAGCATTTTGGAGAGAGTACCAGATGGGCTGATCTCACCATACGTCTCTTAGTGAAAGCCAACAGCTTGAATGCGAGAATAACATTGACCACTATTATTATATAATCTATATTATAAATGCACTATATTACACAGGATTGACCGTGGGCCAGTACAACCCGGATCATTTTCTGACGTACACGGGCGTACGGGTTTGCTCTGGAGACACTGAGACCAGATCTTGTAGAGCTGGATATCAGTTCCTGATCACATACGCGGAGTATGGAAGGTAAGATATCATGTGATAAAACATATAACCATGGTAACAACAGATTATCACTAATACATTGGTTTAATGAACTAACAATAAAATCAGCATTGGTTCAACGTCGGTTTTCCTGGATCAATTAAAAAACTATAGCTAAAGAATCTGAAAATAAATACTATTATAACGCTACAAAATATAAAGAACCTGAATATAAACTTCTGAACATTCAGCATTGTAATAAAATTTGTATATGAAACATCAATATAAAGATTCTCAAAATAATAACTTGTTACTATAAATTGTCTGAACATAAACATGATAAAGACCCTCAATAAAAGCTATACTATAATTATCATCATTATTCTATCATTATAGGTTACATTTGCTAAGCTATCATTGTTATGACTAATATATCATTTTATAGGGCTAAGCTATCATTATTACAGTGCAACCTGTACATACCGGACCCTGTACAAACCGGAATCCTGTCTATACCGTAATAATTATTTGGTCCCGAATTAATTACACTCAAAACAATACTAATTAACCCTCTCCAAACCGGAACCTGTCTACTCCGAATACCGGTCTCATTATTTTCCCCAACTGCATAAACTGTATTGTATTTCACACGTCCAAACCGGGTTCGATTTTTTTAATAAAATTTGTTAAAATCGCATGCGGTGCACTAAGGGTTAAAAAGGGGGCTATCTGGTTATGCAATGGGGAAGGTGCGAGTTGGTAACACCTATATCGCGTTAGAGAAACTATTATAGCGCCTTTACTTTGAGATTGGTAAGATATTTACCAACATGATGGATTAATAAAATAATTGGTTAACAAAATATTGTAACAAAATCTTTGACTAATAAAATATTAAAAGGTCGTATCAATTCATAAACATATCAGTGCATTAAACAGTAATTCTCACATACATTAGACTGTGTTTTGGGATAAATTTACTCTGTTTGTGATATGTAATGGCCCAATAAATAAATAACTAACGGTAGGTGAAATATAAAAAAAAAGATTTATTCTTCCATCGCTCGATTATTCCTATATTATTTTTTAGTCAAGGCATTAATTGTATTAAATGACTCAATTATACAGTATCAGAGCATTTAGTCCAATATGATTAACTCCGTAGCGAAAGCACAACTCCTCCTACTACCGCTTTGATATTTAAACGGACTGATGTCGGTGTTAACAAATATACTCTGTGCTAAATGTGTGACAGACGATTACAAGAATGTGATGTTATTTTAGATTAGGTGCTAAAAAAAATCAACGTTTATAAAATGACAAATGCGCTCCGTGTGTGAAATATGTGATACACAATTACAAAAAATGATACATTATCACGGACACAATATGCATACCCAGTACTAGATTTACTAATCATGCTTGAAAAAATAATGTATGAATTTTTTATTATGTGCCTATTATTTTAATATAATAAAACATTTTAAAAAATTGTGTCTTTTAATATGGAAAATTATTTGCATACATCCACCTATCATTTGTAGACCTAGCGACGACACATTCTGCATTATAACCCTCATGTTAATTGTACAAGTTATCGTTGTTTGTTCCACTCTGAAAGCAAAAACCGGAACCTGTCCAAACCGGAATAAAAGTTTGTCCCCAAGGCATTCCGGTATGGACAGGTTTTACTGTATAGTAGAAGTTTTTTTTTTTTTTTTTTTTTTTTTTTTTTTTGTTAGTAGTAATCGTTTATTATACTGATTTGTGCTTCTATGTACATTTCACGTCACATAAATATATAATTTCCGTCTTTTAGGCACCCAACCCGACTTGGGGCTTATAATTCAGTTTAAAAATAATTATACATATATACATATAGTGTACAGGAATGAGATGGTTAGTCAGTAATAATGAGATGGAAATGAGATGGTTAGTTAGTAAGACTGTAGA
The DNA here is from genome assembly GCA_964017125.1 of Flabesymbios commensalis. Lineage (NCBI taxonomy): Eukaryota > Metazoa > Annelida > Polychaeta > Terebellida > Flabelligeridae > Flabesymbios > Flabesymbios commensalis. The sequence continues at coordinate 5,750,887 of OZ024906.1, forward strand.
ATTAATATGTCATAATAGGTTACATTGGCTAATGTATGATTTTTATATTTACTTTAGATATGGTATCATTATTATGAATTTTATCTGATTTTATAGTTCACATGGGATAGTCTGTCATTATTATGATTATCATAGCTATGGTGTCATTATAATGACTAATACATCAATTTATAGGTATTTTGGGCTAATATATTATTATTATTATTTTTAATCACAGGACAGACACAGACACTTGTGGCGCGAGCTTTGACCCTGCTACTTTCACAAGTTGCTATGACAACAGCACTGAGCTGCTGGAGTATCTACACGACTTGTGTGATGGGGAGCAAGAGTGTGACGTCTCTCAGGAGGGCGTGGCCACAGTGATCGACAGCTGTGCTGGTCATGAGCCGTATCTTACATTTGGCTTCAGCTGTGTCCGTAAGTGTTACCATAGAAACATTAGCTGCTGAATTGTTTGTTTTTGGTTGTTATTCATTTGAAGCTGGAATTGCTCGTGCAATTACCAGCTCTAAAACCAGGTGTTCAATGGTGCCATTTCCTGCATTCAAGCCACAATTTCAACATCATTTGGTAAATTTGTTTTCAAAATAAGTGCTTATGGTGGCATTTCCTGGATTTTAGTCACATTTTCACCATAATCTGTAAGTGACTAGGATTTAGCATGCTTGATGTCATTACTATTTAATAGATAATTATATGATTATTTGATTGTAATATTTGTTTACAAATTGTGGGGTTTTTCAGAACCGCTGCAAACAGCAGAGGCTTGTCAAGGTGACACTGTGACCTTACAATGTCCTGATGACCTTGTCATGGATATCAAGGATGTGTTCTATGGTTGGAGCGACGTGGACAGCTGTGGAGGTAAATCCATGTAGGGTAGAGCTATAAATGTATATAATTTAAACAATTGTAAAATTTGAATCTTTCATAGATTACTAGAAGGCCATAGTCCTTGACTTTGACTCACATGCTGCATTCATTTCATCCGCAAATTGTCATTTGTCATTTGTCAATTGTCATTTTTCGACCATGAAGGCTTTGTCAGTTTAAATAAGATGCTTACAAATTATTACGTTTTTAACTTTCACAGCGAAGCCAGCCTCAGGCATGTTCTGCATTTGTCATGTTCGCCATACATTGCTTAGGTACACACACTTTCATGGCAGGGATATGTGTACAAGCTGCTAAATGTTATGACCCAGCAAACACAAGACATTGAGCCAGTGTTGTTTTAATGTTAGCCCATCGTCTGCGACGCTGGACAAACATTAAAACAACATTGGCTCAACGTCTCACGTTTGCTGTGGAGTGTGTGTTACCATTGTACCATTACATAACCAACACACCAGGGGGGGTGTGGGTTAACCACAGGGATAAGTGTACCAGCTGCTACATGATATGAGAGTGATTTGCCATTGCACAATTACATAACTAAGAGTTCAGCGGGACAAGGGTTTATGGCAGGGATAGGTGTACAAGCTACCACATGCTTTGAGTATGTTTTACCATCGCAAGTTACAAAAGCAAGAGTGGATTAAGCTAGTTAACCCTTTCCCCACTAAGCCCGACTACAGTCGTTTTTAATCCATTGTTTTAGCGTATTAAATTAATGTTATTGGGAATAAAAGGTGTGTTTAAACATCAAGATTTACATATATTTGGTCTCAATTTAAATAAACATGTCCAATTTTCACCCTCTTGAAGTTGTGGGTCGCGGTAGCGAGTCACAACTCCAAGTGGGTGGAAGTTTTAATGAATTAATTTAGTGGCATAAGGGTTAATATAATTTTTTTCTAGCTAAACAACAATTCATTTTAAGTCCACAAGCGAATGATAATTGTTTATCATGTTTCTATGGTAACTTTATTTGCAGGTGATGACAATGATGCGCAGTGTTCTTCTTCTGACTCGCTAGATATCGTCAGTCAGTTATGTACACATAAGAACAGCTGCCCTCTGGTGGTAGATAATGATCTGCTGGGGTCTAGTTGTCCTGGTGAAAACAATCAGTTGACAGTCGTCTACACATGCGCTTGTGAGTTATCTTATAGTAATAAGTTCACAGTTGTCTAATTGTGCACTTGTAAGTTATCTTATAATAATCAGTTGACACTGTTGTCTACACATGCGCTTGTAATTTATCTTATAGTAATAAGTTCACAGTTGTCTAAGTGTGCACTTGTAAGTTATCTTATAATAATCAGTTGACACTGTTGTCTACACATGCGCTTGTAAGATATCTTATAGTAATAAGTTCATAGTTGTCTACACATGTACATGTAATTGATCTTTTAATAATCATTTGCCAGTAGTCTACACATGTGCTTGTCAGTTATTTTATAATACTGTATATCTGGTAATTTTCGCATGTTCAGATTTTCGCAATTTTGTGATTCTGGGACTTTTCGTGAAGTCTTGAATTTGTGAATTACCAATTTCGATGATAGTATCGCTATTATAAAAACAATTTAAATGAGATTCTCAAATTTGCTAATATGTCCTCCTCGCTAAATTTGCTAAAATTAAAACCACACGAATATTACCAGATTCATAGTAATCAGGTGACGGTTGTCTACACCTGCGCTTGTAAGTTATCTTATAATAATCAGTTTATGGTTGTCTACAAGTGTTGCAATAACAATCAGTTGGTGGTTATCTACACGTTACATGGTGTATAATGTTAGTGTTTTAGAACTTACCTTGTTATACCAGTAGTAATGACATGTGTTTTGTTTGGAAACATGCAAATTTTACCCTTAACCCGCTAAATTAAATAATTTATATTTTCACCCACTTGAAGTTACTCATATTTATTTAATTTTAGACCAAAAAAATGTACAAATGTTGGAGTTTAGACACATATTTTGTTGCAATGACTATGATTTAAACTGCTGATAAAAGTCGTGCTGAGCAATGTGAGGATTATTACGTAGGCCCCGCCACTTTATCAAATGTTGCTTTTAGAAACTATGTGGGGCACTACTGCATACCATACTACTGTTAGGGCTCAAATTCTCAATGTCTAGCCTCAGATCAAAACAATTCCCTCATGAATAGTTATATTACCATGTCTTTGTATGTCGTAGTGTGTGATAATGAGCACGGCTCTAACAGCAGATGTTATGGTTGGGCAGCAAGTGGAGATTGTGAAGGAGGAACTGCCATCTGGATGAAAGCGCACTGCCGAGCTGCCTGTAACATGTGCCATTATTCAAGTGAGTGGTTGTGTATTGCGAGCTGACCACGTGGGGAATTCAGGTTTTTATGTGATAATTAGTATCAGGAAGTCTTCTCGCTTACTAGTGTATGCTCATCGGTGCAATAGCTTTCATCGTGACTCATACTTATCGAGGGTCAGTTCACAGTCCACTGGTGCAGGTCCAATGCTGCAGCGAACGGCTGTCGTTGGGGTAACTTTGAGCCTGTGTTGCAGAGGAAAGTGCCACGCTTTTGATTGATCATACACTTTTTTTATTGGATGCCTTTTACTGGAAGAATACCACGTGGTGCAGAAGCCCTGAAATTCTTTATACGAACCATAGAGACCAAAGGGCGTTTTCAAATTTAAATCATCATAAATGTCTTAGTTAGCTCTTTCTGCTTCATGTGAATAGCTTTCGGCCATTAATGATATTTTACTCTCTCAGTGCGTGGATCGATTTAGTGGATCCCTCGCTGTAAGGGATAAATATGATAGTTACTTTGCACTTATATTTTCCAATTAGTGTTACGATAGTTACTCAGTACTTAAATTATCTAATTGGTCTTACCATAGCTACTTATTTTGTCCAGTTAGCGTTGCATGGTTATTTGTTGATATACATGTTTTGTTACATAGTTATTTCGGTTTTTTTCCCCAGTATGTGTGAGTAACACATGCGTGAGTAACACATGTGTGAGTAACACATAAGAGGGAAGAGCGTAACAAAACATGTATATCAAAAAATAACCATGGCAATGCTAATTTGACAAACTAATCATCAGATCTACATTATTACGATTCAAAACTATATATTATGCATGCAATTAAACAAAGTTGATTCTAGAGAGGACATTTTCAAATAAATCGTATTTGTATTTATATTTCAAACACTGTATTATTATTTGTATTTGATATTTTCAAGGCTTCATATTTGTTTTTGTATTTGTATTTGAAAAATCCTAATTCATCGTATTTGTATTTGTATTTGATCAAGTGTATTTGACCCCACCCCTGTGTGTTACCATGTATATTTTAACTGTTATTCTCCACTGTGGTAAACTTATTCTATCTTGCATTACCAGCAAACAGGAGACACTGAACAGCTGAACCAATGTCGGTTCAGTATTGGTCCACAGACTGTGATGCTGGCCCAACATTAAGACATTAAACTCTATTTCGCTTGTTTGCTTGGTTACCATGGTTGCTCACACCTTATGTTACTATGGTTACAGATTCTTGTGAGGATATCGCATCTACGAGTACGTGTGCAGATATGGCAGCCACGGGTCAGTGTCAGACTAACAGCACATGGATGACACAGAACTGTCGGCGGACGTGTAATAAGTGTAAGGAGCTGATAACAAGGGATCCTGATGACCTACCTGGTATGTAACCCCCCTCACCCGACCCTGACACTATATCCCCCCCCCCCTCCATACACACACACACTCACACTCAGATGACACAGATGACACAAAACCGACGACCCAGCAAACCAAAAAAACATTTGTACACCATTTGTACAAAGTATTACTGTACATTGTATTACTAGGGCCGCACGTGTAATAGGTGTACGTAGCTGACAACACATTATAACACCTCCATCACACCTCTATATAACCAGCCCTAGCACCTCCCGGAGACCAACCTTTTTCATCGACCATGTAATTTTTGCCTTGAGAACTAAGGGGATATATCACACAATCAGATTGATTTCAATTCAATTCGTTTACTATTCCGACAAGTACATAATCCATCAAAAATATTATCAATTTGATCTTAGTACCCAGCCCATGAGGCTTACTAGTCAGTTTATATTATATTCACAATAATGAAGTGTAGGAACGAGGGGTGAATGTAAGCATACTAATGTACAATGGTGACGCTCCAGCAAACACTACCCATTGACTCAGTGCTAGCATATGTCCAACGTCTATATTATAACAATAACATGATTTTTTCAGGGCGATAGATACTTTGTATTGCCCGAAACAGATTCCAGCAGCCCGAGACGGAGTTGAGGACTGCTGGAGGGACAAAAAATGAAATGAATCGGGCTTTAGGCCACCTTTGTGCACATATAGGATAAACTGGGCCAGGAGAACCTCCTGAGGATGGTGAGATGATGGAAATGACACTGTCCTCCAGACACAGGATTCAAAATTCGAGCCCTGGTGGTCAGAGGCCGAGCACTCTACCTTTCGGTCACAGAGGCTCCCCGCAATACTGACTTTCACACGTGGATGGGGAAAAAACATTTTTTGTTTTTTTTAAACCGCCGAGACCGGGAACCGAACCCCGAAAGGCAGCGGTGAAAGGGTTGCGGTGCTAACCACTACCTTAGGCCCCCCGCCCTGCAGAGGGACAATAAAACTGTATATCACCCTAAAAGATCATGTTATTATTAGTATCATCACTTATCACCACCGAATCTTGAAAACATATCTATTATTTGTCTACAATTAGGTACAGCATGGGCCTACATGGCTACGCAGAAACTAACCAGAAACATCACAGCTTACTCGTCTTCAGCCAAATGTAAGCCCGCCTAGTAGCACAGTAAACCGGCGACCCACCCTGCCCCTCCCACGCTAGGTCCATCAGCACTACCAGCATAGAGCTGACGTGCAACTATACATCTATGGCAGCTCGAGTACACAAGACTAGCAGCACAATACGCAAGTAACAGAGCGTACACACAGACAGAGTGTCTCAGCCCTGCGGGTAGGGCTGATATTACGCCCGCATAAACAACAATATCCCACTAGTAGCACCCGCACAATTGATCAAAATGTATTTGAGCACCCGCCCTGACCTCTAGCTTACACAGTTAAATGCATTGGTGTCTTTATTTTCGGACCGCACATTAAACCTGCCAATATGTTTGAGATATATTAAAGTCCATTCATATTTTAATGAAATATCAGCACTGATAAAAGCCTTTCCAATCCTAAATGTTGGCACCTCGTTTCAATTCATGTCCGTGTCAAGGCAGGGAAACTTACTAATTCAGTCTCTTCGCACTGTGTTTTAGAGGATACCCAGATGATAACGCTATGTGAATCTGCTGGTGGTACTCTAGCATGCCCGGATGATGACGTCATCACTATACATCACGTGATGTTTGGACGTGAGACTGAGGCTGTCTGCCCAAGTAACAGAGAACTGGTAAGATTTGTGTGTGTGAGAGAGTGAAGTGAGCGAGTGAAGTGAGTGAGTGAGTGAAGTGAGTGAAGTGAGTGAGTGAAGTGGGTGAGTGAGTGAGTGAAGTGAGTGAGTGAGTGAGTGAGTGAGTGAGTGAGTGAGTGAGTGACAATGAGTGATTGAGTGAGTGAGTTTTTGTTTAATTCCCAACAAGGGGGTGAATCTTTGAATTGTTAAAATTTATAAAAAGGGTAAAAATAAACGACATAGCTTTCACTATTTACTTAAGTTAGACTGTACGATCAGACGGTCCCGCACTGAAAGAAATAAAAAATGTATAATGTCTGTAGACCCATAACAAAGGTATTCAAATAAAGCTAAGTAAGACATGAATGATGATTTCAAATTAATAAACCTTTGGTCTCTATGGTTTATGCACAAATTTTGCAGCGTTGTATTGGTTAAAGTGCCAAGTAGTATTAATGGAATTTCCTCCAACCTAACGTTGTGTCTCACTGATGTGTTCACAGCTTCGGAAAGTATTTAATTTTGGCAGAATGGAAGCCACACTTTATTTTAAATTTTGTTTATTGACAAAATTATTTTTTAAAGGGCAATATTTAAAAAATATTTAAACATTTAAGAAATGATTATAATCGTGTTTGGCGCTGACAGGGTCAAGTGTTAGATCAAACCCTTTCAATCCTAGATAACATGCCTATATTGTTGCACAGAGAGCAAATTGTTCAGGGGACGACAAAGCTGTACAAAGGGTACAATATGCCTGCTCAGGACGAAATAACTGCTGGATCCATCCGAGCACAGAAGCACTAGATGGCGACACCTGTCCTGACACGTACAAGTACGCCCAAGTCTACTACACATGCACTGGTAAGTGTACACCCTGGTCTAATACACATGCGCAGGTGAGTGTATGCCCAAGTCTACTACACATGGGTTGGTAAGTGTACACCCTGGTCTAATACACATGCGCAGGTGAGTGTATGCCCAAGTCTACTACACATGCGCTGGTAAGTGCACACCCTGGTCTAATACACATGCGCAGATGGCGCAGATGAGTGTATGCGTTGGTCTACTACACATGTGCTGATAAGTGTACACCCTGGTCTAATATACATGCGCAGATGGCGCAGATGAGTGTATGCGTTGGTCTACTACACATGTGCTGATAAGTGTACACCCTGGTCTAATATACATGCGCAGATGGCGCAGATGAGTGTATGCGTTGGTTTACTACACATGTGCTGATAAGTGTACACCCTGGTCTAATATACATGCACAGATGGCGCAGATGAGTGTATGCGTTGGTCTACTACACATGTGCTGATAAGTGTACACCCTGGTCTGATATACATGCGCAGATGGCGCAGATGAGTGTATGCGTTGGTTTACTACACATGTGCTGATAAGTGTACACCCTGGTCTAATATACATGCGCAGATGGCGCAGATGAGTGTATGCGTTGGTCTACTACACATGTGCGGGTAAGTGTTTGCCCTTGTCTACTACTCATGCACATGTAAGTGTACACCCTGGTCTACTACAAATGCACAGGTAGGTGTACAGCCTGGTTGACAACACATGCGCAGTATGTATACAACTAAGTCTACGACACATGCACAGGTGAGTGTATATATATATAATATATATATGGATATATATATAAGATGATAATAGTCGTGTCGTTTTCTTGTTGCAGCTCGTGCAGATGTGTGTGAGAACAGCTATTACAGTGAGTACTGGTGTGATCGCTGGGCCGAGATAGGTGAATGTGGCGCCAATCCTAATTGGATGTTGCTCAACTGCTACAGGTCATGCGCATGTACTGATCCAGGTAAGTTTAGCATTGTAACACTCCCGTTGATTAGAAGGTCCCCTTAAAAAAAATCTGTGTGTTGCGATACAGGCATTTGGTGCCCACCCTGCACAAAGTCCTAGAAGCGTGATCATCTTATCGTACTATCATTTCTATAGACAAGTTAAGAACATCTGAACTTCCCCAATCCATGTCGTGGTTTACCAACAGACTTATCTTCAAGTTTGTAAAATTTATCAAAATACTGCGCAATTGCACACCATGTTCCGTGATAAAAATCTGGTGATTTCATTATTTTAGAAGCTGGTATTTGTGCCAAAGACGCTAGTTAAAGTACAAAAAAATAATAAGGCCGACCGAGGCCTGGCTCTGACGTGTAATTATGTATTGCAAATGATTAGCAAGAGCAAGGGCCTGATATTTTATCAAAATGCTGTACCTAATGCTTTTGCAAAGTAGTTTCTCTTTACCGTTATAAATAGAGTCTTTTACCAACATAACTTTTAAAATCAACGTGATTGTTAGTGTTTTTCTCAATTTCCATGAAGTGAAAATATGACAGTTTGCTTTTGCAAAGGCAAAACACTCATGTGTTATATCTTATATGCATTGTTAAAAGTAGCAGATGGTTGTCGTCATGTTCTGACGGTTTTGCCGCAACCAGGGCAGCGGTCATCTGACAGCTGGGACGGACATCTAAATTTCCAGTCGAGGTCAGCCCTGGCCGCCTTTTTGATTGGTGTTTACAAGTTTAATATATAGACGAAAGGCAGGTTGGTAAACGTTGAACCATTGTTGTTGCCAACGCCTTGTTCCTATTGCAGGACGACGGGGGTCAGTCGATGGGCAGAGAAAAGTAGGCCAAGTGCAGATAGCATAGAGATTGGACCAGCACTGTCTCCCGTATGTCTCCTAGTAGCTATAGGGCCATTCCAAATTTGACCCTTGATATTAATGGCGGCCATTTTCCAAAATGGCCGCCAGAATATACATGTCTTAATATCTCAGTTTCTAAATCACTTGGAAAAATGATCTTGGTGTCTATATATACATTTTTAGAACCAGGTATTACAAAAAAGACAATAATAAATATGTAAAGTTGAACTTTGACCTTAGTGGTGGCCATTTTTAAAAATGTCTCAGTTTCTAATCCACGTAGAAAAAAATCTTGGTGTCTAAACATACATTTTCCGGATTACAAAAAAAAAGACAAGTATAAATACGCAAATATAATATTTGACCATCGTGGCGGTCATTTTTATTTAAATGGCCGCGAGAATATAAATGCTTTAATATTTCAGTTTCTCATTGATTTAGAAAAAAAGATCTTGGTGTCTAAACATACATTTTCGGGACCAAAGATTACACAAAAGGCAATTAAAAATACGCTAAATTATTATTTTTGTTTCATTGGTAGTTATTTTTCAAAATGTCCGCCAGAATATACATGTTTTAATATCTCCGTTTCTAATTACCGTAGAATAAAGATCTTGGTGTTTAAATATACATTTGCAGGACCAAGGATTAAGGAGAACAATCTGAAATAAGTATCTAAATGATCCGATAAATGCTTGTTTTATCATTCCATTGATTTATTTACAAATCATTGCAACATTAATGCAGATAAGATATGCATAGCAATGCTTTTTGGTTGATACATGTTGTGATCGGTAGCATTAAAAAATGATATTTGCTATAAAAAAGTTTTCCAGTCTACAACCAGTTTACTTGGCGGGACGTTTAAAGCCAGGCAAATGGTTTGATGGATTTCATTTACAATCTGACAAAACTAAGCTTGAATTAACTGACTAAAGAAAAACAGCATTAGCAGACGTTACATTATATTCTTAAAAGGTATAGGTCCCATTTTCCCCAAAAATAAAATGACAGATCTGTTTTTACATGGAACCAGCAACAGACACAAAACTATTGTACCATAAGCTTGATCGTGATGCTCTGGTCAGACAATATTCCCAGCACCGACAAGATGAAAGTATGATGGCTGAACTAAGCAAAGATGATGTTAATATTCAGAAGGCCAAGTACCATATTAGTGTTTTGTAAACATGGTAAATGAACCTCTACAACCGCGCCAGACAAGTAACGCAGATAACTTGGCGAAAAAGGAGACATCAGAGTTGTGCTGATCCACAACAAGAGAAAGAACTGGTTGAGGCTCTATTTGAATTGGCACTGTGTAGTATCATAATGGTAGTGTCATAAACAGTTCTACAAGATTGGGCAACAAATTTTGTCATTATTTTAAGATGGTAGCCATCGATCTTATTGACCATAGCACGTGTTTGGTAAGTCAATATCGTCGAAATAAGGCGACTGGATTGAGGCACACACATTAGCATACTCTGAACAGTGATCATTATGTTTATGGAAGAGTTTTAGACAAGCTACAACAGTCATAAACTCCACCAATTTATCCGAGGTGGGGGGGGGGGGGGGGTCTCTGGCTTCTTATGTTTGCTGAACCTAATAAGTCAGACTGAAATGTCATACCTGACGATATTAGTAATATTAATGATATAATATTAATATGATTGATATAATGATAAATAATTTTAATGAGAGAGAATTCATGTAAATAGTTTGTGTATTCATAAGTTAAAAACACACCTTACTGTCACATATAGTAATATCTGGTCAGTTTGGATATTGTGAATTGGGGTGACTGCCAACAGGCAGTCGGAGATGAGAAGTGAGTGGTCAAGATTAACCTTTCGTCCTATTTTAGGTCTATGTAACCAATGTAACCAAAATATGTTTGATTACACACAGTGTCTGCAAGATAGATGTAATTAGATATAGTAAAATCTGTCAGAGCGTTTAGATCTTTAAACTATTTTATTTCTAGCAAGAATTAACAGGTTAAAAACTATTTAAATTTTCATATTAAAGGTTTCAATGGTAACAATGTTTGATTGTAATAATTTGAAATTTCTAAAATGAGTTTTCTACAATATAATTGGTCTGAATTATTAAGATTCCGTTTTTTAAATCATTCTATATTCGAGATTGATAAAAATGCTTTAAGATACATATATTTTTAGGCTATATAATTCAACTCTTAAGTGGATTTAAAGATATTGAAGTTACTAATTAATATTAAAATGCGTTTTTTGTTTGATGAAGAAAAATGTTTATCATTTATTTCAATCCCTTCCATTAATAAATTATATTTAGACACAACAATTTGATTGTAAGTGGATTGTGAGTGAATATGGTTTACATCGCTTTCTGCACATTCATGGCAATGTCGCCACTGAAGGAAGCCTTATATCCTACTTTTATCGAATAACTTCAAGGGTTCTTTATAGAGCACATCACCAGTAACTGGATTATAACTATAAATTACCAAGAAATCCAATATATTGATCTACATTTATTTTAAAAATTTGCATTTGCAAAATTTGCAATTATATAACTGCCATCGAATTCTTCAGAGAAATTAAAGTGTTTATGGTATATTTTTTGTAATCTTTCCTTCAATTACGAGACAGTGTTGACACATATATCTATTAAAATAGTTATTTTTGACAATGGCCGCAATTGGGGTCTGTGAAATGTTTTTTATTTTATAAAAATATTTAAACATATTTTTGTTGTTATCATTGCCCTTGAAAATTTTCGCTTATAAATGGATAATTAGCCGATATATTGACACCTAAATATATTTTTTGTAAACTGTCCGCCATTGAATTAATAAAAATGTTCTTTTGTTGGATTTAGATGTCTAAAAAATACTTTATCAGTGCCCCTAAAAATGTATAATAAATTACAAATATTTCTATTTCACGTGGATTAGAAGCTGTGATATTGAGAGGTACAATGGTACAACTCCACCAGAGTCAGAGGAAAGGTTTTTTTGTTGGATTAATGTGTTTGAAAATACTTTAAGTAGTATCAGTCGGCCCACCCTTGAAAAGGTACCGGTATATTTACACGAAAAAATCGATTTTAGGTGGATAAGAAGCTGAGATGTTGACACGTACTCAGATTTGGTCGGCCATTTTGTAAAATGGCCACCACTGGGGTCGTTAATTTTTTTTTTGTTAGATTATTGTGTTTACAAATACTTTATTCATTATCAGTACCCCTGAAAATGAATATTTAAATTAAAATATTTTGAGTTCAGGTGGATTAGAAGCTGAGATATTGACACTTATTCAGATTTGGTCGGCCATTTTGAAGAATGGCAACCACTGGAGTCGTCAATTTTTGTTGTTGTTGTTGGATTAGTGTGTTTACAAATACTTTATTCATTATCAGTACCCCTGAAAATCTATATTTAGATTTAAATATTCCGATTTTAGGTGGATTAAAAGCTGAGATATTGACAGGCGACATATGTGGACTTTGTCGGCCATTTTTAAAATGGCCACCACTGGTGTCAGCAAAGTCAGTTTTAAAAATCTTTTGTTTTGTTACCAGTGGCCTTCAAAATATACATTTAGACATAGATATTCAGACTATTTGTGGATTAGAAGCTGACATAAAAATTATAGACACTTATCATATACTTGGTCAGCCATTTTGTAAAATGGCTGCCATTAAAGTAATTAAAATGCTCTGTGTTGTATTAATGTGCTTAAAAATGCTTTAATTATTGCAGTACCCCAAAAAATGTATATTTGGATAAAAATATTTTGATTCGAAGTGGATTAGGCGCTGAGATATTGCAATTATGTACATTTTGGCGGCCATTTTGTAAAATAGCCGCCAGCCAGGTCACAGGTCATTTTTTAATTGGGCCTATAACTAAAAATATTCTCAAGGGTGTTCTCTTACAGCATGCAAAGTTTCAAGCTTTTATCATTAAATGAACAATTCCTTCATATATAACCACCAGTACGCCTAACTATAGTTGGCTCCAAGCCAGCCCATGATCTTAGATGATGGGCCAGCATCGTGCGATGTATTTTCCAATTATAATGTTATGCATATCACTGAGGAGATGTAGGACGGTATGCTGCCATTGAGTTTAGGCGAGATACTTTCCTTCGACTTCTTTGAATTATTAACTTCTCTGACTTGGCTTAAGGTAGTAACTTGTTACTGTGTCGTGACTAGTTACTGTCTTGTGCCACACCGGAGTATATTGTATATATCAATGCTGACTTTTAACATGCATAGATAATACATAAATTTGCAAAATTAGAACAAATAATCCAAGAGTCTTTGCGATGTTAATAAGACATACAATTATGAATATAAGAAGGTCATTTGTGTTTAACAGCGCTTATTCTGTTAGATCTATACTTTTTTTCAAAGTGTCCTGCTGAAAATATGTCTCTCAGAGGGTCCTGATAATGTTGCTTTCAGAGTGACCTGCTAATGCACACATTATGCTAATGTTTTTCAGAGTGTCATGTTAATGTTTTCAATGTCCTGCTAATATGTACATTATGGCTAATGTTTCTTTCAGAGTGTCCTCTTTTTTTCTTAGAATGTCCAGCTATTGTTTTTTCAGTGTCCTCATAATGTACACATGATGCCTAATGTTTTTCAGAGTGTCCTGCTAATGTACTCAGCCATGGAAATAACTGTGACTACTGGGCGATGAGAGGTGAATGTAGCGACAATCCTGATTGGATGAGAGAGAACTGTTATTTCTCCTGCAGACATTGTCACGTGAAGTACACAGGCGATACGGATCCGGATACAGGTAAACGACTAAGTGAATTAAAGCAGCTGACAAATGTAAAGTAAAAAAAATGTTGCCTTGATATTTGACAATTCTTGACAACATTAAGTCACTATAGAATCACTAGTAGGAGTTTTTACTGTGTTTATCTTAATTTTTCACAATACACTTAAACAAACAGATGGAGATTGGATTTTACCCGCATCACTGACCCAATATGCATTTATTCAACATCTGCCTAGGACCAATAACGAGACAAAAGCATGTTATTGTTATATTATCGTCTTCATCCACTACAAACCGCGAATTGCTGCCAATTCTCGACTTGTAGAGGATGAAAATGACTTGAAGTGGGTGGAAAATGGAAAAATATTTTATATTTTATATTTTTATTTTTAAAACACTTACCAGCTTACACGAATATGTTCGTTCTGAAACCACTAGGTGTAGGAAATTATTTCATTTTTCAGAGATGCATAACGATGCTTTGATTCGTCGTGAGGTTTTAAAGAATTAATCATAAAGAATGTTTGACATATACTGTATCAACCATACCACACATAAGTTGTTATGTTACAGGGGAGGTCACAATTACCAGATGTCAAGGTGAAGACTTGACCTTGACCTGTGGTAATGGTACATATGTGCATGTGGAGGATGTGTTCTATGGGCGTTCAAACAGTGTCACGTGTGCACGCAAAAGCCGTGACGTCACCACAGCTTGTAATGACGTCACAGCTATGGCGCAGGTACAGGTGGCATGTGAAGGTGAACACAATTGTGAGATTGAGGTCGGGTCATTTGATGACCCTTGTTCAGAAGTCTATAAATACCTCAGGGTCACATATGACTGTTTAGGTAAGGGCATAGCATCCCTCGGCAACCAAAGGGTGGCATACCACACTTTTGTTGCTACAGGACACACGAGACACTGTTTTATGTTATGTTGAATCATAAACATTCAATATTAAACTTAAATCAGAGGAAAACATATAGCTCAGTAATTGTTAATGCCAGCGATGTCTTAGTGGCAGATTTCTATTATCTACTTTGTGTAGAAATTATTTTTTATGTTATTAGTTTAGCATGTAGACAACAAATACATGATGGTGAGTCTGAGTCTCAGACTTTAATCTGCGGTTTCAATAAATAATTGTTGATCAGTCTGCACATTGTTGTTCTTTCTGTACATTGTGGTTCTTTCTTTAAGTTGTTATTCTTTCAGTAAATTGTAGCTCTTTCACTACTTTGCGTACGTTGTTGTTCTTTCTGTACATTGTTGTTCTTTCTGTACAATGGCGTTCTTTCTGTGCATTGTTGTTCTTTCTGTACATTGTTGTTCTTTCTGTACAATGGCGTTCTTTCTGTACATTGTTGTTCTTTCTGTACAATGGCGTTCTTTCTGTGAATTGTTGTTTTTTCTGTACATTGTTTTTCTTTCTGTACATTGTTTTTTTTTCTGTACATTGTTGTTCTTTCTGTACAATGTTCTTTCTGTGCATTGTTGTTCTTTCTATACATTTTTTTCTGTACATTATGTTTTTTTCTGTAAATTGTTGTTCTTTCCGTACAAAGTTGTTTTTTCAGTAATTTGTAGCTCTTTCACTACTTTGTTGTTCTTTCTGTACATTGTTTTTATTTTTAAAAAATTGTTCTTTTTGTACATTGTTGTTCGCTCTGTACTTTGTTTTTTCTGTACTTTGTTGTTCTTTCTGTGCATTGTTGATATTTCTGTACATTGTTGTTCTTTCTGTACATTGTTGTTCTTTCTGTGCATTGTTGATATTTCTGTACATTGTTGTTCTTTCTGTACATTGTTGTTCTTTTTGTACATTGTTGCTTTCAAGTAAATTGTAGCTCTTCCACTACATTGTTGTTCTTTATGTACATTGTTCTTCTTTTCGTACATTGTTGTTCTTTCTGTACATTGTTTTTTTCTGTATATTGTTTTTTTTTTTGTGAATTGATGTTATTTCTGTACTTTGATGTTTTGGTGTGTATTGTTGTTCTTTCTGTGCATTGTGTTCTTTCACTACTTTGTTGTTCTTCCTGTACATTGTTTTACTTTCTGTAAAGTGATTTTCTTTGTGTACAATGATGTTCTTCCTATAGATTGTTGTTCTTTCTATACGTCGTTGTTTTTTCTGTACTTTGTTGTTCTGTCTGTGCATTGTTGTTCTTTCTTTACTCTGTGGCTCTTTCTTTATTTTGTTCTTCTTTCAATACATTGTTGTTCTTTCTGTACATTGTTGTTCTTTCTATAGATTGTTGTTCTTTCTATACGTCGTTGTTATTTCTGTACTTTGTTGTTCTTTCTGTAGATTGTTGTTCTTTCTGTGCATTGTTGTTCTTTCTTTTATCTGTGGCTCTTTCTTTATTTTGTTCTTCTTTCAATACATTGTTGTTCTTTCTGTACATTATCGCTCTGTGTGTACTTTGTTGTACTTTATGTGCACTGTTGTACTTGTTTATGTGGGGACCTCTTACCTTTTTATCTGTGGTGACCCCTGACCTTGTCACGTGTGGTGACTCTAACCATGTTATGTGTGGTGACCCCTGAATTTTCCATGTTGACAGGTTCAGATTACTTTACGGAGCAATGTGAAAACACAGACTGTCACGGTGCGGGGCAATGTGTCACCAGTGGTCTCTGTGACTGTGATGAGGGAAAAACAGGTCAGTGTAAGATCCACACTAATTACCAATGTGCGTTTAATGTTGGCCCGACGTCGTAGACGGTGGGCCAGCATTAAACCAACATTGGTTCAACGTTTCTTGTTTGCTACCCACAAATAATCAAGTCAACACAGTTGTAGTTTAAACTTAACCCTTTGAGTTATCTGATTAGTTTTTTATCCACTTAAATGTGTGTCTCCTTACTGTGACAGGGTAAAAATGATTCATATTTGTTTAATCTGATTCCAAGCATTAAACAATCTTGAGGTTACAATGTCGTTTGATCACCTAATACAATTGATTAAAAAACTACACTCGTGCTTAACAGGCAAATGGTTAAAAAACAGCAGTTGAAAATTTGAGATCAAGCAATAGCAAATCTTGAGATTGATCCAGTTGTGCAGAGAGTTCACAGCTATCTGAGTTGCAAAGTTTTATATAACCGCTACTGACGACTATGGTCATTTTAAATCAGTTTTATTAGGAGGATCACAAACCAGTCAATTACTGCTGACCTACATGGCCAGGGTGGAGTCGGTAGCGGACTATCTGGACCCTGGGTCAGTCAAGCCGTCCCCGGGGTACTCCTCCCGGGGAGCAGGATGTCACAGGCTGGGAAGCTGTCCACAGTTGATAATCTGAACTGATACCAATGCGCCCTTTTCAATAACAACACGCCACAATAGACAATAGACAATAGTTTATTAAACTCGGGCCATACATGGCTTGGAGTATGCAATAGTAGTACATACATGTAACAATATTCAATATTAAAGGTAATAGTACATAGTAATAAAATAAAATATTTAAATACATAAGAAACATAATGCAGAAAATAATGTGAGGGAGTGAGGTACAATGATTGAGTGTAACATAATGATTTTTTTAAATACCATATATATGTCTATATACATGTACACATGCATAAATACATATATATATACATATATATACATATATATATACACATATATACATACACACACACACATACACACACATATACACATATATATATATATATATATAATATAGGTTTGATCAAAAATACATTATTTAATAAAAGAACAGCATGAAATATTAAGTGATATACAGTGATATACTATAACATTAGTTTTAATCTTCCCGTGGCAGCACCGTGTCCTAGACATTGGTACTGTGCATATTGCTGCAGACCCATGTTTCAGGCACGACGCTACCATATGAGAAAAGGTAAAAGTATATAAATATGTAACGGTACAGTAAACATGGAAAAAGGTGAAAAGGGTGACAAATGATAATAGTGGACATACATCAATATAGTCAAGAGAGTAGTCCTATACTAAAGAATCATTTTAAGAGTTTAGATATATATATTATAAAACTTGAACGCAGCTTTCAGATATTTAGCTAATTCATTAGAAATGTTAGAGGATGTGTCCGACATGATATTTTTAAATTTTATATGGTTAGGATGATTCTGACAGTAGGGCGGTAAGAAAGTTTGCCGTATATCAATAAGGGTATTACATTCGAGTACAAAGTGGAATTCATCACAAATTTTATCAGAATTACAAAATTCACATGTTCTGTCTTCTCTATTGATGCCATAGTATCTTCCCCTTTCAATTGGTAGTCTATGGTTTGATGTTCTAAATCGACAAATAATTTTTCGGTTAAAAGGTGACAAGGAGCATAAATATTTTTCGAGCTCAAATTTCAGTCTGAAAATTCTATATGAACGGCATTTATTCGAAAGATTAAGATCTGCCGACCACTGTTGGATGTATTGATCTTGTAGTCTCTGTTTAATCTGGTTCGGAAATGTATTGATATTTGGTACTTCTTGTAGAGTCCAAATGTAAGAAAAACCTGTTTCATCTAAAATAGTTTTAATGTATTGAAGCCATTTTGACGTAAAAATATTATTAACATTATAAATTTGCAGTAAATTGTAAAGAGTTGTGGAAAATCTGTTCACATCACTCGTTATTAGCTTGCACCAAAAAGATATCATACGTGTTTTAATGGCTATTGATAATGGGAACCGACCTGCTTCCAGCAGTGAGCAGCGCTGAACTATTTTAATCAGACAACTGTTCACGCGCAAACTCGTGCAAGCAGTCTATTGTTTACCTGTTACCCAATCTGCTCAATGGGTATCTGTAACTCCACCCAATCTGCTCCACATGCACCTGTAACTCCGCCCACTCTTCACCACAGGAACCAATAACTCCACCCACTCTGGCCCACAGGTACCTGCAGCTCCGATCACTCTGCCCCATGGGTACCTGTAACTCCGCCCACTCTGCTCAACGGACACTTGTAACTCCGCCCACTATGCCCCACAGATACCTGTAATTCCTTCCCCTCTCCACCACAGCACCGGCTACTCCACAAACTCTGCCCCACAGGCACCGGCTACTCCACCCACTCTGTCCCACGGACTCCTGCTACTCCACCCACTCTGCTCCATGGGTACCTGTAACTCTGCCCACTCTGCCCCCGAGTACCTGTAACTCCACCCACTCTGCCCCACAGGCACCTGCTACTCCACCCACTCTGCCCCACAGGCACCTGCTACTCTGCCGACTCCGCCCACAGCCATCTGCTACTCCACCCACTCTGCCCCACAGGCACCTGCTACTCCACCCACTCTGCTCCACGGGTACCTGTTACTCCGCCCACTCTGCCTCGGGCAGTTGAACCGATCTATAAGTCAAATTGTTAGACGGTTATTTAGTATAATATGCTCAAACCATAACTGGGGAATTGCTCTATACTCAGAGCAATAGTCATCAATAATATTATATACCCACCCAGAAAATACGCATACACAACACATTGACCCAGAGCTGGCTTAATATTGAACCACTGCGATACTGGCCCAACATTGAACAAAATTATGTCAACGTGTCATGTTAGTGGGAAGCTGATAAATATGTATGTTTGATTTTGGTTGATCTATTGTTACCATGGTTACAGGTGCCTTATGTGACGAGTATGACTGCTCTCATCTTGATGGTTGTCATAGCAATGGAGACTGTGAATCTGGTTGTGATGACGACGATGAGGATTGTGACGTACCTAATGTTTGTGACTGTTACGATGGTTACATAGGCGAGTCATGTGAAGATATACACTGTAATGCTGTCAATGATTGCAGCGGTCATGGGGAGTGTGTAGCACCCAACACGTGAGTAGATGTGATGTTGTTATACTTCTGATAGATAAGTTCACAGTTAGCTGAGGCAAACTGAATATCGGTAAGGTTGGAATTCACAACACCAAAATAATTGATATATTTAACTTGACCGTGACCTGTGATGATTTTGTGAAGTGATCGTCTGAATGTATTGAAGAAATTGTTTACATGGCAATGGCCTTATTTGAATAGTCACTTCAAGATTATATCATTTGGCTGATTTGACATTGAGTGCACAGTTTTATTGTCTCAACTAAAATATTAATAATATGCGTTACATGGCGTGATAGACAGGTCATACGTGATCTCCACAGACCACAAGCTGGTATGTGACCCCCGACCCAAACTTAAAAGGAATGTCCATCTGACAAATCAGCATCCACCTTGGCAGTCACCTTCCCGTCAACCGTGACTACTGGTCACCTCTTTAACTCTTACAGTGCGGGGATCGACTTTAGTTGTCAGAATCTGACGTCTGTAGACGTCAGATTCTGACAATTAAAGTCGATCCCCACACTGTAAGAGTTAGCATAGTAATAGTCGCAGACCCATAACACAGGTATTCAAATTAATCGGAAAGAGCTAACTAAGTCATTTATGATGATTTCAAATTAAAAAAACAACCTTTAGTCTCCATGGTTGAAAACAAATATTCAGCGCTTAAAGGGTTAAAGTGGGCAGGATCAGCACACAGGTTAAATTTGTCCATATACCATCAAAATATCAGCTGAGAAAATAAGGCATTATTATCTAAAAACAAGCAATTAACCTACTCTTCTCTTCAAGTGGATACTAAAATATGACCGCAGGAAAGTATGATTTTTCTTTGTTTTCACATAAAATACCCATCGCTTGGAACAGACAATTCTTCTGCGGGTAATCCAGGTCAAATCATGATTTCGGGTCATGTCACAAATGACGGTTGCTTATGTTGCTTGAAATTGTATTTTAAAAAATAATAAAGGCAGCATTATGAGTGCAAATGTTCAGCAAAGATTTGATTCACCTTACAAAAACAGGATCGCCCAGTGGACAGAAACCAAATCCTGATAATTTTTTTCCAACTTGTGTATAATTATGTTTACTTATATAATTAAAATTTAAAAGAAGAAATTTGCATATTGTTGTGAATTATGATATCACATGCTATCAAAATGTTCGAAGTATTATTTTGTGAGCTCACAAAATCTTAATTCGGCACACTTAGATAACGCGAGAAATAAAAAAATTGCTGTGTTGTTTTTGCTGTAGGTGTTTATGTGACCCGTTATGTTGACATGTTGTATTTATTATGTTGTGACCTGTTCTTTAAATTTTCATGCTGACATATTCATAATATGATGTTTATTTTGTTACATGTGGTGTTTATTTTGTTTGTAGGTGTTTGTGTGACTCGTTCTTTATATTAACATACTGCCATGTTATGCTTTTTATGTTTTAGGTGTTTATGTGACCCGTACTGGAGTGAAGACTCCTGTGAAGTGTGTGATGTGGATGGGGGAACATCCTGTTTGCCATGTCCTGTTTGTGATCATGGATCATGCCTACCTGGTTAGTTATACCTAGGGATTAGTATTATAGGCCTACTATAACCGGTCAGTTCAAAGCCGATAAGATGAGAAGACTAAAGGCTGGAATCATGGGTATAGGAGGACTATCCAAAACGACATTTTACAAATTGGCCACCGTCAGTCCAGGACAAAGATGATTTTTTATGTGTGGTCTTTTTTTGACAAACAATATGTCTTTTTTGCCATGATTCACAGGTAGATTTAACATTTTCATTTGTGGGCCTATTTCAATTAATAAAAAGGTTATATTAGATTAATTTGAGTATGGGGTATCCATTCATAGGATTGTGTTTAGTTTCACTGTAAAATCTTCTTAGACATAAAATGCAACATGACGGGTTTTTATGTTAATGTTTTAAAAATATCAAATTTATTTATTGGCGTGGGGATAACAGTTTTATATATATTTGATAAAAGAAAGAAGGAAGTGAAATGTGTGTATAATGTTGTTTTCAGGCCGAAATTAGGAATACAAGTAGGAATACTGTTATTGTATCCATAATTGATTAAAACACACCAATATACAGACACTGTAGGCTTACCATAATCCTTCTGCTCATAATTAAATAATGAATAAATTTATATGAAGATAATGAGTTCCAATAAATTATTATCAAGTAATTTCTAGACTAGTAAACATCAAAACCCTGACTAGGTACAACTAGCTACAGCTAGCTAATCACTGCCACCGTAATCACCAGATGACAGCATTTATCGATGTCTTCATCAGTATCACTGTCGTCAGAGTCACTTCAGAGCTGCTCTCTGATTTTTACAGTGCTTATAAATCTCTTCTTTTGGAATGTCCTTTGCCATCTCATGAACCCCTGTTCTTCTCCTTCCAGTAACCCTCACCCCTTAACCACACTAAATCTCCAATGTGAAAACATAGTCTGCTTCCAATTTAGACACGTACATGAAGTCACAATTTGGCAAGGGTAAAGCCAAATCTAGAGGCAAAATGACTCGTCCAATCATAAGAAAATAATAGGGGAATGATTAAAGCGGACCACCATACCATCACTTTGTGATCTCAGTACCATAATTTGTGCCTTGACAATCTCTAGCCTGTCACACATCTTTGGAAAAGCATTGATATGAAGTTTCTCCCTTGATCTGTGTGGAGCTGTCCCAGTGTACCGAACCTACATATAATTTCTCTAACAGTATCAGACTCAAGGTTAGGCACAAAACACTCCACCCCATCCATTTAGTAAAATAGTCTCCACGCACTAAGATAAATATGTTCAATGAATGAACAGTAAATAATCTTAAGACATCAATAATTATCCTATCTAATGAAACATCAAATACTAACCAGAAGGTTATCGTTTAGGGTTGATATGTCTTGAATTACAGACACCTATGGCTCGTTTGTAGTGAGGCAAATGATAGTGTTGTTTTCCTAACTCTACAATACTCTTCTCTTCTTTATTCTGGATGACCTCCAGGAACAGAATAATAAATCATTTAAAAAATACCTTTTTTAAAGAATCTGTCACTATCAGTTGTAGAACAAAACCAGTGTTTGTCTCCTTCTTATGAAGTATAAAATATAGAACAGCCTGCTGTAGTTGAAATAACTCCCATTCTACATGTAACACATTAACGTCTTGACCATAACGTATTAAATTGTGCCATAATGACAAGGGTACAATTAGTGTTTTTTAAGTGAAGATCGATAAGCTAAAACAGGGGTGCTTACAAGAACATGTTTGAGTTGAAGAAATTCTCTCTTATTATCATCTGTCCAAACACAAGTTTTACCCTTTGGAACTGGCCATGCATCTTTATTTAAGTTATTGTCGTGAGACCTCTTTCTTCCTCAAACGAGCTGCCAAGAGCCAGCTAAATATATCAGGGAGCTTTCCCATTGTAAACCTGCAAGCGCAATTTCCATTAATTTTTTATATAAAGGAGAAGCTTTGTAATGCCCAAAGACATTATTTGGAACTCGTAAAACCCACGACATTTCATAGATGTCATTTTCAGCTTATCCATGTGTTCCATTTTAAATTGCCAGTAGCAGGACCCTAACTGGAGTATAATACGCATTGAGTATCAGATAGAGAGCTGGAGGATCATAAATTCTAGACGGAGGATAAGCAACTTTCAAAGTGACCTCATTAAGTTTTTAATAATCCACAGGAAATCACATTGTCCCCTCTCTTTTTTACCAAAGCAATAAGAAAACACCATGGTATTTTAGTGAATGGTTGAGCCCGCTTGAGCATATGCTTCACTTATCTGTCCTCTCTTAATGACAAGTCTACAGATAATACTTTCAAACCACCATTTGCATGAAGTTGTCTGTGCTAACATTTTGCCTTTGTATGGCAGCTTTGGATGTTCATAGAACTGATATATACGATGTTAAATTAATATTCTCTATAATTTACAATCCAGCTGCTAACATCATAGCTACTGGTAGCAAGATAGATTGCCATATCTGATTTAGCATATACAAATCCAACTAATGTTGATTCACCTTAATGTATTCTCGAATTCCTACTACCCTGTCTTTTAATGTATCTATCATAATCCTGAATATTTATACAATGGTTTTTGAAAAATCCAAAGAGCATGTTGAGATGGTCACTCCAGTAAATCCGAAGAATAATATTCAGCATTCTAATATCCAAATAAATGAAATATCAAAGTTCCGAGGCAGAAGTGACAAAAGTCCCTGACAAAAGTACTCAACACAAAGCCTTTTATTGCATTCTCTTGCTCATTCATACAGATGATATGTGTTGTAATTTGTGATCCTTTTATTCAGAGTGATTTTCAAAAACAAATTTCTGCTGTATAAAAGCTATACAATAAAAATCAGTACAAAATTATACCAAGATCTTGTTAGCTTAAGGCAGCCCAACTTCAAATCAATAAAGACAGAATTTTGTCGAATTTGTAGTTAGCCCACTAAATCTCTCAATCAATGGCCTAAGGGATAGCTGACAGTGCCTGACAGTGCTCTCAGGCCCAAAAGCATTGTGTACATAACAACATTACTGGCCTCAATTCGCCAACCTTCTAATTACTAGGTCAACTAAATAACCTCCTCAACTAAACATAATGAAAGCAAATTGCTGCAGGTTCTTATTAAGGAATAATTATAAGTAATTATTACTTATAAAGGAATAAGTAATAAACCGGCTCATGTCTTTTTGATCTTTCTGTAGGATCTTACATATTTGCCTATGTTGGTTGCCTGACGGCGGGAGACGACCATGGGGGTCTGTCACACACAGAATGGGAAGATCAAACCACCAGCACCCGCGCATGCGTGGAGGCTTGTAATACTAGCGGGTACCAGTACGCCGCTACACAGGTATGTATATAAATGATTAATATATGAAGCGATAGCAGTACCAGAGCGCCGGTAGACAGATGCGTACCCCATTATTAATATACGGAGCATCGAGTAGAAACCAGTACACCGGTACACAAGTATGCACATCGTTATTTGCGGGGATCGACTTTAGTCGACAAAATCTGACGTCTGTAGACGTCAGATTCTGTCGACTAAAGTTGATCCCCGCACTGTAAAAATATTTCTAATGGACGTAGACCCATAAGATAGGTATTCAAATGAAAAAGAAAGAGCTAACAAAGTCATTTATGATGAATTCAAATTGAAAAAAACACACATTTAGTTGCGATGTTTATTACAAATTAGTTCAGTGCTTTAAGGGTTAGCAGTAGCAGTACCAGTACGTAAATACACAGGTGAGTACCTCATCATTAATATACGAACCAATACATGGGTCCTAGTACGCTGGTACACATGTACGTACATTAGGAAACGGAGCAATAAGATGATACAGTACTCAGATACGCAGGATATGTACGGCATTATTATTGTACGGAGCAATAGAAATATTTTTATAAATACATTTTGATAAATATTGCCAACAATGCTGCACACCGGTACAGCGTACATGCACACTCATATAGTAATGTGTGTTTAAATACCACTTATATCAATTATTCAAGCACGCATAACATCTAGATATCAAATCTGAGTATACAATAAATCGTCAGTTCTGATAAGCTGGAGACCAAATATTTGCAGATTTTGATGTTTAAACACACAGTTCATCACCAACAACGGTGATTAGACTTGCTAATAAGAGGGATTAAAACAAATATATAGTGAGGGTGTAAGGTTTATCCCAGTTCAGCTTGACTATAGACTTCTGAATCTGTCTAAAGTCGGTCCCCGCACTGAAAGAGTAAAATAGTTATAATGCCCGCAGACCCATAACATAGGTATTCAAGTGAAGTGGAAAAAGCTAGCTAAGAAATTTATGATGGTTTTATATTGAACAAAACCCTTTGGTCTCCATGGTTTACAAAAAATAACCCTTTGATTGCTTGTCTTGTATATACAAATATTCCAGTGTGTGGTACCATCGACCTTGCATTCCGGTCATTGTTCTCATCTCGAGATTACAGAAAAATAAATCATTTGATAAAGTATCAAATGTAATAAATGAATTGTAAACGTCGTATTTAGATGAATTATAATGATTACATTTTGTTGTAAATGTGCCAGATGGATGATTTATGCAACCAGGGAGATTGAAGCGTTAATCTGCTTGTCTCATGAAGAACGAGTTCATATGAATCAAGTACACAGTGTTAATATAAGTAAATATTATAAAAAAAAATATTGTAAAAGTAAATATCATAAAATTATATAAGTTATACATCGGTCACAGTGACAGTGGTCCGTAGGTTCGCGTACTGATGACTTCTGGACCATTTCTTTGAACTTTTTTTTACAGTACTACTCTCCTACGGGTCATTGTGACCAAAGTATTGTGGAAATAACTTGTAAATTGTAAGCTTTGAATTTAAATTATATTTGAACACGTTTTATCTGTAGTAAAAGTGTTGTATATGTTAATACAACGTGATATTCCGATTTTGTTTGACCTTCAGAACGGTGATAAATGTCACTGTGGAGATGATATCGAGGCTGATTCTGTGTCACGTGATCAGTGTCACGTGGCCTGTGATGGCGGTCCCCAGGGAGACAGATGTGGAAGTGACGTCACACTCAGCGTATGGCGCGCTCAGCACGGTATGTATATAAAAAAAATTTATTGACAAGAAAACAGAATGTCAATTAGACATTTGGGTCTGTACATTTACAAACAAACAATACACATTTATACTTTAATCAAGTAAAATAGTGAATTAATTAATACCATTCATTAACATTGTTATCCGGTAGACTATAAAACTCCCAAATTCTCTGTTTGTATGCGCCCAGTAACTGTTTTGGAGTTTTAGAAATAGTAATGGAACCTAATCAGGAATGAAATCAACTGTCGTGAAATAATTTCTCAGTCAATACTCAAGCAAGTTTAGTGATGTTTTTAAAACATTAGCCTTAGTGAATTAATTTCGCTGATTTATCCCAGTCAATAAGCATGCAAGTTTATAGACATTTTCCAAACATTAGCTTATATAGTGAGTTAATTTCGGAGATTTCTGGCTCCAGGTACATGCAGTTTTTATTGTACACCCACCCCATATTTCGGACGGACTAGGTAATATCTAACGAGGATGCTTTTGACTGTTTTTTTTGTGTACACTCACTCTCTGGTTTCAGGTACCTGTAGCTGTGAGTTTCCGTGGCACGGCCGCCATTGTGACCTATGTGATGACGTCACGTGTGTAAACGTAACGACCCAGATTAAAAACGCCGCGCAAACTGTGGCGGAGCTCCTGAAGAACGTCAACTGGTGGTCATGACGACAAGGATACCTATTATAATGTCACCACTATGTCAGGTGTTCACCAAGAAAATATCATCACTTCACCATTAGAGACCCATACCACCAACCTCGTCACATTGGTCAAACGCTCTCTCAATGCTGGCCCAGCCTCGTAGATGTTGAGCCAACATTGAGTCACAGTTGGGAACGTCTAGTTGGTAATTCTGTTATGATCATGTGTAGTGTAGTACGGACGGTAGTTCACATCACGTGATGTCATGCTGCCAATCAACAAACGTTATTTTGCCTGACTGACGGGTACAATGAATGGGACTTGATAATCATAGACAAGAAGACATTTTATATTTTTATATAAATACCTCATAATTCATCTAAATACAGCCATAATTTAACATAATTTAGTCGTACACAGACTTACCGTACAGTATCGTTCACCAGCTCATTATGCTGTAAATTGCTGATTTTTTTACCACGATACATTTGTACATTGTTCCCTAGCAGACAAATGCCGTGAATATCACTCAGTTGAGTCTCACTTAAGAAACTTTGAATGCTAGCGGTCGACATTTAGTTTTATTTATTTAGATTCTGCTAAATATCGCGGCAGCAATTCATGCACTCTTGAGCAATTTGAGGGAATATGGCGACTATTTTTCAAACTAATTTTCTTTATTTGCGCATGCACTTACAATGTATTAATTTATGGCATAAAGCCGTCAAATAAAAACATAGACTGATTCAACTATTACCATTAGTAATTAAAAGAAAATTAATAAAAATATATTCGAAAAATCTACATATTCAACAAAATTGCTGAAGAGTGAAATAGTGTTGAGTGCAAAGTGAACAAGGTATAATATTTTAATGTTGGTGTAATGCTGGTCTGATGGTCGACCAGCATTAACCCTTTAAGCGCCGGTGCCGCATATATTCGAGTTTTCATTTTTTTAGCACATTATGTACCACATTTTAAATATGTTGAAGATAAAATGTGACATCAACCAGCAGGATTTGAAAACAGTTGACCTCCATTTTGTCAAACCTGAATAATTTTTACTCACTTGAAGTTGTGGATCGCGTGAGCGAGACACAACTTCAAGTGAGTGAAAATTCAAATTGAATAATTTGGCGGTAAAAGGGTTAAATCAGTATTAGATAATATATTGTGTTTACTGTATTGTTGTACCAATGGAAAACGGTCATCAAACACCAACACAAGCTTCAAAACGCCTCATCATATCTCATGTTCAAGCTTAAAGTGTCGTTCAAATATGTTTTAGTGCTCTTTTCTAGCTATTTATATATTATTATATTGTGTAAATTACATTTACTCATATACATACTTTATAGTTTGAATTTCAAATTCAGTTATTTTTTTACTAAATATGTAAATAGAATTGTCAATAATTGAGATTTGGGTGGTAATGACTTGCCATAGCTTAGCCCCGTCTATTGTAAAATGTAGAAACGCGATTTAATATACAATAAAACAAGTCTTGCCCAGAAAGTGATTTTGTTCTTTTGTGTTGAAATGTTTTTTTTTGTTTTCATGCCGACGACTATGTCCATCCTTAAAGCAGGTAAATCGTTTCGCTTCACTGATCAATAATATTTATCTCGTGTAGGGCCCACTCTTCGGAACGTTTGCAAATGTGCGCATGCTGGTGGGCCTACAACGTTGCTCGGCGAATCGTGATGACACACCTCACCCAGACTGAGCGATCGGGCGAAGAAGGCTGAAATCATCCGCAACAAGTGAAGATTGAGCCGACACGAGTGAAGTATGGACGAAAAAGGAGCAGGTTGAGCTAATTTTGTCCAAATGCAACACATTCAACGCCAGCGACCAACAAATTAATACCGCCATGAAAATTTTGCATATTTCAAGAGTATGGGGACTCCATTTTGACGGTGATTTTAGGGCGAAGAATTTAGTCACAATATGCAAAATAATTTGCAGTCATACCAGCGCCCTCAGGAGATTTAGAGCCTTTCCAAATGTCCACGCAATGAACTACGGTTTTAACAAACCATTATTATTCATCTTGACATTGTAAAAACGTCACGCAGCTGCAAGCAGTCGTTTTTTTCAACACCCGGTTTTACGGGGCAGACCTTCCCTATTTTTCCGATCGTCCTCGGAAGCGTGATTGTGAAGGTTGAGCCACAGAAGAGTGAAATTTTTATAAATGTGTAGCTCGCTTTATCAGAAAATTCCATGTTAAGACTACTGTTTCAAATTTCTTAATTGCTTAAGTCATAATGCAATGGTCATTAATGTTATAAAATTGTCCATTTTGCATAAAAAAACCATCAATAAAGTAGGCATCTCTATATATATTAGTAGGCCTCCTAATTATATAGTCAAACGTGATGCATGATTTCAGCTGATTTCTCAGTCAATTCTACAATCGCTGTTTTGCCATTGTCATTGATAAATCTTTTATAGTTTATAAGTTAGTAGTGTGTGTGTGTGTGTGTCACTTAGGATAATTTAGCGTGATAATATATGCCAATGTTGTTCATTTAAGTGTGACATATCGCACTCGGTAAATAAATATGTATTCGTTCACGAGTGCTGTGTACTCCCATGTAGCAGAGGTTGTATTTTCTAATACAATCAAATCACGCATGACATAACTGACATACATTGTAGCTCAAACCACAGGAAAAAATATAATATGGGCTGATACCGAAATACGTCTCATAATGAAAACCACTGCAAAGAATGTGATACGGGCTGATACTAATATATGTCTCATAGAGAATCCCACTACCCAAAGTACAATAATTTCAAAAATAATATTTAATATTCAGTATAATATCCCAGCACACACGAGACCCAGAGTTGGATTAATGTTGGGCAAGCGTTGCAAATTTTACTCACCCTTTTATATACACCCACCATGCATACGCAGCACTTGATGTGAACGGGCAAACGGAATCAGCCAAGCGTGAAGCACACCTGTGTTACCGTGGTAACAGCAGCTTGCTTTAGGGGTATGTAACCAGGTCACGTCATTATGAGAGGATGGAGTAGATAAGGTATGAGGTCAAGATGGGGTATCTACCGCTAACACCAGACATTAATCCAATGTTGTTTTAATGCTGGACCATCGTCTGCGACGATGGCTCAACATCAAATCAACATTGAATCAACGTTTCGTGTTTGCTGGGTGGTTAGCATCTGATAACATGAGATATATAAGCGATAGCAGAGCTAGTAAAATAATAACTCTACACACGTAATGTGACTGAGAGACTGAATACATGCTTTTTCGGCAAACACCAGACATCCACCCAATGTTGGACCAACATTGGGCCAATGTCGTAGAAAAACATGGCCAACACTGGGTGGATGTCTCGTCTTTGCTGGGTTATGTCGCTCTCTGTACAATGATGAGCATATCGTGACAGACCGAAGTCAAAAGTCAGGACTATGCCCTACTCTTATCGAATGACTTCAAGGGCCGAAGTTCGAACCCAGTATCTCAGTCAGGAGAGCCTCCTGAGGATGGTGAGATGAATGAGATGACACTGCCTTCCAGACGCGGGCTTCGAAAATCGAGTCCCGGGGGTCTGAGGTCGAGCACGCTACCCCTCGGTCACGGAGGCTATCCACAATATTTAATCTTTACTAGTGAACGGAGAAGAAACATTTTGTTCCATTGAAACTTAAAGGTCAAAGTGGGGTTCGAACTCGCGATCTCAGACTTTCCAAACAGGCAGCTTTGACCACTACACCAGGACCGCCGCCCGATTTGAACATAGATCACAGCGGTCGGAGGTAGAGGCGTCATGAATGTCAACTGAATGTTGGCCTGCATTCTGTGCCATAGATCCAACAATAATCCAACATTGGATCAACGCCCCTTGTTACGTGTGGCGTCTAGTAATACAGCCCCCCCCCCCCGATGGTTCATAATGCCCGGTTGTGACTCGAAACTCCGGGTACTGGGTTCGAGTCCCAGCCGGGTGTTTGTCATTGAGATTATGTATATATACAATGCTCAAAACGGTTCAAAGGTTTGGACTGTGTATTACTGTCTATGGTGATGTGCACTATAAAAAACCAATGAAATCATTTGATAAGAGTAGGGCAAAATACCGACTTAGGACTTTCTTCTGTTGCGATATTATTCAAAATATTGGTGCACATTGTACATAGATGAATATAAATATAGTTGCTGCCTAGCTTGCAGAGGCTTCTATAAGCCTGTTCTAGCGCAGCACGACCAATGTTGTATATAATATTTTAATGATATAATGTGTATATATTTTTTTGTATCTGTTTTTAAATATATATATGTATTGGTCAAAAGCTAAATAAAAATAAAAAAATAATAATAATGCTTAAAGGGTTATTGAAGCAACTAAACTAAGTTAACCCGACATTAGCTGACCACTAGATCGTAGTTCTTATTTTCAGGTCGAGACCACGCCTACGAGGACCGCCAACCATATACAATAACTATATAAAGATCGACACTTAATACAGAAACAATCGTTTCCTAGACTTAGATCAGGTTATCATGTAACTATACACTGTACTTTAACATAATTATTGTCAAAACACGTTATTTAAACATTATTCTCAGTGGATGATAAGTTAGGATAGCTGACAATGGCTTGTCATCAGCTTCTCAACATCAGAAAATAAATACCTATAATCAAAAATACATAAAAGAGAATATTATGTATCTCGGCTATAATGTATTCTACATTGTAACAAAAAGGCACTATGGAAAGTATAGAAACCAAATTTAAACCTCTAGACTTTTGGTGTTGTTTATAATTATGTATTATAACGTCTTGATCAATTCCAGTATAATTTGATTTGTTTTGAAACTACCTCAAGGGGGTATATATATTATCGGATTTAAAATTATATAGAACATATACAAAAAGCATGTAGAAATAAACAATTTGAAATAAAAATGAGTAATAGATATAAAATAGAGCAAAAGGTAAACAATCCTAAAATTCTCTTGAGAAATTAGAAAATTATTTGTTTACCATCTCAGAATACAAGTGATATAAATGTGAATCAATCGTTTAAACACTTCAAACCTTTATTGAATACAGACTTCTATAAATAAAGAATTCGTGGAAGAAGCTGACACTCATACAATCTCTATCAATCAATATGCAACTCCTGAACGAAATTTATTAAACTGTACAATAACCAGACAAGAACTTGAAGAACGCATAAAAACATTTGCATAATGCCATACAATTATGTATACTGTCTCTTTTTAACGGGATATTATACAGTGTAAATTACCTTCAACAGTGGTGTCAGTCAATATTATACCCTCTACATAAACAGCACTATAAATCAAATCCTACGAATTAAAAGACAATTTTTTTAATTCTAGATAACAGGGTGTTGAAATGGGCACAATTTGCAAGTGTATATGAGGAGCAAACTGGGTATAGGAATGAAGGAAATAGTGAAAAAAATGTGATAAATGTTTTGTTAAGTGACACAAACTAGAAGTAGTATTATCTTTAAATACTTAGGGTTGATGTTCACTCCTAAACTGAAATAGACTATGAAAACTATCTAAAAATAAATTGCCTTACGAGATAAGAAGGCAATGCATTTTTTGTACTTGTATAATTACAATTATGAATTCCTGACTGTAAATATATTACTTGATCTGTTCGGTACAATTGTATTGCACCGTATATATTACCATACGGTTCCCAGATTTGGGGATCAAATTGGAGCGATGGCATTGATGAGTGCATATTTTATTTTGTACTGATGGAACCTGTACACTATCACACCACATGTTTGAAATATTGGTGACAACGTTTAAAAATTCCAAATACTAGATATCCGAAAGCCTGTTATTTGATGCTGAAAAACTTGGATGGAATTAATCGATTCACATGGGTGACTTCAGTCAGATATATGTGGACAAGTATGGATTTAATTACATATGGATTTCCCAAAATGTTGACAATAAAGAAATATTTTTAAATGTATTTAAATCTAGAATAAAAAGTACTATGTCAATGAGAGAAAAAATAAAAAAGAGAAAAAGAGAAAAAATAAAATAAAATCGTATAAACTTGCGATGTATTGTACTTAAAAAGGTTAATAAATTATGAATAAGAGGTTTATTTAAAATTGTTAAGTGTTATAAAAAGACCACCGCATAGCCTTAAGCACGCCCCGATTTTCAGGTCAATGTTTGGCTATCGAAAATGGTGGAATGATAAATCCACCAATTACCGAAAGAAGTTGTTTACTTTATGAAGGGAGAGATATCACGGTGCTGGAAGATGAATGTGTGCTGCTGCCCAGCATACAGTGCAATTAGAACATATTTTTTTATGAATATGCAAACTATAATACATTTGTTTAAATTTGATTACATGTGTTTTCCTTTGGGCATGAGGCCTTGACATACGCAATAAACTACTTAGTTACTTACTTACTAACTTACTTACTTACTTACTCACTTACTTACTCACTCACTTACTTACTTACTTACTTACTTACTTACTTACTTATTTACTTACTTACTTACTTACTTACTTATTTACTTACTTACTTACTTACTTACTTATATACGAGTCTAGCAGGTAAATGGTAGAGTCTGCGGGCTGTAGTGTGTGCCCCTGTGGCGGGGTCGCTGTATGCTCACCAAGGCGTGACCGTATGCGTGAAATACCCCGCAAAAAAAACCAGCAGTAACTGCTCACTTAAAGGGCGAACCAGGCATTTAATAGTATGATGGCAAACAGCAGTAACTGCTCACTTTTGAGAGAGCCCTATCCAGGGGGAGGGGAGGGGTATTCTGTATCTGTGACCTTCTCCCATTTTCTCTGTATAGCAAAAATAATGATAGTAATGTCCTGTCAAATGAATAATTACGGATAAAACAAACTTATAGTTTTAGACGTCTTAGTAATTAGAGGGTCAGCAATTCAAAAATGGGGTCCATGCAAACAAATTCATGATTTCGAATATCTAGCCGTAGGCATATAGGCATACAATTTTAAATTATTTTATTTGAAATCAAATACAGGCCAATGTTACATTGGCCAGTATGTTACTTTTAGATATTTTTCAATAAATGTACATTACTTATAGGCCAACGAAGGCAACATATCATTCTGAATATACTTTAACTGTTGCTTGTCTCTGTACAGCAGTGAGGCATGCCAGTACAAAGCAGTAACTGACCACTTCTTCCAAAGGGCAGTTACTGCTATTTTGTTGGGTTCACTAAGTTGTGAGACAGAATTAGGCCAAAATCATCCACAAGCCAACATTTTATTTTCGCTTTTTGATTTCTCCATAATACATAATATGCGAACATGTCCATAGATTAGAAATGTGGGAGACGCTTAGATTTTGGGTTGCTGTGGCAACATTCAAGTGTGCCGAAAGCCGCATTTATCAACTATCCCCGTATTTCCTATTTTGAACATACATGTCCGGAATCAACCTTATTTCTCATTTAACTGGTAAATGCGCAGCACACAACTTTAAAAACCTCCGCAATTATAGTATGTATACATGTTGACATATTATAGACATATCAAGGAACCAAAATAAAAATAATGATTTTTAGCCTGATTGTGTTGCTTTAAATCATGTTGTGCAAAAGGCAGTAACTGTCTGTTTATCAAGTAAGCAGTTAGGGCCACTTGATTTTTCAGAACATAACTCTCTAGGTGGGCATCTAGAGCACATACATCAGGCTTATGCTGCACCAAAGATGGGCCGGCATCACACGCATTGGCCTATCTCTCGCCCAAACTTGGGCCAACATATGTTGTTTGATTCTTGCTGGGAGCGTCACGCTTCATATAAACTGTAATAATAGTCAATATCAGACATTACTCAACTAACATACACAGGACGTTAAACCAATGCTGGCGTAATGTTGGCCCAGCGTCACCAACGCTGGGCCAACAGTAATACAGCATTGGTTCAACTTATCGTGTGAGTTGTGCATACAGTTGCGTTTTCATCACATGCCCAGCGAACACGACCCATCGACCCAATGTCGGTCCATTGTTGGTCCACCGTCTACGACGCCGGCCCAACATTGCCCAACATTGGATCGATGGGGCGTGTTTGCTGGGCATTCAGCATGTACACAGAATATATAGATAGGCGGTGAGAAGAAGGCGTGCAAAGCTTTGACTGTCAATATTAACCCTTTAAGTCCCAATAGCTGCTTTCAGCATGGATACCAAAGGGTTTGTTTCAATTTGAAATCATCATAAATGTCTTAGTCAGCTCTGTCCGATTCATTTGAATACCTATGTTATGCGTCTACGGCCATTTGAAAAAAATATTTAAACAATAAATGCTGTAAATAATTTTTTTATACAGAAATATAGTTAATTGGCATACATTTTATAAAACAATGAAAAAGTGTGCAGTAATAGTAAATGAATGAAAAGAGTCACTCCAAACATAAAAGCATCAAGTTGCATTAATCATGGTAATGTTAGAAAGCTTTAAACTAAAAATCAATCAGATTTCTACGAAATATTAGTGAGAGAACAATTTTTCCGTTCCAATTTTTAGGTCATCAGAGCCAAAGAGACCGGCAAAACAGCTGATTAACATTTATTATGATACCAAACTCACATTTTTTTCATTA
This sequence comes from Flabesymbios commensalis, assembly GCA_964017125.1. Lineage (NCBI taxonomy): Eukaryota > Metazoa > Annelida > Polychaeta > Terebellida > Flabelligeridae > Flabesymbios > Flabesymbios commensalis. The sequence goes on from OZ024906.1 coordinate 5,786,549, forward strand.
TGTTTTTTTTAACACAATGATCGCTCAGCATGTATTTTTGAAAAAGTGTAATTTATTGTAAAAAGACAATCAGGTGGACTTTTCACTTAAAGTGTCATAAAATTAAGTCTCAATGGTTAGCATCAAATACGAGGCATAGGAAATGTTTGGCTTCAATGATGGACCAGCGTTGCAGGCAGTGTGCCAACATTAATACAACTTGATTCCGCATTTTGTGTTTGTTGACCCAGTAAAGGAGGGACGTCAATTTAATGATGTTTTAATGTTGGGCCGGCGTCGCAGACGATGGCCCACCATTAAACCAGCATTGGGTCAATGTCTTGTGTTTTCTAGGATGTCAGCTCACAGCAAACATAAATCAGTGTACCAATGCTGCTTCAATGATGGTTCATCTTCTACGACGTCGGTCCAACATTGAACCAGCATTGGGTCCCTGCTTCACTGTAATGTTGGAGGGGTGAGGGTAGAATATATATGTACCGGGGTACTGTATACATGTATATGCGGGGAAACTATACATGAAGACGCCGGGGGTACAAAGACGTACAGACAGACAGATTGACAGGGCGAGAGAGAGAGATTGAGTGTCAGAGAGAGACAGATAGAGATAGAGAGACGCTGGAGCTGGTGAGGTGATTGATTGAGGTAGACTGAAGACCAGTTGAGGTACGGATATGGATAACCTCACCAAATGGCTATATATATGTGCAATTTGGATAATTCTACCTGGACAAAATCAAGGTATTTTTTTATAATTCACTTGATCTCAGTCACGTAAGAGAATATAAGACAAGCACTGTCCATGGTATAACAATGGGACTATCTGTTATAGATCAAGTTTCACCAACAGACTAACGTCTAAATATTGTCTTAACCCTTTAAAACCTCGTGATACACGAGAGCATCATTTTGCATCCCTGAACAAACTTCATTAACAGCACTCATCTCAATCATCTCACCATCCTTAGGAGGTTCTCCTGGCCCAGTTTAGCCCATATGTGCACAAAGGTGGCCTAAAGCCCGATTCATTTCATTTCATTAACAGCACATAGGGATTTTAGAGCAAACATTGTATGCAAATGTGTTAACAAAATACTAGACAGGGCACCTGTCTGCCACTTCGTTTCCAGACGGGGAGCTGGATGTTGTTTATAGACTCCAGAAATTCGTTATCTTGTCACCTACAGCCTCATCCACTATAACTATAAGTCGCGAATTGCGACAGCAATTCACGGCTTGTAGTGGATGAGATGGTAATAGCATGTACAATCAATAGTAAATTCAGGCTTAGATAGGTTAAATATTAACAATTCTTTGCTATGCGGGGAAGTTTCAATAAAATTAATCACTTTACTTCATCACGGTCACGAAACCATGTGAACTAATTATCAACCTGTTCAAAGTCCATGGTTTCAGAATAAATTATTTAGGTGCCATTATTAGAACACAGGTTGTTCCGATATATAATAATAATATACAGCTCTAATACAGCGCGTGTATGCATGTACATTCCAGTCAAAGCGCTTGTGGCTCAACTCGCACAAAAAGTGGTGACATATATATATATATGGATATATTAAGTGGAAGTGGAAAATAATTCATTAAAGTTGGATAACATTTTGTTATTTCTCCAAAAACAACATGTACTTGATAACTTGCAAACATTGTCTGTCTGGCTAGACGTCGAGAAGAGATTAATGAATTATTTATTAAATGATTAAATGATTAAATGAATAAATGAATAAATGAATAAATGAATAAATGAATAAATGAATAAATGAATAAATGAATAAATGAATAAATGAATAAATGAATAAATGAATGAATGAATGAATGAATGAATTAATGGCTGAATAAATGAATTGAAATTTAGTACACTATGTAGCCTACGCATGATACTTTGGCCAGGAGAACTTCCTGTGATGGTGAGATAAATCAGATTACCTCTCTAAACTCTGAATTCTAAACACGAGTCCAAAGGTTCTGTGGCTAAACCCGCTATATTTCACTCAAGGAGACTCCTAATAATGTTGGAAATAAACATGTTTCTTTGACAACTGAATCAGAAGGACATATCCCCGCGGTCTGGCGTGACTCTATGTGGTCCTTATCACTACATCAGGGGCTCATGTGAGATGAAATAGATCGCACAAAGAAACACGTGTATCTGTTGTTTTGCACAGACCACAGATTTTTCTTGAGATAAGTTTATTACAAGTCAGGAATGTGACTTACATATATTTGATCCTTACCCTCTAAGGTAGCCAAAGGTTTTCGACCGAATGTCGAAAACCTTTGGCTAACTCTAAGGTTTCTGCTTGAATGTTCTACTCACGTGAAGTTGTGTCTCGCTGCCACAGTTCACAACTTCACAACAAAATTATTCTTATTATTTCTTTATTTGTGACAAATATTGATGTTTAAACACACATTCAACTCCTGATAACTGTGATTTAATCTGCCAATAAGACGATCAAAAACGACCCCACCACGTCCACACAAAAGTATAAAAGTTAACTATACACAGAACAAAATGTAAAATAGGCGGGTTTTAATTTCATACATCTGCGTTCATTTTGCGTCCCGCCAGGTTTACACTGCGTCTGACAGGTCCCCATTAGTTCTTTATCACGCACACACACGATCACAAAGGAGCCTTTGCGTAATACATCTCGTCGCCTCGGAGCTGAAGGATCCTATCTGACACTCGTCAGAGTGGCAGATAGGATCCTTTAGCTCCGAGGCGACGATCTACGTGTTTACTACGTTCTAACTACGTCCAGCCAACTCGCACAACGCACTCGCCACGCGCTTACTTAGGTCGTTATAGATATTAGGCCGTGCCACAATTGTCACTTGTTCTGCAGCTTTCGTAGGCCTGAAGAAACGTCAAACTGTAAGGAAAAATATATTCTAAATATCATAGCTATAGAGTAGTCTTATTGACATAATTGACATATCCTAAGTACATGTCAATAACTTTTTAGCACAATTTTTAGATTTTTCATTTAGATTTTTCAAATATTGCACTACTGCACATCAAATACCTGTTTGACTATGGAACAGATTAAATTAAATAAAGGGCGAAATAAATAAATTCAAATTGTATTTTACTGTGACAGAAGTATATTAACATTCTCACACTATGTGCACTGTAGGGCGGGGGCTCTGGTGCAGTTGCTAAAGCTGCCTGCTTGGGAAGTCAGAGATCGCAGGGTTCGAACCCCACTCTGGACTTCAAGTAAAGATTAGGGATAAGAAGTAAGAGAGATAGCGTGTTCGGCCTCAGATCTCATTCATCTCACCATCCCCAGGAGTTTCTCCTTGCCTACTTGAGCCTATATGTACACAAAGGTGGCCTAAACCCCATTCACTTTCTTTCATGTGTACTTATTTTCACTATGAGAAGTATATTGGTATAGGCCAATATCGCACTCTAGTTGTAGATTAAACTGTAATATTTAACAATTATGTCATGTGAAACTTGGTCGTGTGGAAGAAACAAACGTTTTTCATATTTCGTGCGATGAGGGAAATACAGCACAGAATGAGTCAAGGCGTTCGCCTGATGTTTCACACCTTATTCATTAGCCGAGTGCTGTATTTTTCCATGTCGCAGATTTATTAAATAACATATAAATATATACTCGAGGTACATAATATAAGTACTAATATCACTGGAATATAAAATAGTAAATGTACACCACCCAACATGTTTTAATCCCCACAAGACCTTTATCACGTTTATAAAATGATTATGACAAGCGGAAATTAGAACACAAACATTAAAAAAAATCATTAACAACAACCACTACTGACAAAACGGCTATTCATTTTTCAAACCCTAAGGCCCTTTAAATCGGATATAAAAGAAGAGTAATTAGTAATATACGTAAATTAGATGGTAAAGAATTCCACATGGGAAATATTCTGTTGAAAACGCTACGTTTGAAGCAGTCTATACGACACAAGAGCGGTACCATCAGAAATACCGAATTAATAGAGTTAAACGAACAGTGTTTGCATATATCATAGCACGCCATTCAACCTGTGTTGCTGGACATAATTTCACCGACCGACCGACCGACCGACCGACCGACCGACCGACCGACCGACCGACCGACCGACCGACCGACCGACCGACCGACCGACCGACCGACCGACGGCCGACCGACCGACCGACCGACCGACCGACCGACCGACCGACCGACCGACCGACCGACCGACCGACCGACCGACCGACCGACCGACCGACGGCCGACCGACCGACCGACCGACCGACCGACCGACCGACCCGACCGACCGACCGACCGACCGACCGACCGACCGACCGACCGACCCACCGACCGACCGACCGACCGACCGACCGACCGACCGACCGACCGACCGACGGCCGACCGAACGACCGACCGACCGACCGACCGACCGACCGACCGACCGACCGACCGACCGATCCGACCGACCGACCGACCGACCGACCGACCGACCGACCGACCGACCAACTCGTTTGTTTCTTTGTTTGCTTGCTCGTTCGTTTGTTCGTTCTTTCGCTTGTTCGTTCGTTCGTTCGTTCGTTCGTTCACTCCTTCATGATCTGCTGATTTATTATACAATTTTCCGATTGTTTTGTTTCAGCTGTGTTTGACTTTGACCTGAGTGACCTTGACCTGAGTGATGTTAACCTTGACCTGATCCTGACGTACCGCGGGTACGCGTGTACCGAGCTGACCCTGCGCTGCAGGTGTCCAGAGGGATTCAGTATTATGGTGGTGGACACCCTGCTTACTGAGGCAGACACGGATCACTGCTCTGGTAACCATGGTAACGACACGTGTGTAGTGACCTCTGACCCTGAGGTCATAGGTCAGAAGGTGAGGGGTCAGTGTGAGGACCAGGCTGAGTGTTACGTCAGAGTTCAGGATTTGGTGGATGATGCTCTTTGTCCAGATAAAGATAAGCAGATTCGGGTGGACTTCATCTGTGTGGGTGAGTGACCAAATTATACTCATGTATGTGTACTTGGATTGATAAATAAATTATGCTGTGTGTTACACGGCATGACCAGTCTGCACAACTGGTTTCGCCGCAGACCCGGGCACATTGACCGCCATCTCATTTACACAGCAAGCTGTGTAAAAACGACACTCGTCCCGCCTATCATGAAAAAGAGACGACTTTTCCGAGTGCCTATTAAACTAATCTTTTTCAGCTGGTTAAATTTAGTGATCTTATTAGAACTAATCTAATACAAAATGGGGGTCTATGTGTCGGAGCCTGGCAATGTCATCAAGGTAACTGTGTGTGTAAGTGGCTAACAAATTATAAAGCTACTGGATCTGTTCTGGTCAGTGGCTACAAATGCTTCATCTGTAAATAAACAACTAAGAGATAATTGGTTTCATAATCTGATAATGAATTTATGAAATCATACATTCGTATAAAGCTGTTCATTTAGCCTATATTTTGTGTGTCGTATACCGGTTTAATTTCACTATGTATTTTTTGTTGTTTCAGAGCGCGTATACTCCGCCATGGCTTGTCAGGACAACACTCTGGCATTAGAATGCGGTGCAGGTCACGTGATGGGAATCACGGACGTGTTTTACGGACGTAACGACCACGTGACATGTAGTTCTGGAGGAGGCAGCGTTACTACTGACTGCACATCTGTCACGGCAAAGGTTCAAGTTCAAGTATTTATTCTTTAAGCTGCAAAACAGGTTCTTCTGCACTAGTTTAGCATATAATATATGCTAAACTATTACAGAAGAACATCTTCTGAGGCTTAAAGAATAAATGTTCACATATTATGTCCAGAAAGGTCGCCTTAAAATTTATTAATTCATGCACTCCTTAAGACTCACAGGGAAAAATACAGCAGTGAATTTACATAACAGATTCAATATTACACGTATTATTAATATACATTATTACACGATCAAACTCATAGCTTACATTTTTTTATATCTGAAATAATAATATTTATAAAATTCGTTTAATTTTGTTTAATCATCCATTATTCCTGTGAATTTGGGTGCTAGTGGGTATTTTTGATAATATTTTGGTAATTATGTGCATTACTGATCAGCAACAATTAAACAGTTAAATATATATAACATACAACAAGAATCATGGTTTTGGGTACAATTAACGCATGCTATTTCAGATCTTGGGATGCTTTTGTAAATGATAACCATTACCATGTATACAGGTACCTTGTGATTTATGACGACTAAAACTAAAAAGAATGTTTATTTTCAGGCGACAGTCATTGATATGTGTGATCATCACGGGCGCTGTGACGTCTTAGTTAATGACCAGTTACTGGGAGAGATTTGTCCTGATACGAACAAGTACATGTCCGTTAACTTCACATGCTTCTGTAAGTTCACGCATATCGATATCAGCCTATATTTCAGAGGGCCCGTATTCTCGTGCAAGTTACGATATATCGTAGGCTTTTGATTGGCCAATCCGAAGCCTACGATATCGAAACTTGTACGAGAAAACAGCCCTGCGCTCTAATAGTTCATTTATTTGACTTCCTATTTGAAAACTTGTAAAAATGGTGCAAAATCATTATTAATCATCGATTAAACGCATTCAACATGCCATCAACTTTGATTCACGGGAACAGCAAGTTAGAGACGACATTTAGGAAGCCTGTCAGTCATGTAAATGAATTTAAATTATTTAATAAAATAATATACAATAAAAAACCAACTGTCCACTGATGTTTTTTTTAGATTGTTGCATATATAGCATTTAAGTACATCTTAGATTTAATGTAGTTCAAAATACTTAATTGTCAGAGTACACGCTATTTTTGAAAAAATACACAGTAGATGACAAATGATGCTATCGCCATCTCCTCGTCACCAAGTGATATAACATAATCCAACGTGGATGCATTGAAGTGTGTCGGCTCACATACTTGTTGAGTTAAATCCAAACTTTCTTGGATTGATTGCAATTTCTGCTTGATGCTGTGATGTTTCTGGCCTACCCAGTCATAATTTAAACTACCAACTATCAAGATGTTGTTCTCAAAACATACTACTTCCAGCAATGAATCAAATTCCGCTGGAAATTCGTTTGGTGTCGTGGCACGAGGAAACGCACATGCGGGGATCCGCGCTCTGTACAAAACCACTAGAGTAATTTTACACAGATTTGCCGACACAATAAAAACAATCATATGTTCAAAAGGTGTTATAAGTATTGCTTGGCTTGATGTTGGTTGCATATCCCTTCTTCAGAATAATTGCAATGCCCCCCCCCAACCTCTGCGATCCTTCCTTGGAAGATGTACACACGTAAAGCTAAGAGGACAAACTCCCAGTATAATGGTTTTATCCTATTCAGTTCCAGTGAGCCAGCCCAGGAAACACAAAACATTTGTATAACATTTATACAACGCCGGCCCAACGTCTTCGACGCTGGTCCAACATTGTATAAATGTTATACAAATGTTTTGTGTTTCCTGGGAGGTTTCTGTTAACTCTTTGCCTGCTAATCACGACAATAGTGGCTTTAATTTTTTTATTAGCCGATTAATTCACTGTTATTGGGAAATAAATGACTGTTTAAACATCAAAAGCTGTAAATGCTTGGTCTCAAATTCAACAAATATGAGTAATTTTTAACCACTTGAGCGTGTGGATCGCGGTAGCGAGACACAACCTCAAGTTGTTAAAAAAACAGATTTACTTAGCAGGATGAGGGTAGGATGTGAAGGGTTTTCCCTTTGTATTTGTACAACACAATTTAAAGTATATATGTTTATGCTTATGTTGCCAGTTGAAAAATGGCTGAACCAGAATTATCTGGAACAGCTCGTGTCTGACTGTGATTGGTCAAGACACAAGACGGTCCAATAGTAGTCTTTTTAAAAAAAAAGAGGACAACTCGTCGAGTTAAAAAGTCGAATGAGCTGTTACAAGTGCACTATTGTGTAATGTTGTTGTTATGTTCTTGTACAGCGTGTGTGAACCTGCATTCCAGTCAGGTGGAGTGTGAGACATGGGTTGAGGCCGGGGAGTGTGAGAAAAATAAAGCCTGGATGTACACACACTGCAGGAAGTCATGTACAATGTGTCAGTACAAAGGTGAATACACTTGATATGACATCAGTACATAGGTGAGTGCACTGCACATAATGTCAGTATAGGGTGTCAGTACACTGGTGAGTTTAGGATGTCAACACGTTGTACAGGATGTCAGTACACTGTAGTACTGTACAAGATGTCGTTACACTTGTGAGTATATTATACAGGATGTCTGTACACTTGTAAGTATACTGTACAGGATGTCAGTACACAGCTAAGTACACTGTACAGGATATCAGCACACATGTGAATACACTGTACAGGATGTGAGTACACTGCACATAATGTCAGTATAGGGTTCAGTACACGGGTGAGTACAGGATGTCAACACACTTTACAGGAACAGGATGTCAACACGTTGTACATGATGTCGGTACTTATGTGAGCATACTGCACAGGATTCCGTTGCACGGGTTATGCAGATTAGCATACTGTACAGGATGTTGGTATGTGGGTGAGTACACTGTACATGGTGTCAGTACATAGGTGAGTACACTGTACAATATGACAGTACGTGGGTGAGTACATTGTACATGATGTCAGTACACTGTACAGTATTTCAGTACCCTACATAAATGTAACAGAAACACATTTACAAGCTGGAAAAGGAGGTCCCGGCGTTAGGCTGTATAAGTGCTTTTGACAAAAAATCGGCTTAATAATTTGTAAACATAGCTGTATTGGTCTTCCTCATGGACCAGGATCCTAAGTATCCATGATATAATTGAGGAAAGAACCAAGGAGACAAGTTAAAATATATATCTTCAATTTCACATGGCGACTGTCTCTGACGTCATTATGATCTCATGCTGTGACATAGTTGTGATCTGACAGTTTATGTCATCATTGTGACCTCATTGTGTGCTCGTGACATCATTGTGACCTTATTGTGTGTTTGTGACATCATTGTGACCTCATTATGTGTTTGTGCCATCAGTGTGACCTAATTAGGTGTCTTTGACATTATTGTGACCTCCATGTGTGTTTGTGACATCATTGTGACCTCATTCTCTGTTCGTGACCACATTGAGACCTCATTGCGTGTTTGTGACATCATTGTGACATCATTGTGTGTTTGTTACATCACACTGTGACATCATCGCTTACTTTCCCTTTTCCAGCCGGATCTCACTCGGTCACGGTTTGTGACAGCCGTAGAGGTGACGTCACATGTCCAGAGGGAGAAGCTATCCGCATCCACTCCGCCACGTACGGCAGGATGGGACGAGGTCACTGTGACAGCTCCAGCACAGACCAGGTGTACTGCCCTAGTCTGGATCACGTACAGGATACGATCGTCAGGGTGTGTGAGGGGAGAGAGGTGAGTGCCATGGTGACATGGTGACGCGGTGACATGGTGACATGGTGATGTGGTGATACGGTGACATTGTGACATGGTGACGCGGTGACATGGTGACATGGTGATATGGGGACATGGTGACATGGTGACATGGTGATATGGTGACACGGTGACATTGTGACATGGTGACTCGGTGATATGGATGATGTCCTATTAAAAATCAGAGCTTGAGTCTATTTCAGCTGCTGATTCAGACTCTGATACTGATTTAGATTTTGTTTTAATGGAAGTCGAAGCCCCTTCTACAAAATCCCATGTTCATACTCCTGAGGTTGTCGTACCAACGATAGAGGACCTAGGTCAGCGGCTTCTCCAGTACGCTCCTGAAGAATTGGGGGAATTGCAGGTTGATGATCCAGTAACAGGGCCCATGTTAAAATGGTTGGAACATAAGGGTGATCCACCGAAGCACGAAGTTGCACAGCAGGGAAGAGCTGTTGAAGGGACTGGCCCAGGCTAAAATCATTAAAAAATCGGTGATTTTATTTCGGGTTCTTAATATGACCATATGATGTAAGCATGTACATAGACCAGAACTGCAAATTTTTATAATTTTTGTGCTGCGCATTCACCAGTTAGGCTAGATATAGAGACGAAATTCCTTATTTGTAATTATTGACAACCATGTCAAAAATAAGAAATGCGGGAATTTCGTCTCTATATCTAGTCTAACTGGTAAGTGCGCAGCACAAAAATTATAAAAATTTGCAGTTCTAGTCTATGTACATGTTTACATCATATGGTCATATTAAGAACCCGAAATAAAATCACCGATTTTTTGATGATTTTAGCCTGGGCCTGTCCCTTTAAGCATTTTTGGGTGAGCCGCAACAACAATTGTACACGTAATGAGAAGACCAACTTGACCCCAAAGGCTGCCCTGTGACATTACCATGCGGGGGCTACCCTGGAGCGAGTCCATATTGATATACTCGGGCTGTTTGTGAAAAGCGTGCGGGGAAACCAGTATAATTTGGTGTTGGTGGACCAGTTCAGTGGGTACAGCTCCTCCCCTTTCCTCAGCAGGACTTAGAGGCCATTGCGAAGGCCATAGTGGGCGGGTTCATCTCGAGGGAGGGTTGCCCCATACTTATTCATACTGATGGCGGATAACAGTTTGTAGGTAACTTATTCCAAGTTATTTGCCGTCTGCTGCAGATCACGAAGACCCGCACTGCGCTCTATCATCCCAGCCACCTAGTGGGGTATCAGAGTCACTGGGATGATGACTTACAATTACTAGCCAGAGCCCTAAATTCTACACGAAATCGACAGACTGGTTTCACCCCAAACATGCTGCTGCATAGAAGGGATGTTTCCTTGCCAATTGACATTATAATAGCCGTTCCCCAAGGAAATGTCACAGCGCTATCCCCACATGAGTACGTGAAACATTTGTCCACTGTCCTGCCGGGTATATATGAACATGACTTTCCTCAGGTGAAACAGGGCCAGGGCTATAATATCTATTTGGCCGTCAGGTGACACGAAGTAGGTGATTTAGTCTACATGGTAGATTTCGCCACTGTGGCGTCAGGAATTGATGTGGCTAGTAGTTCTCGTCACATCGGCTCATCCATGCCTGCAGGTACCAAAACTGGGCGAGTTCGTCGGCCGCCAAATATCTGGAGGTCTATGTGGAGTAGGTGGCCACTGAAATTTTAATTCTCTGCTGATGGATGAGTTTGTGAGGCGTTTGTGCCAGACTATGAAGACTGACGATGAGGCACTGGACCCTGCAGAACCGGCCAAAACCAGCAATAAACGTACATGTCCTTTCTGTAAAGCGAAGGTCTTCAAAGCAAAGATACATGTGCTGGGATCTTTTATGTCTCCACAACCAGCTGCTGCTGGAAATGTTTGGTTTCCGGCGCCGTGAGGCTTGAATAACTTAACACCCATGCGCATGTGCAGTGCCAACTTCCAACAATCTAGTCTTTAGGGATGCTGAACTAAGTTTGTGGGTATACCTTATGTGTGGATTGCTTTTAATCATAGTGGGACAACTGGATCTAACCACGCTGGTTGACCTATTGAATTCTCCGAGGTGACTGGGAGTTACGCAAAAGGCCACACTTGAGGACACCCTCCTGAGGACACGTTTGACTCTATTATTGGGTTAGGGGTTGTTTCTCCCCGCATTCTGTTTGCGTGTCCTCACTCATTCAATGGAAAACTTTGACAAGTTTGACTGCGAAGTTGCTGGGGCAGCCAAATTTACGGGAGACACATCTAGTATATAATTTGCAAGGCATAAAATTATCGAGGATAACAGCCCTACCACTGGTGGGAAGGACGGACAGTCATTCCCATTTAATTAAAGTGCTACAGAACACAGGTTATTTGTCCCTCCTTGATGTTCTCCACCACGAACCGACGTTTCAGTACAGGTGGGAGTTAAGTATGCGTCACCAACTATTGTTTCTCTAACACTTGACCCACTAGAGAAGAGTTGGTCAGCCTGGCTCCAACGGTGTACCCCACATTTGAGATACACCTGAGGAGTTGCCATTATTTTAGGTTGCAAACCCAGGATAGTCTAGAATATAGTCTTACACATTCTCCCCATGTGGCTAATCTGGGGGAGATAAAAAAAAGTCCTTTGGTTGACGATTCCCTTCACGGCTAAACGTGGGCTTCCTATAGTGCTACATGTATGCGATGAGGGTGACGGCAGCGCTTCAAGGGATTGTCCCCGCATCGTGGTGGAATCGCTTCCATCATTCTAACCCATTCATGGGCACTGTTTTACTAGGGAGGTGGGGTAGAAGAGATGCGAGCATGGAAGGCTGCTTTCCCTGCTATCATGTTTAGGTTTGTCGGAGCTATTCTGCAAGCACCAATACATCCAGAGCTTCCTGTCACAGATAGTCCTGGAAATCAATGCCCCCTTACTTAATCCCATCCGTATTCAAGGGTCTGACCAGGAACTCCAATCCCGGCATGCTGTGTTAAATTGCAAAACAGCTGGCAACATGGAAGAACGGACCCCCCCCCCCCCCCTTATCTTCTCATTACTAGAGACAGTGCCAACGCTAACCGCCTTCACGACCTCAGGACGTAAGTATCGGGTGACCCAGCACCAGGGGGCTACTCCTGGAGCATGCAGATGACAGGAAATATTGTTAGTGGTGCTCTGGGGGGTCATTGCACCACCTTGCACATTGCCATTATTTCCTGACATGGTGACATGATGACATGGTGACATGACAGACAGACTGTCAATGGAGGGAGATGAGTGACATGGAGACATGATGACATGATGACATAGTTATATGGTGACATGGTGACATGATGATATGATGACATGGTGACATGGTGACACGGTGACATGACAGTCAGTCTGTCAAGGGAGGGAGGTGTGTGACATGGCGACATAGTGACATGACAGTCAGTCTGTCAAGGGAGGGAGGTGAGTGACATGGTGACATGACAGTCAGTCTGTCAAGGGAGGGAGGTGAGTGACATGGTGACATGATGACATAGTTATATGGTGACATAATGCCATGATGACATGGTGACATGGTGACACTGTGACATGACAATCGGTATGGAGGTGTGTGACATGGTGATAAAAGAGAGAGGTCACTTTACATTGAGATACATTGGATACTTAAGTTTATTATTGATTAAACATAGTTGTAAATATCACAATCACTCTATTTGTTCCATTTTTTGAATTACTTACTGGCAGCGCGCCCTTCTCTACCTTGCATACTTGTTTTACAGACTTGTTGGATACAGGCCAGTGTAGAAGCCATGACAGGAGATCCTTGTCCAGGAACCAGTAAATACGCTCAGGTCCGATACAGCTGTCAAGGTAATTTATATCTAAAATTGGCGGTGACATAATGCACTTAAGTCCACAATAACAGTCACGGATAAGAATTGCTGCATCAATTCCCACCTCAAAGCAAAGAGTAATTTCGTCTCAAGACATACCTGGATGTGTTCAGTTGGACAGACGAATTTTAATAATTTGTTACTGAGCATTATTTTTGTTTTGTATTAGAGGATATATACAAGACTCTCAATGAGAGTCTGGTGGTTATTATACTCACATCTGGATATAAAATAGAATTATATAAGTATTAGTGTAACTATATGAGAAGTCCTGCGTAGGTTCAGTCGGAAATGTAAACCTGTAAGCATATAACCCTGTAAAAATGCATATAGAAAAACCTGAATGACTGTGCTGTGAGCCTGGTGTATATGTTACCTGACGCACACACACATTTCCCACCTTCAGTTAGCAGACTCCTTGAGCTCACGCTTATATGCTCTACATACATGCCCCCCTTCTCCCTGGCCAATCAGACCAACATCACACAACTCAGTCGAGATGACCCGAGTGTGAGCTGCCGTACTTTCTACAGCTCCAGTGTACACCTGTTGTCTGAGTCAGACCTGGGGTCTGCCTGTCTGAGCTGACTGGACAAGATGATATTTACAAACTGTAGCCAATCACAACATAGGCCCACACCCGTGTGACATATTTATATCTGTTTGACTATTGTAAACTGACTACACACGTCTAACAAAACACAAAAACAACGATAATCAACATCAGAGGTCTCCGGGTAAAGCAATGTTAAAATTATCAATTCATTTTTGTTCTTTACAGCTTGTGAGAATGTTCATTACAGTAAGTATTGGTGTGACATTTGGGCTCGCAGAGGAGAATGTAGTAAAAACCCGACATGGATGTACAAAAATTGTTATAAGAGCTGCTCTGGATGTAACACAAACTGTAAGCATTCAGTCACCCGACAAACTAATATTAAACCATCAGTTAAACTTGATATAGTGTCCTACAATATCTGTGATCTGTGATCCTTAAGTGATTCTTGTGATTATGCCAGAGATATTACTGTTGTATCAACTTGCAGTGTATATTATTATAGCTTTTTGTTACGTAATTCAGTCAATTGGATAATATATGTGTGTTTACATTTCACTAATTTGTGATTTTGTTATTTTTGAATTAGCATTTTTTTTATTCTAAAAAGAGATTTAATAAAAAGTCTCTGAGCTTTACAATTTCATCTTTCAGGATTAAGGATTCATTTATTTTGTCAAAAACATAAATACGTGTACAGTAATAATATACAATATAAAGTTGAGAAGGAGTGAAAATTGACTAAGAAGCAGTCAGTTATTCAGCTTTCACAAGGCATTAAGAATAGGGTCATTTTCCACATACAGCATACACACAATTTTTGCTAATGTGGTCCTACTAAATGAAATATTACAAGTACTCACAATTTTTCTTATTGATTTCTTTTTACTGGCACAAAGACTTCTAGGCAGGTTTGTTCCTCCAGACCAAACAAGTGTTTGTCCTGCCCTTCCAGAGAATGGGCAGGAAATTACCTCATGTCTATTTGTCTCTCTGCATGTATTTCTGTGAACGATTCCTTCTAAGCACGATCTATATTTACCAGGTTTCCGGTAGTCTTGGCATGTATCAGATTCGAAAGTTATTCATATATATATTTTTCTTTGCAGCTTGTGAGAACATCTATTACGATGAGTATTGGTGTGAGAGATGGGCTGATGAAGGAGAATGTGATACCAACCCCACATGGATGCACAATAACTGCTATAAGAGCTGTGCCAGATGTATCTCACACTGTGAGTGGCCTGAACCTTTAGAAATGACTTTTTAGCCTACCTGCCCGTAAACACGGGACGTTGGTCCTTTGTTAATTTTATGTTGGACCAGCATTGCAAACAGTGGCCCATCATTTAATCCCAAAGCAAATGACTCCAGCAGTGGGGCTGTAGCTGTACAAGAAGGCCTCAAATTACCACATCGCCTGATAAAACATACACGATCACTATTTTTATATAGATTTAATTTAATCATTAACACCTAGAACATTCACCATGTGCATGGATTTGACTAGCAGCATTTAAATGACAGGGCGTAGCTAATACTACTCTTCTCATAGACTTTACACTCATGTACATGCATTATTGCTGTATATATTGATGATAATGGTTTTCTTATGTTTTTTTTCAGCTTGTGGTAACACTCACAAGACTGGTGGATATGATTGTGATTTTTGGAGTTTCACAAGAGAATGCCAGGCCAACCCTATCTGGATGGCTGAACACTGTAAGGAATCCTGCAAGGCGTGCGAAAGAAAACAGAAGCTAGAGACAGATCGTGAAACAGGTGAAACAAAATAAGTAGGGGAACATGGTGAGGGGGGGGGGGGTATGATTGAAGGGGAAGAGCGATATTGGATAGTGCAGGATTCAGGAAGTGGTATATTACTAAGGTGACAAAGTGAATAACATTAAAAGATCAAGGAGAGAAGAGAGTGTAAGAGAGTATAAAAGAGACGTGATTTAAAGTACATTTTAGAAATTCAAAATTCTATTTTGTTTTTAATTTGTGGATGTGTTAATGTCAAACATGATAAAAATGAAAAAAAATTGTGTGCATCCAATTAGCCGGTTTTGTAGCAAATGAGCAAGAAATATTAGATTTGTAGATGCATTTTTCATGGACACATTCCAGTTTTTGTTTTTGTATTGTGTAGATGTGTGGTGTCCATCCAATCTTATACATTCTTAATTTCTTTTTCTATGCCATTTTAACCCCCATCGTCGCAATTTTTAAAATATTCTGGCTAAATTTATTGAATAATAACACCATGCTTAGTAACACCACACTTTCCATGCTGTTTTTTTATTTCCAGGAGACTACGTTGTCAGGGCATGTGAAGGAGATAGACTCACCCTCACTTGTCCTACCACTCAGGTCGTCTTGGTAACCAACACATTTTATGGTCGTCAACCAGGAATGAAGTGTCTGAAGGCGGGGGAGAATGTCAGGACAGAATGTGTGGAGCCGGGGATAGAAGATAACATACAGATAATCTGCTACAAGTAAGATAATTAATGTAGTAGTAGCATTAGTAGTAGCAGCCGCAGCAGCAGCAGCAACATCATTTTTCCGCAAATACTTTAAAAAACAGCATATCGTTACAATTTTACTACATGAATCGAGACAACATCCATCTCACAAAATAGTTCATTTCATATTTTTTCAGCTTAAATAAAGCTATCATACAGTCAGAGCTACAATTTGAAATATAAAACTTTTTCTTTTCAAATAATAAATACTTTAGGCATTTACAGCACAGTGTGAATGAAATTATGTGGTAATTCAGGCAGGTAAAAAGGTGAAGTAAATATACCTATTTTTTAAAACAGCAATATTGACTTTATATTATATTTTGGCAATCTAAAAACACATTACTATTTGTAAAGATTAATAGTATTATTTTTTAGAATAGAATTTTCAAAGTTATGTCCTGAGCTGATGAGTACTAATATTAGTGGTTGTAAGATGTTTTCGCCAATACTTATCGGTACACACTTCTCTTTATATCTGGATTACACCAGCAAACTCGGTTTTTAACCAATGTTGGCTTACTGTTGTACCAACGTCGTAGACACTGGACAATTATCAGATTTCTATGATTTAGAATATTTGATACTCCATGTGTTACAGCATGACAGAGTGTGAGGTGCGAGTGAGCCCGTATCATCTTGGTGACTCCGTATGTGATAACGTCTTCAAAGCTATTAATATAACATATATATGCGCAGGTAAGTAATTATACCTCAATATAGCAGGTAAAAATATTGCATAGTTGGCATACACAAGATCAAGGGGATAAGAATTAAAATTAATCTGTGTGCTTAACATTGGGTGAAATTTACCATGTAGGCCTACTGTATAGGATAAATAGCTCTTAAAAATGTATTTATTGTTCAGAATGAATGAAAATGACTCGCATCTAATAAATACATCATTGTATGACATATTCAATTAAAGCTTAGATATCATGAATAGAAAAAACGGATTTTCATTCAATGTACCATGAACAAACTCCAAATTGACGATTTAAGCCCCCCAATGATAAATTTAAGCATCATATAGAATTATCATTGAGTAAATGTTTGTATATTACATTTAAATTAAATAATTCATTTCAGATTATTATATTTTATACCAGTTTTTATTTAACTTCTAAATCCTTGTTGTGATGAAATTCATAGCTCTAATGGGAGAATTTTCAATTATGTCGCTGCTAACCTTGCAATCAGATGTAGATAGTACTTTATATATTTTGTAAAGACTTGGCCGTGACCAATTCCACATCAGATATACGATAAATTTTATCTTTTTTTTTTACTTGTCCACCGTCTGCGACGCTGGCCCAACATTAGACCAACATTTTTGTGATATACCATAATGGCTGTAATATAATACGACTTTGTTTTGTGACATATAGACTTATCAGCCCTTGAGACACGTTGTGACCCTGCCTGCTTCAGCCATGGTATGTGTCTTGGCCGTGATCACTGTCATTGCCGACCTGGCTACTATGGCGAATTATGCCAGTTTGAGTTGTAAGTATTACAGTAGTTACTAATTAATAACAGTGGTGACAGTCATTAATAAGAGTGATCACTAACTAATAACTGGCTGTTAGTAGGATCAATATACAACCAATAAAAAATGCCATAAACATTGCAATAAAACTTCGTTTAGTCATTTTGACTAGTACAGCACCTGGAAGTACATGTCAAATGTTTGTTTAAATTTAACTACCGGGAACAGTCTATGCGATATTTTTTTTAAACTGGCCACCAATCAAGACGATTTGCGCATATGCACACAACAAGATCCTAGTTTATCTGTGTTTTTTTATTTTGACAGGCTGCAATATAATACCATTGTACAAGTGAATACTATTTCGCCATGTTATTACACCATGAACTTTGAAATGATCAATGACCACATCTACTAATAGTGAGGATACACTCAGTATATTCCAGAAAAATGTCTGGAAGATGTTGAATGGCTATTTAAATTATTATGCAGGGTATACATCTGCTTAGCCACAGACTTTAATCTCAAAGCTCAAACCAGGTCTATTGTCACAAACTTCCACCAATAAAACAAATACGATTACAAAACCGCTCAAGCGATCCAAATTGCTGATTAAGTTATCTAGAAAGCTAGAATTTTGCTGCCATAGTGGAATAGGAAATGGCTGTGCAGACTTCATTATAAAAAATTGCCTGAGCGCTCTCATGCTGGTGGTTGTGTTTTTTCTATTGACTGTACAGTGGTGTTACCAATTTTCCCACAACACAATCACAATGAACATCCACCACAACACAATCACAATTAAACATTTACCATAACACAATCACAATTAAACATTTACCACAACACAATTACAGTTAAACGTCTACAACAACACAATAACAATTAAACATTTACCGCAACACAATCATAATTAAACATTTGCCACAACACAATCACAATTAATCAATCACAGTTAAACATTTACCACAACACAATCACAATTGAACATTTACCACAACACAATTACGTAGGTCTTTTATTAGGCTTAAGCCTTCAGTAATTGTAGGGATTATATATGCAGTGTGTATTATGTTTTCTTAATTTAGGAAGCATGCAGTGTGTACAGCCTCAGGATGTGTTTGTGAGGCTGGCTGGCGTGGAGAGGGGTGTGGTCAGCCCATCTGTCATTACTGTGACAAGGGTACATGTGTCAAGCCTTATAAGTTATTATTTAAATATGTATCTATGTGAAAAATTATAATTTCATATATAGATTATTATATCAAATATAAAATATGCAGATTTAAATAATTCCATAGTTGTATATTATAATTTTTGGTTCTATTTCCATCGCTGATACTTTTCGAGAATACACTCTTTGCTATATCCCTCAGCTGTTTGTGTGAGCCATTATGGAGAGGAGATAACTGTAGTGAGTGTTCAGTGTCTGAGACAGCCAAGGATGTGTGTCTGCCTTGCCCTCCGTGTGTGAAGGGAACGTGTCAGGAGCCTACACGTAAGAATGACTATCACATCATCCTATAAGTGTGTAAGCCATGTCCATCATGGGGTAAGGGAATGTATCAGGAGTTCTACCAATATTTTTATAATCCTACAATCCCATCATCCTACTATTCTACCATTGTAGCTTTCTACTAACCTATCATTCTTCCAGTATACCATGCTATCAGCCAGATAGAAAACTAGTTAGGTTGTCCAATTGAAACCATTAAAATTACGATATATGATGTGGTTGGATCTGTCGAGAGAAAAATGTTGAGTGTATGCTGATTACATGGTCTGTGTACACATGTGTATGCTCACCCACATACACGTCATTGCAAGATATTGTGTAGCTTCAAAGGTAATTTATTTGACATGTAAAGTGACTCCCATGCCCATCACCACTGAATTGCATTACATGCCGAATGGTGTATACTTAATGTAATAAAATTTAGGGATATATATTGTGTAGTTGTTGCATGACTAGGAAAATTTCATGAAAATTACTTAAGAATTGACTGAGAAATTCATTCACCACGGTTAATGTGAATCCAGGTATATATATATTTATCTATTCAAACCATGAATCATTACTTGTAAGTAAAATACTACGCTTTCGGGTTATGAACCGCTGTTGGTTTTATATATCATGTGTTTGAAAATCCACAGTCAGTTAATATAAACACTTTTTTTACTTTTTTTTCAACAACGAGTAACTGATCAATATGAACAATACTATCAATCTTATATAAAATATTCCCTGAGATTCGATATTGTGAAAATTATTTTAGAAAAATGTAATTTTTACAAGTATATAGACGTGATAAAATGTGGTAAGATATTTTCAAGGTTAAGAACAGATACCAGCTTACTAGATGTAACTAGAGGTCGATTCAGAAATGTTCTCAGAGAAGATCGATGATGTATGTAAAAAGAGTGTAGAAGATCTGATGCACTTCATATTACGTTGTGAAAGATATAAAGATTACAGGGATTTATTTGTAAAAAATATGACAAATCTGAGCATGAGAATTTAAAACAACTATCCTAAATAATTTCTACAGTTATTGAAGTAAACGCTGAGGTTTCGCAGCACTGTCTAAATTTTATCAAAGATATTTATGCATCACGAAGTACAGTTTTACAGTTAATAATTATATTTCTACATTGCTTTACCTAGTGATGATATAAGTACAATTTAAACCTGTCTATATTGTCAAATGAGTTTGATAAGTGCGCGTGTGTGTACTAAGTTCAGTATGTTGATGTCCTGGCATTGTATTTTCTTGTCTAGGCCTACTTTTCAAGCCATGAGCCACTTCATAATTCGCTTTTTTTAATCATACGTCGAGTCCATTGAACAATTTCATTATTTTGTTTTTCAGGCTCGACCACTATCAGCTTTGGTTGTCTGCGTGGCTTTGGAGGATTGACCAATCAAGTTGAGCGAGGAGATCACATGACCAGGGAGGTCTGTTTGGTGCGATGTCTGCAAGAAAACTATGTCTACGCTGGATTAACGGTAATATATTTTCTTGGAACCAAAGGTTCTTGAAGTTTCTTTTATGTATATGGGTCTGGTCACCTAAACTAGGCCAAAAGTGTTACATGATAAGACACAATTAAAACACATTATATGTTATTTTTTTGCATTTCCTTATAGGACAATATCTCTAGTTTGTTGCTGAGACGTTGCAAGTCAATTCGCTCAAGTGGAGCTCAGGATATGTTTTTTCTGAGCCTGGTGCTTTCAGGGTCACGTACATGATGCTCACATAATTCTCGTTTGAAATGGGGGATGTAATAGCTAAGCTGTTGAAATTGATGTGAAGTGATGATCTGATACAAGGGTGGAATGTTAAAACAAACAGGGTCGACAGAACGAGATACCAAGGGGGAGGAACATACCTTTGACACCTCCACCCCAACTGTACTCAAATTTGGGACGTAAACTTTTTTGGACATGAATACTATGATACCTTTGATATATTGTTGGTTTTCATATAATAATATTGCCAGTAGTGAGCTGATCTGGGCGACCACACGTGAAGATGGAAGCAAATTACTGGATAGAACAGGGAGTGTATTGTACGTATGTGATGTTTGACAAGTCACGTACGTGATTCTTCTCAGTACGTGACTGTTAACATGATTATGAGCGTCAGTATCAGAGCTATACATTTACTCTCCACAAGTGACTTAAAATGTCAATAATCATATACGTTGCTAGCTTTCAAAGATCACGTACAAAACTCTTCTGTTATGTCAAATGTCACATAAGTTTTTGACCTTCCTGAACTTGACTGTTCGAAAAAGCAACAATTATTGCTCAGGCATTATAAAAATGCACGTGTCATTATCTTTTTTGTCCTTGAACTGATATATCTACTCTGTACGCCCCACCTTCGACGTACCATTGCTTCTGTAGTCTAACGGGCGTACCAAGGAGTACTTGAAAAAAAATAAACATACGTTTTTTTCTGTAACGTACGTCATTTGTTGACACCCACAACTTACCACCTACATATCTCACACATGGCAGTATGTTTTGATTTGGCAGCAAGGCTGCTAAAAAGTACCATTCGCAAAGTAGCTTTTGCACGCCCTTGCATAGCAATTGACTCATGTAAGAAATGGTAATGTGTGGTTTAAAGATCGTGGTAACGTACATGATGCTCAAAATGGTTTGCATCCCTTCAGAAACAAATGATTATTGAAAAGCCAAGGCTTATATGATACAGAAGGCCTTCCATTGAAATAAAACTTTAGAGTACAAGTTTTTATATCTGTTATCTCATTTCAGAGAAATGACACAAAATGATGAGTACTTTCTTGGGAAATATTTGACTGAAATATTTGACTGAACGTCACGTATGTTACCTTTGTATTCAGACCGCATAAATTCTATGTAGAAAGCAGTAGATTTCCCCCATTGTGGTCCTAAATTCAACTCAGATCATTATTGCACATAATTTAATGAAAAACAGCTAAGTATGCGGTAAACAGAGACCTTTATTCAAACTCTCAAAATGTGATGTCTGGCGATGTAATGTTTGACATAGGGGAAAACGCACTTGTCATGGACATAATTTAACAACAAAGTCACAAATAATAAGCCACTAGTGGCATTTTTTTATGAAAAGTATTCTTCATAGTGTCTATTTCCTACCCACCAAATATTACAGTGGTAAAATAAATATAAATATTGATAAAATGTGTTCAGCCACGACAACCCTCAGAATCAGCCACTGGCCTAGTTTAATGTGACTAGACCCATATGAGAAATGCAATGAGGTTTTAGGCCACCTTTGTGCACATATAGGCTAAACTGGGCCATGAGAACCTCCTGAGATTTTTGTATACGAGATAAGGATTTCACATACATACCAGGTATTTCCCAGTTAACCATTATCCCGGCAGAACATCCATAAACCAGTCACATAGCTTTGTATAAGCGATGGAGACAAATGATTCTTTTAAATTTGAAATCATTATAAATATCTTACAGTAATATTTGCTCGCATGGCGGTGAAACCATTACCATGATAACATTACGCGGACGCAGCATATGACAGTGTAGCTGTCTCCATGATGGAGTTTATCTAATCGTGGATTGTATGTTACAGAGTGGGGACACGTGTTACTATGGAATATTAATAGTGTAGTTGCATCTAGATTATTGTTTGTCGTATCTACTGTTAAATCTAATGCTGGATTAATGCTACAGGGTGGAGACACATATGATAGTGTGTAAACATCCTCAAATAGGTCCTAGCCCCGAGACGCCCCCAATGTCTCATCATTTTTAGTGGATGCATCTTGGTCAGTGGCTTGACCTACCCATTATACCTGTGCTGAACTTACTCTGGACTGGGGCCGGTCACAGAAAAATCCCCATCTTGTCAGATGTGGGATTCGAACCCACGACCTCCCAATTTTGTGTCCGCAGCTATGACCACTGACTTTGGATAGTGTGAAGATACGTGTTACTGCGGAATAATTATATTAATATGATAGTGTATTGTGTCTCTATGACTTTCTGTGTTTACTGTCATAGGGCGGAGACACGTGCTACTGTGGTAATATCTATGGGGGACACAGAGCCAATGGTATGTGTACTACACAGTGTAGAGGAGGAGCATTTGGAGAGAAGTGTGGCGGTGGTGCGGCTATCAGTATCTGGAGGACATTTATAGGTCAGTTCACGTTTCTAGGTCAGTTAACGTATGATATCAGGTAATAAATCTAGATCAAATAATTTATCTATGTCAATTAATCTAAATAAACGGTTTATCCTTAGCTAGTTTCTTTTTGAAAATCCTCATGAGCTTTATCTGCGACTAACACAAAGTTTTCTGATATGTCTCCCTCTTTAACAAAAAAGTACGAAAAAAATACGAAAAATTATTACCAAGCTTTGTACCCAGTGTCACCAGGTGTACAGTTTATAAATAATAACATCGGTGGCAATGTAGATGTGTCAGGACAACACATCATGTGATAGACACAATAACCCGCATGGCTGAGGTCACAACCCGCACATGCTGGTGAAAATTTCTCCGTCATGGCAAGTGTATATGTATATAGGCACTCCGACCCACTCGTTCCATCGTTGACATTTTTCGTAAATCAAACACACTTTCTCAAATACGATTCCGTCAAATAATGGTTTAATTGGCTGTAGCCTATTTCTGCCATAAGCCATCCCTAGCAATGCTGCTGATCCAATGTTGGCAAACTGTCGCAGAAAAAATGCCAGCATTTTTCCAACATTGGTTTAGCAGGCAGTGTGTATTTGGTTGTCAGTTGTGTATGCTGATTTATTATGACGTCATAAGGTGGTTGTGACTGTGATCCTGGCTGGACAGGGGAGCTATGTAACAGGCCGGAGGTGACCCCGCCCACTGCCCCAACCACTGAGAGGCCAACGATCTCCCCTGCGAAGTCATACAGGCCTGTAATACAATCATCTGGTGAGTATATATACATGTAAATGTGACACATAGTGAGTATATTAGGCTGCACATGGTGAGTGTAGGTAATATTGAAATGTTATTTACATATAATACTATGTATGTCATGATAATAATATCTTATTAAATACACTGGTATTTTATTATGACGTGTTATTTTACCGATAATAATGATGTGTTATTTACTAATAGTATCTGGTATTTCAAAATGAAGTGTTATTTCACTCATAATAATGACGTTTCATTTACTGATAATAAGACATGTTATTTACAGATAATGCCTGGTATTTCATAATGACGTGTTATTTTACTGATAATAATGACGTGTTATTTACTAATAATGCCTGGTATTTCATAATGGTGTGTTATTTTACTGATAATAATGACTTGTCATTTACTGATAATGCCTGGTATTTCATAATGACGTCTTATTTTATGGATAGTAATGGCGTGTTATTTACTAGTAGTACCTGGTATTTCATAATGACGTTGTATTTTACTGATACTAAATGGTATTTTTTAATGTACCTGGTATTTCATAATATGACGTGTTATTTACTAATAGTACCTGGTATTTCGTAATAATAATGACTGGTATATCATAAGGACGTATTATTTTATTGATAATAGTGTTAAGTACCGATAGGGCCTGATGTCTAATGATAATGATGTGTTATTTTATTGATAATAATGACGTGTTATTCTAGGGATATTGCCTGCGATCTTATATTAATGACGTTATATTTGTTTCTCATAATATGCAAGTGTTATTTTTTTATAATAACACGGTGATATTTCATTGATAAGACCCTATATATAATATTCTCACACTCAGTGCAGTAAACTTCACCATGGGATGCATGGCAATATCAGCCCATATCATACTATGTGTTGTTCCAATAAAAATCGATGGTAGTTTTCTAAATATAAAGCTAGACTCAATTGAATAATGTGTGGTATGATATAGATAATACAGCATTGATCCAATGAGGTGCACGTCTTAAGCTTCGCACTTTATTCATTGGACGAGTGCTATATTTTCCCATATCACACTGAAATAAATGCGTTTTGCATATGTTACAATGACGTGTCCTAGCTGGTTCTAACTTGATCTCATAAGTGTTATGTGTAATTACAATATGTTGGATAGCAACATGCCATCACAATCTACAAAGTAGTGTTGTGTGGCACTGCACAAAATACTGAAGTATGATTTAATATTGCCAGAGAATTAAATTTGTTGTTTTTTCAAACGTGGCATATAGTATATGTGGCTTGGTTGTATAACATGCCACTCAGTCTATGTGTTATTTTAGGCGCGACCACACATATTGTCATTGATGGAAAAGGCGGTCCTCCAACAACAGAGTCTGTAACGGGAAGCAAGGATGTGACATCACCTAGCAACACAGAAAGGACACCTGGTGAGTGTAAATGCCCCAGCAGCCAACAAGAGACATTGATCCAATGCTGGCATGGCACTGGATAAATGTTGTGTGTTTGCCGCGTAGCACCATGAGGTGTAAATTGATGCCTGATTCTAACCTCCAAGATAAATAAAAACCTGCTGATTTTTTAAGATGGAGTTTAATTAAATTGCAGTTTTTGATGACAAAATGTGTATACGTTTAAAACATCTAAATTTTCAAATGTTTGCTCTCGAATTAAATAACTATGAGTAATTTACAGCCACTTGAGGTTGTCAGGCGTAGTAACGAGACTCAACCTCAATCCATGTGAAAATTTAATTTATTTAATTTAGCAGTTTAGGGTTCAAATATGTGGAAATCTCATGGTCGGTAAAAATGTAGACAATTCATTATCACATATTTTTTATAATTCATTTGTATCTGTTTTGTAATTAAGGTTATAATTATATTGTAACTACAGTAAAACCTGTCCATACCGGAATGCCTTGGGGACAAAGTTTTATTCCGGTTTGGACAGGTTCCGGCTTGGAGAGGGTTTTTGCTTTTGGAAAGGAACAAAAAACGATAACTTTACAATTGACATGAAGGTTATAATTCAGGATGTGTCGTCGGTAGGACTACAAATGAAAGGTGGATGAATGCAAATAGATTGATCTAAAAAGATACATTTTTAAAGATGTTTTATTATATTGAAAAAATAAGCTTATAATAACCAATGCATATATTATTTTTTCAAACATTATTCAAATATAAAAAATCATAATAGAGCTAGTAGGCCTATATATAGTAAAACTAGTAGCAGGTATACAGATTGTGTCCGTAAGTAATTTATTAAAATGTATTTACAATTTTAGCAATTAATTTAAAATAACAATAGGGCCTACAATTTTGTAATTGTGTGTCACATATTTCACACACGGAGCCCATTTGTCATTTTATAAACGGTTTTTTTTTTAGCGCCCATTCTAAAAAAACGTTGTACATTTCGTCAATATTCGTGTAATCGTCCTTCACCCATTTCAAACACGGAACATTATTAATTTTGTTAACAACGACATCATACTGCAGCTTTTTTTCAACTGTTTCATGACGACAACACTCGTTTGTTCGGTAACTTTTATATATTTTCTGCACTGATATGTTTATGAATTGATACGAGCTTTTGATATTTATCATATTTAATATTTGATATTTTGCTAACCAATTATTGTATTAATCCATTTGTTGTTAAACTATCTTACTAATCTCAAAGTAAAGGCGCTAACAGGTTCTCTAACGTGAAAGGGTGCAACCAACACTAACTTCGCACCTTCTCAATTGCAGGATGTTACGTCACCTGCCGCCACATGTTTAACCCTTAGTGCACCGCATGCGATTTTTTCAAATTATAAAAAAAATCGATTCCGGTTTGGACAGGCGAAATACAATACAATTTATGCATTTAGGGAAAATAATGAGTCCGGTATTCGGAGTAGATACATGTAGGTTACGGTTTAGAGAGGGTTAATTAGTATTGTTTTGAGTGTAATTAATTCGGGACCAAATAATTATTACGGTATAGACAGGATTCCGGTTTGCACAGGGCCCGGTTTGTACAGCACTGTATAGTGAAATAAATTTAGGCCGTTGTGCAGGAAATTATGTGATCTTATGTTCAATATTCCAGTTTGAACCAACGTCGCTATTGGATTTGCTTTTTTTCAAGTGAAGTTGATAAATAGAGCTGATCTTATATCCTATTTTCATTTGTTTCAGTCACAACCACCCAGCAAGAGAGAAGAGGTGTTTCTCCCACTACAGAATCCATAACTAAGACCAGAGTGACACCCAGTACCATGACTGTGACATCAGACAGCCCCGTAGAAGTAACACCGGGTCAGTGTATCTATTAATTAATTTATTAAAATATATTTAGGCACAACAGCAAAATGGTACATATAATCTTGTATCATGATATACATTAAATAATACAAATCAACATAGCACTAAAATGTTGAAGGTCCGTACCCAGGCAAATGGCATGTCTTCGTTTTAGCTCTGTTATATCTTCTTGGGTGTTTGAATGAGCAAAGGCATCATTCTGATAGATTACAACTTTTAAAAACATCCGTTGGCAACATAATCAGGTTTCGAAAAAGACGAATTATAACAAAACGGTCATTACATTTTTGTCTTTTAGATCCACCTATTTTTTAATGCCGTCGCCATGTTAGACAGGAAAATGTTACCGCGTCAACGATTTGATTATTTCCTTCCCAGCCGTAATTTATGACAAAAAGTTCTCAACTCGTATTAGAATAAGTATGTAAGGTCTCAGATGTATCACATCGTCAAAGACGTTGCTAGTTTAATTACAATGACATCGGAAAGCCACAGCTTAACAATTCTTTCCTAACGGGTCTCACATTTCTAAACACGAAAGGTCAACACCTAGCTCTACACTCGGCCAATTGACATGTTTTATCTTTGCGGGACATCGTGAACATCGCCAAAATACACAGGTATTATTCATGGGATGTTCATGACTTGTGTAGTGACGAAAAGCAAGGGATTTCCCTCAGTGTTGATTCTTTCAAAGAAAAAAATCAACATCGGACCCTTCATCTAGACCCTCAGTGGCTTGGTCAAAACCATTATAGATATTGGGATGGTTGTTAATAATTGTATGAACATTCCGAAATACACACTTATCGGGTATATATATCTTTCAAATGGAGGGTGGAGAAAGATAATATAGATTTACGATGATACAAGCCTATATAACACAATTTTAAACTTTTTAAGGCACTTGGGTATGAGTCTTCAACAAAATTGTGGAAATTATGTATGTAGGCCTACATGTATAATTCAGGGCTTACGAAATAACTATATTTAAAGTCAGCTCAATCAGCATTGCCTTGATAAGCATTGTGAAGGGAGACATGAATATAACTAAACCTAAATAACCATAATGTGTAAAATAATTCCCGCACCAACAAGGAGATAAAAACATAAAATGTGAGACCAAATATTTTGCAAATCTTGATGTTTAAATACTCATTTCATTCACAGCAACAGTGATTTGATCGGGTAATAAAACGAATAAAAAACGACTATACTCGCCGTCAAATTAAAAATCATCAACCAGGATCGCATGATTTTCGGCGATTTCTCCGTCAATTTTGAACCGATTTCCTTGAAATTTTGCAGAGGCCATTTTCTATTAAAATCTCATCAGGGGTAAAAAATTCGCAAAATTATTTTTAATATTTCAAAAGTTGCCATGTAATTTGCCATGTAATAAAATTCTAGAATTAGTTTAATGGGGTTATAGAGGGACGTCGTAATTTCAATTCACTACATGTCAAATGGTCTAACTTTTGAAATACGCTGTTTAATTTTACAAAATTCTCAGGGCTGTTAGGATTTGAATAGAAAATAGCCTTTGCAAAATTTGAAGAAAATCGTTTTAAAATTGACAGAGATATCGCCAAAAATCATGCGATCCTGGTTAATTTGACGGCGAGTATATAGTCGTGCTTCGCGCGGAAAGGGTTAGTGTTATATGCTTATTAACCCTTGTCCTGCTAAGCTTATTTATTAAAATTTTCACCCACTTGAAGTTGTCTCGCTACCGCGACCCACAACTTCAAGTAGCTTAAAATTAGTCATATTTGTCTTAACTTTAGTAAAAAATATTTGTAAATCTTGATGATTATACACACACTTTATTCCCGATAACAGTAATAAAACAAATAAAAAAAACTTTAGTCGTGCTTAGCACAGAAAGGGTACAACTATACAGTGAAGTATGTGAACATTCTTTTAACCTTACAGATCGTGAGATGGTGTTGGAGGTGATTCTAGAGAAGGCTGAGTGGATTGAAGAGTATGATGACCTGGACAACGAAATGACTCAGAACCTGACAGAGAAAGTCACAGCACAGGTGAGATAACGAAATGACTCAGATGAGATATCCGGTCAGAGACACAGAGCTGACACGTGGTTGTCATAACAATTATACCCGTCGTCTGATTAACTTGTATCGCATGTTTTTCGCCGATTTCTCAGTGAAATTTTGCAAGGACTATTTAAGAGTCACGCGGCGACTACCGTGAAAATTTCATTAAAAAATATTTTGTAGTTCAGAAGTTAGACCATTTAACACATAGTAAATTTGAAATTACGACGTCCCTCTATAAACCCATTAAACTGGTTAAATTAATGTTTGTTTTTAGCCCTGAATTGCATTACATGCCAGATGGTCTAACTTTTTAGCTATACAATATTTTCCGATGAAAATTTCACGGTAGTCGCCGAGTGACTCGCAAAAAAACCATACACAATTTCATGAAAATCAGTTGAGAATTGACTGAGAAATCGGCGAAAAACATGCGATACAAGGTAATCTGACGGCAGTATATTGCCGTGTTCAGCCAGAAAAATTGAAGGATATATAGGAAAATTTGATTTGCAAGATTTGTATGTGCTATTATTGAAGTTGAACATATGTAAAGTAAATGTACATACTTTAAGTTGTGGGTCGCGATAGCGAGACACAACTTAAAGTGGATAATATTATAATTTTATTACATTAAATATTATTACATTAAACCATTACCAAACCAGTGTCCATGTTTATATTATTTTTGTCAATTATTTCAATATATACACTTCAATCATGTAAATTGTTTTACTTCAAATGATGACTTCTCATGTAGATGTTTGTAAAATTATATGTTTCTCCCAGATATATTGTCAGATTTACCATGTACACGAATTTAAATATATGTTATTATTACTGTTTTATATTATATAAGTAAATGGATGATACGAGTTATCTAGATATCATTATATTATTTAAATAGATGTATATATCAATGTATGTTTTTTAATGTTTATGTATGAGGGCCCCACGGCGGATGAGCTATGCTCAGTGGGTTGGTACATACATGCATGTATGTTTTTAATTTTTATTGATTTTGTACGTTGTTGTATATACCTGTACCCTCGGTAAATAAAGTCTTTATTATTATTATTATTATTATTATTATTACCTATTCACTACACATAATCATTTTGATACGTCGTTGGCTTTTCCACAATTAAGACGTTTACCCTTGACATACCAAGACTGTTTATTATTACACAACACGTCGTTTGATATCCGCTCAACTCGTGTATCTTCTTCTCCTTGGATATGAAAGGGTGGACTTGGTGGATGCACCCTTACATCTTCAAGGGGGCTTATCATAAACATATAATAACCTATACAATGCTTCTGTTCACAGTTGCTCTCTCTGTACAACTCCTTATTTGATGACCTCACGGTTCTTTTCGTCATTAGATATAGGTAAGTTATTTTAACTCTTACATCTGTGAAATGATTTGGTAATTACTATTGATACCAAAGGATTATTTACAGTAAAATGCCACAGAAGTCTTAGCTAGCTCTTTGCGCTTCATTAGAGTACATATTTCACGCATCTACAACCATTTATACATTCACTTTTTTGACCACCTTCTAGTGAAGGGATCGATTTTTGACGTCTAGTCGGATCCTGACGTAAAACGTTGATTCCACCTCTGAAAGCGTTTAATATAAAATATTTTGTTCCCTGGTGAATTGTTTTTTGCATGTAGGAATGACACATTTTGACTAACAAGATGCATTGATAGATCATAGAACACGCTGCAAATGTGCATCTTTTTGTACAAAATGGTATATATATACTGGGACAGAACGTTTTCTAAGCGAGGTGGGATATGCGTTTTAACTTCTGTTCAATTACGTGAGAAACACACACACCTCTTCCTTGGGCAGAATGCTTAGCCTTCACATATTATGTATCTCTATGAGTGTGGTAATTGTGTCATCTATAATACATATACGAATAATAGTAGTAGTACGGACCCCATATTTGCCACCCATAACAGTACATTCATGTGCAAAATGGTTGGGTTATGTTTGGTTTAAGGCTGTTAATGCTGGCAACATTGGGACATGGTTGTTTTAACGTTAGCAATGTCTACCCCCGTCTTCCTGTATGTGTTTGAACCTTGGTTACAATAATGGTATTCAACGGTCTGCAATGCATCATGCACAATGCATAGGATTTTCATTGACAACTAAGACGCTCATTATTATTTTAAACCAACCAATCAAAATGAAGTGCTTGACGTCATTTGATGTGTGGTAATTGTGCTGTTTCTCTCACCTCTAGGCCTGGTAGTGTGGTAATTGTGTTGTTTCTCTCACCTCCAGGCCAGGTAGTGTGGTAATTGTGCTGTTTCTCTAACCTCGAGGCCTGGTAGTGTGGTAATTGTGCTGTTTCTCTGACCTCCAGGCCTGGTAGTGTTGTAATTGTGCTGTTTCCCTGACCTCTAGGCCAGGTAGTGTGGTAATTGTGCTGTTTCTCTAACCTCTAGGCCAGGTAGTGTGGTAATTGTGCTGTTTCTCTGACCTCTAGACCAGGTAGTGTTGTAATCACACACAGTCTGATGTTCACCTCGTCCATTACACCAGATGAACGACTGAAGCGATCCTGTATGATTAGTGACAAACTACAACAAGCTAATAATATAACAGAAGACATGGAATCTGGGACTCTGAGGTTCACAGTGTCTGGTAGGTGGAACTTAACCTATTTACTGCATGGCCCCTATATATATACTGTTTGAAGCAAAGATTTAAAAAAACGTTCAAAAGTGTCGTGGTCAGTTATTTTTTTTCATTTTTCACCCCCTTGAAATTGTGTCTTGCTGCCGCAATCCACAAATTCAAGTGGGTTAAAATTCTTGATATTTGTTTAATTTGATACCAAGCATTTGCTAAAAAAAATTTTTCAACGCTCATTTCATTCTAAATACCTTTGATTTTATCGGCAGATAAAACATGTTAAAAACCATTAACAGTTATACTCGATCAGCTGGTTAAAGATTAAAATCAAATAAAATTACAATGGAATATGTACAATATCTTGTGTTGTGAGCTCAGTGAATTATAACATTCATTTTGTGAGGTGTCCATTTTTCACAAAATATACACATTTTTGTCATTACAAGCTGCACATTGTGTTAGCAACTCCAGCTAGAAATGAATGAAAAATACAACGAAGTAATTGAGCAGGAGTAGCGGTTAAGATTAGCTCACATCATTCAGCAGACGTAAAGATTCATTCACCTGAAGCAGTAGGTCTCTCAGTCATACACCATATTGTACTGGCCAAATCCACTTGACTGGAAGTTATATTGTTTCTTTCAGAGATCATACAATTTTAGTACCAATATTTGTATATTACAAAGGCTACGCTCATTTTTATTTTGCCCTCAAATAAAACAATTAACAGTATTAAATATGGCAGCCAATAGCAGTAAAAGCTGGACGTCTTTCGTTTTTTGGCTTAAAAATACGTAGCCTATACAACCCATTTTATTATATTCAGAACATAATAAATTAGTTTCAATAATTTCACTTATATTTTAACACCAAGACATACTGCTAATGTCACTATTTTAGCATTGGAATATTTAACGTTTGGATAGAATAAAAAACACTTCTTTTTTAGAAACCTCCTACATTACTAGATATACCAGGTGGTCGCCGTTGCAATCTTGTTATTTAAACTCCTACCAACATTTACAATACATATGTTGTTTTGCTTCTCACAATTGACCAAAAGCCTACATAGCTTTTA
The DNA here is from genome assembly GCA_964017125.1 of Flabesymbios commensalis. Taxonomy (NCBI): domain Eukaryota; kingdom Metazoa; phylum Annelida; class Polychaeta; order Terebellida; family Flabelligeridae; genus Flabesymbios; species Flabesymbios commensalis. The sequence continues at coordinate 5,819,998 of OZ024906.1, forward strand.
TTGATAATATACGTTTCTACACCAAAAGCTACCATTTGTTTTATTGATGTCATTTTGTTTCTCTCAGATAACCTTTGTGATATGAATGTCAGCAGATGTGAGGAAGGCTTTCTGAGTTTCATCAGTGATCAGTGGACTTGCCGGTGAGTTCATGTGCTCTTCTTTTCATTTAAAAAGTAAAGATTTATCCGAGCTTTTCTATTGGAAATGAGATAAAGTTAAGATAATCTTAAATCTAAGACTATTAGTGAGATGATCCCATGGCGCTAACGTGTAGCATAAAAACAAGATAGGGCCCATGTTGAATATACAAAGCACATAATATAGAAACACACATGACATTATTTTGTAGGGCTATTTACCATACATACGGACGTATGTCAGATTATTATGGTGACCTCTATTTTAAATTTATGTCAAGTCATTATTGTGAGTTCTATTTCAAATGTACGTCAGATTATTAAGTCTCCACCAACTATGTGGTGATGGAGACTTATTGTTTTTGCTGAGTCCGTCCGTCGCCTCCGCCGCCGCATTTTGTTCCTGCTCTCACTCGAAAACCCCTGCTCGGATTATTTCCAAATATTTGCAGTATGCATACTGGCTTTTGGGGAATTTACCTGGTCATTTTTGCGTTTTTCAGTTTCTTCAACAAAATCTAAGATGGCCGCCAAAATTCTATGGCGCTCTCTGGAGCTCGAACAGCTTCAAGGATTTGTTTCATGTTTGGTTTAAAGGAAAGACCTTACCCTGAACGTGTGCTGAAAAGCTTTTGGTGGGATTCTGATAAAAAAAACTTTTTTTACGTTTTAGTATTTTAGGGGATATTTTGGTAATATGGCCATACAACTCTATTCGGATTATTTCTTAATATTTCCAGTATGCATATTGGCCCTAGGAAATTTTCCCTGTAAATAGTGTTGGCGTTTTTCAGCTTCTTCAACAAAATCCAAGATGGCCACCAAAATCCTAAGTCTCTCTCTAGAGATTTAACCACTTTATGAATTTGTTTCATGTTTGGTTTAAAGGAAAGACCATACCCTGCACATGTGCTGATTATTTTTGGTGTGATTCTGAGAATAAAACCCCAGATTTTTTACGTTTCAGATTTTGTGAGGATATTTTAGTTTTGTTCATTTTGGCTATCATCAAAATTTAGTTATACACCCCTGCTCGGATTATTTCTAAATATTTGCAATATGCATATTGGTCTTAGGGAATTTGCCCGGTAATTTTTTTGCGTTTTTCAGCTTCTACAACAAAATCCAAAATCCAAAATCCTATGTCACTCACTACAGCTTGAACCGCTTTATGGATTTGTTTCACGTTTGGTTTAAAGGAAAACTATACCCTGTACACATGCTGATAATTTTTTGTTGTGATTCTGATAAACAAAACTTTGATTTTTTTACATTTCAGAATTTTAACGGATATTTCAGTTTTGATGATTTTGGCTATCATAAAACTTTGATAATATAGCTATACACCCCTTTCCAGATTATTTCTAAATATTTGCAGTATGCATATTGGCCTATATATATCACCCTCTAGAGCTTGAATTCTTGGATTTGTATTATGGTTGATTAGTATATTTGCAGTATGCATATTGGCCTATATATATCACCCTCTAGAGCTTGAATTCTTGGATTTGTATTATGGTTGATTAGTTTTTGGTTTGATTATGATAATAAAAACTTTTTTTACGTTTTCGGATTTCAGCTGATATTTCAGTTTTGCTTATTAAGACTATTATCAAAATTTGGTAATATAGATATACAGCTGAAATGTTATCTTTTGGGCATGCTCACTGGCCCTGAGAAAATTGTCAGGATAATTGTTTTTATTTTTTTATTTTTTTACAAAAATCAAGATGGCCGCTTTGTTCCAAGGAAGCAAATGACCCTGGACATATGTTGATTCGATTTTTGTGCGATAATGACATCACATTTTTACGTGGATTACATAAAAAATTAGTGACAGTACTGTCTTTCCCTATAAATAATGTATTTTGATAGCTAAATCTATGTGGGCGGGTGGAGACGCAAGTTTTGCCTCTCTGGCAAATCTGGATATTGTGACTTTTGTTTCAGATGTAAGTCAGGTTTTTATGGTGACCTCTATTTCAGGTGTAAGGCGGGGACCCTGGTGCAGGGGTTAAAGCTGCCTGCTTGGAAAGTCGGAGATCGCGGGTTCGAACCCCACTCTGACCTTCAAAGTTCAAAGAAACAAAATGCTTCTTCCCCGCTAACTCGTAATGATTCAATATGTGGGGAACCTCCGTGACCGAGAGGTAACGTGCTCGGCCTCAGACCGCCAGGGCTCTAATTTCGAATCCTGTCTGGAGGGCAGTGTCATCTCATTCATTTCACCATCCTCAGGATGTCCTCATGGCCCAGTTTAGACTACATGTTCATAAAGGTGGCCTAAAAAACATTATTTCAATTTTATTTCAGATGTAAGTCAGGTTATCAATGTGACTTTTTTTGTTTCAGATGTAAGTCAGGTCATTATGGTGACCTCTATTACAAATGTATGTCAGTCTATTTTTGTGAACTCCATTTCAAATGTATGTCGTTTTATTATTGTGACCTCTACTTTAGATTAATGTCTGTTTATTATTGTGACTTTTGTTTCAGGTGTATGTCGGGGTATTCAGGTGATCTGTGCCAGTTGAGTGACGCTGAAGGGAACATGAGTTTATTGATTATTATCGTATGCACTATCGTGCCCTCTCTGATGCTCTGCGGTCTGTGCTGTGTCATCTACAGATCATCTACCAGGGGCGCCACCAGAAAACACATCAGAGATGACTCTGTAATAAATGGGTGAGTAATATAGTGCACAACATGTAAGAGGTAGGACCTACTGCCTGTACTGTACTGTACTACTTTGTACTTACTGGTTACCCCTTAAAGCGCTGACCTCTTTGTGTATGAATAGTGGATGAATACTTTAAGTAAATCAATCGAAGAGTACGTTCCTAAAGTAAGAATTAATTCAAAATCAGTTACGTGGTTAGATAAAGAATGCGCTAAACTACGAAATAAAAGAAATAGTTTAAAGAAAAGAGCACTAAATTCTTAAAACATAGAACACTGGAACACTTGATGAAGAGTACATTACGTAGAGAGCACAAAGACTTCATCAATAATCTTGATGAACTCGCAAAGAGTTTTAAGTCATTGCGCAACTTCTCTTGCACCATCATTGTGTGCTGTAATAAGAATTAGGTCAATTTCCTGAAAACTGGCGCAACGCAAATATTTGTCCCATTTATTCAACAGAATAAATCCATTATTACATGACCATATATATACTCTACAGCATGGATTTAGAAAAGGGCGCTCAACAGTCACTCAATTCCTACAGGTGCTACACGATATTTAAAAAAATCTGTCACTAGAGGAGAACAAGTTGATAGGCTGTATTTAAATTTTGAAAAGGCATTTGATAAAGTCCCTCAATACCTACTGATTGAAAATTACAAAAAATTCGGCATATATGGAAATGTGTTAAAATGACTAAATTCATATCTCACAAACAGGCAGCAACGTGTAGTCCCGGAGGGTAAAAGTTCCTCATGGCTAGATGTGACTAGTGGTGTATCTCAGGGCTCAATTCTGAGCCCACTACTCCTTATATTGTACATATATGGCATGCCCATCAAATTGAGGCATTCTACGATAGCCTTGTTTGCAGACGACAGCAAGTATTACCGTAGAATACCCAAAGTTTAAAATTGTCAAGAACTTCTAGACATAAAACACCTTTTCAGATGGTCTGTAGAATGTGTTTTGACAAGTTTTTTGTGCTATCCATCAATCAATCAAATCAACATCAATCTGTCAAGTACATTATGAATGATGTCACCCTCAGTACTGTAAATGAAGTTAAATACCTTGGTATATTTCTTGATGCAATTATTATCGTGGGACATACAAATTAGATACATCACAGCAAACCCTGGAAAGTTAACAGGTTTAATCCAACGGACTGTATGTCACTCAGTACCTGAAAATGTCTTACAACAACTTTACAGTTCTATTGTTATGCCCTAACTTGAATATGCTACACCAGTATGGAACTCCCTTTTGAAATCTCAGATACAGACATTGGAACGAATTTAGAGATCGTACACTACATATACGTTCGGCCAAGAATCCCCACTTACCTACCCAGATCGCCTCGATAGATTAAATATGCTTCCTTTATCATACAGACGAGATTTTTCAGACCTGTTTCAGATATACAAGTTTGTTCAAGATTCTTGCTCATTACCTCCAGACAGTATGCATTGCAAAAATAACCAGAGATATACTAGACAATCTGAATCATCAAATTTTCCAATACCACGATGTAAAAATGAGCAATCTAGAAAATTTTATTTCAACAGAGTTGTATATAGTTGGTACAAGCTTCCCGAAAGTGCTAAAAATGAAAGTACATTACTTGGTTTTAAGAAAAGCTTAACTACATATTTTAAAGATATTTTCAAAACTTAATTTCAATGTAAACGACACCTGCACATGGGTTCATGCTTGTAAGTGTGCATTATGTAGACAATGTTCGTAATGTCAAAACTAACAGAGGTGGAATTACTGGGCATATATACTGCCTATCCCACTTCCTAGCATGCATAATTATTATACACACAAATATTTTTTATACTTTTATGCAATTTTTCATCAATTTTATATTACTAGTATATGTGTATTTTATTTTACATATTGTAACTGTATTCTTTTGCATGCAAATAAACAAATAAAATATTTCTACTGTTACAGTGCGGGTATCGACTTAGACGTCAGAATATGACGTCTGTAGACATCAGATTTTGACGAGCTTCCTGCAGTATTTGTTTATTTGTTTTTGACGAGCCTCGGTATTTGTTCATTTATTAGATTTTGTTAGTTTATTTGACATTTTCTGTTTATTCATTTCGTCTTGTTACAGAGAGGGTATCCACGCGGCCAGGCGTGCCTCTAGCAGGAAAGTGTTCAATGACAGCAAACTATCAGAGAATGACGAGACGGAGGGATGCCAACCACCAGAGATCTGATAAGGACGTCATCATGGCACGTGTTAAAACTGATCAGGATGTTATCATGGCGTGTTAACCACTGATTAGGACGTCATCATGGCAGGTTGACATTCCATGAAGTACTGTGTACACCGAGGAGAGACCATACACAGAATGCTGACCCTGTAGTGGTTTAATGTTGAACCAACGTCTGAGATGCTCGTTCAACATCAAATATATTGTGTTGTCATGGCAAAATACGTTAGAAATAAAACAGAGTTACCCATTCATGGCTAAATACGACAGAAAATGAATAGAACTGACTAGAGTTACTCAAATCCATGATTAGTCTATGTCAGTATATGAGCGTTCAGAATTTATGGGTGGGTGTCGGCTGCTAAGACTTCGAAGAAAACCTCCGTACGAAATCGTTCCTTCCCCCACCCAAATATTTGCAGACTGTCTGACCCTCACCCGTCAAGAAGATCTCGTACAATATTCATGACCCCCCCCCCCCCATTCATGGGAAAGTAACATTACGCAAGCATTCTAAGAAATAGAACAAACACTGTTCTATGTAATTAATCAACTGTGATTTGTACTTTATTATTGCCCCCACCCCCGCCTACACCAATCTTCACACAATTATTGCCCACTTCCAACACAAATCTGTACATAATTACCCCCTCCCCACTTGCAGTATGTAGAAAATCAATGGACCACCCCGTTAGGAATCCTCTCACTCACTGGTGTGACTGTGAAGCAGAAATCAAAAAAACCTCGATCAAACCTCACATATTTATCAGCATTTTATGTGTATCTGTTACTCAGTAATATGCTGATCTAATCACCTTTGTTAGCGTGTAGCTATGGTAACTTTCAGGGATTTGCATATCACGATGGTTACCATTTATATTTCCCAGCGATGCGCAAAAGTTGTCATGGATATTATCAGATTATATTTTGTAAATTAATGTTAGTTTAAAATGAATTACATAATATTTTTGTTGATATTATTATGCGCATTATGTGGTCAAGTGCTCGATACAGTTATAAATATATTTATTTACTTATATTTTTTGTTTGTTTTGGGTGTCATTTTTCCTTTAAAGGGAATGCCCAGGCTAATATCATAAAAAAATTGGTGATTTTGTTTTGGCTTATTAATATGACCATATGATGTAAACATGTTCATGGACTAGAACTGCAAAAGTTTTAAAAATTTTGTGCTGCGCATTCACCAGTTAGACTAGATATAGAGACGAAATTCCTGATTTCCAATTATTGACAATCATGTCAAAAAGAAGAAATACTGGAATTTCGTCTCTTTATCTAGCCTAACTGATCAGCTCTAGTCTATGGACATGTTTACATCATATGGTCATATTTATAAGCTAAAATAAAATCACCGATTTTTTTATGATTATAGTCCTGGGCATTACACCAGCATTGGCGAGACGTCTCGTGTTTGCTTGCTTGCCGATCTAATAGATTCAGATTCTTCGTCTGATATTCAATCGGTTCCATCACATTCCCAGTAAACACAAAACATTTGTATAACATTTATACAACGTGAGCGCAAAGTCTTCAACGTTGGTCCAACACTATAAATGTTTAACAAATATTTTGTGTTTGTTGGGTTGTCATGTGCGCCATGTCACTCCCATTACTACATCTCTCCCAATACATATAAGGTCAGGATCACATCCCGCTAAAAGTCCTAAAATTAAGATTGAAATAAAATGAAAAACTTCTGATGCGCCCAAATCATCGGTGTCCCGAGCTCAGAGGCGCTGCAAATCCCAATCAGGCTTGTTTTCATTGTCTGTTTGCCGTTCCAATTTGTAGATACAGCATGCCGGGACACAGAGGATTTAGGATGGAAAATCTTGGCCAAAATATAAAGTTTCCAATTTTTTCCTAAATGTGTAGATTTATATTTTTTAATCTCACGAGGGATACAATTCCAGAGCTGGGGGGCCGCAACCGAAAAAGCCCTTTCACCCATCTCAGAACTCACTCTGTGAACAATTGTGGCGTCGTGCCTATAATAATAGCTCAGCCTGTCCGACACGCGTCCATGCATGTGCTTGTCAGCGCCGTTCACGGCTTCTGACCAGCGGTACCAATGGCTCTACTGTCTAAGAATTTTAAAGTCAAAAAGAGCTACGTGAACAAAAAATCCAAACAGAAACGTTGGTTTAATGATAAATGTAAGCAACAGAGAGTCACATTAGGTTATTAGTAAAACTTTTATAGAAGGACTAAAACGACACAAAACTTTAACAATATAAAAGAATGTAGTAAAAAGTATAATTTAGAAATACGGAAAGATAAAAAAAAATGCAGAAAATTTTGGAACAAAAACTAAGAGAATTTAAATCTTCAAATCCTAAACATTATTGGAATCTCTTTAATACAAAAACTAAAAAGACTAGTAAAAATGTAGCAGATATAAATTCCTTTTATGAACATTTTAAATTTCTTAATGAAGAATCCACATACCCTGAAATGCAAATTAATAACAACACGAGATCTGTTATTGTGTTAGATAAAGAAATATCAGAAGAAGAAATATTACAAGTTGTGATATCTTCAAAAAACAATAAAGCATGTGATGATGATAAAGTCATAAACCAATATATTCGTTCCACTATAGGGTTTTTCCCCTGTTTTCAAATGTCTTTTTAATTACTTCTTAGAAACGAGAAATATCCCACAAGACTGGACATTACGAAATATTATCCCTATTTACAAAAAGAAAGGAAACACTAATGACCCCGGAAATTATAGAGGAATAAGTTTGTTGAGTCGCTTTGGGTAATTCCTCACAACAATAATTAACCTGCAGTTAAATACATTTTTAAATTCAAATTACATTTTCCCAGAAAATCAAACTGGATTAAGAAAAGGTTATTCAACTTTAAACCATGTTTTTTCACCAAAATCCCTAATTGATATTTTCTTTAGCAAAAAGAAAAAAACTTTACTGTGCCTTTATCGCCTCTCAAAAAAGCCTTTGATACTGTTTGGCCGTCAGGTTTATGATCAAATTAATTTCATTTGGCATTTCCGGAAAGCTTTCAATGTTGTTAGAAATATAATTATATGATAATGTAAAATCTCGTGTACAATTAAACAATAATAAATCAGCATATTTCAACTGTTACCCCTGTGTTAGACAAGGGGGTAGCCTATCGTCGCTGGTTTTTGCTTTGTACCTAAATGATTTAGTCATTTTCAAAATATAATAATGTTAGGAACCTCTCCTGATCCGATAATGTGTTTGACAACTATTTAAAAATACAAATATTATTATATGCAGATGATACAGTTACTTTTTCTGAAAGTCATGAAGGCTTACAAAAATCACTAAATTGTTTGGAAGAATATTGCAAATGTTGGAAATTAAGTATAAATACAGAAAAAAACAGAAATCGTCATTTTCTCGAAGGCTACATACAGAGGTAATTTCAACTTTAAGCTGAGCCGGGGAAATAAGTATCTAGGTGTATTTTTTAATTACAATGATTCGTTTGTTCGTCACAAAACACACCTAGTAGGGCAATCTAGAAAAGCCATGTTTGCATTATTTAAGAAATTAAAAGAGCTCGATCTACCCATTGACATAAAACTAGAACTGTTTGATTCATTGAATTCTGTTATGGCTGTTTAGTTTGGGGATATGAAAACGTTTTAAATTTAGATAGACTTCACCTCAAATATTTAAAGTATGTATAAGGTCTCAAACAGTCAACACCTAGTTGTATATGATTTACGGCGGGACGCTTTCCACTTTCTGTATATACTAACACTCGTATGATTTCCTTTTGGTGTAAGTTATTGTCAGACGACGAAAACGAATTTTCAAGCCGTTTTTTATAATTTAGTTTGTCACTACTTCGCTATTAACACTTTATCCTCTAAATGGCTAGACAATATTAAACATGTACTAGACCATACTGGGTTTTCCAATATGTTTGTAATGCCCCGAAACAACAGTGGTAATCTTTCTAATTTTCATATGGTCATCAACCAACGATTAGAAGACCAATACGAACAACAACGGCTGGATGAGCTACATGAATCTAGTAAATGTTTTTTATATCGTATTTTTAAGACGAAATTTAAATTCGAAAAATATCTGTTTTCTACCATTGTACAATTTTTTTTTTGGTGAAATTAGAAGTCGGACGTTATACAAACACACCAAGAATTAATAGAATATGTATTTTTTGTAATAACAACACACTATGTGATTAATTTCATTTTGTTTTTGAATGTTCAATTTTGTCTAAAGTAAGAAACCAATTTCCACCCAAATATTGTCACCAACGACCAAACGTTTTAAAGTTCAAAAACATTATGTCAAATCAAAATCCAAGTGTGATTAAAAAATTAGTCCAATATTTAAAAGAATCTTTCAATATTTCTTATCTTTACATTTGACTACTATTGTTTTTTTCTGGTATTGTTTATAATCTTTATAATTGTGTGTATAAAATATGTATTGTTTCATTTTGTATATATTACGCTCCATGCCACCCAGGCTAGAGTTTGAATAAATTATTGTCTATTGCCACGTGCTAAGCAGCGCTATCCAATAAAATATGAATATACATATATGTATACCAGTCCCAGATGAGCGGCCCGTGATATTTTTGTAACATTTTTAAATGTTTAATCATGGTACAGAAAGGGTTAGCCAACAATTTTGTCCAAATTTCACGCATTGGTATCCCCAATTTATATTCCTGATATACATACTTTTATATTGGTATACAGGGAGGCATAGGATGCATTTATTTACTATCACGTAAACATTGAGGCAAATTCAAAATGTAGGACAACATATCATCATAATAGTTGATTATGGTCGCATTATGAATGAATGAATGAATGAATGAATGAATGAAATCTTATATAGCGCATGTATCCAGCCGGCGGCTGTTCAGAGCAATGAACATCGAGAGTAACTTAGCAAGGCCTGTTATCATTCAAATTCCAACTCAGTCTCCTGGGAGATATACAGCTGAGCTGCCATTGAGGCGCATCAAGCTATTTTCATTGCAAGAAAATTCGCCTTATGTGCCAAGTACTCACACATTGTGGATTTTCTGGGGTCTCGCTGGATGGAAACTGCGCCTACGTCCATTGAGGTTCTTTCACGTCCACCTCTAGGGCAGTCAGACGAGCCATCTGATTTACGTGGTTCTCTGAGCCCCACGAGTGTATACAGCACCTGGCAGTCACCAAGCGGTCACCCATCCAATTATGAACCGGGCGCGACGTCGCTTAACTTCAGTGATAGAGCCGATCACGATGAGCGAACGCCGTATTCCGTATTCATAGTAAGCCTATGTTTACTAGTATTGAAAGGGTTATTCTGTATACAGGTATTATATTACATTACTTTTGAATTTATATCTATTTTGCTAAACATGTCACCCAAATAAAAATTGTTAATAGAAGATGACAATTGCCATAGAAAAAAATATTTGCATTTTGATCCTTAGGACTTAGAGTCATCTATTTTATTTTTTTTTAATTATAATTTTAATGGCATGAAAAAACCCTTCTTTTTGCTGAAAAATTAATACACATATATGTATATTAGTCCCTGAAGAACGACCCATTATATTCAACATTTTTGAATGTTTCACCATGGTACGGAAAGGGTTAGCTCACCAATTTTGTCCAACTTTACCGCATTGGCATTCCCAATATTCATATTCCTGAGATACATACCTTTAATTTGGTACAGGATGCACCTTGTTACTATCTGACTTGTTACTATCATTTTGCGCATGACCGTGACTGGACAAAGACGTCAACAAATCGAGCTCCAATATTTTGTGATTTTTTGCCTATTTCTAAGGTTGCATGAATCTGGATATTTGAATAGATAGACAACTAAGACCCAGTGACATTGGTGATATATTTATATATGTCATATCTTTTATTCTTTGCTAAAAATTCTTAAGTTTATAAACTGACATGCTTTGTGTATACACAAACTGACTATCGACATGAAGACGGTACGTGATTAACTTAGAGTTAATTCTCGCAGTGTCAATCAACCAGCCTGACAGCCATGGAGTCACGAGAAGGTGACACGTCAACGAACACCACCAGCTCTGTAGAAGGTGACGGGATATGGGATAATTTCATGCACCCCGTTATCAGTGATATTGACGGCTCCATAGCACATATTCTCGGCCAGATTGCAGTGACACACAAACAATCAACAATTGAAGCCCTGGTGGAGGCGATAGACGATGATGACGATGACATTCTACATGCTAGGTATGTGTTATTTAAACACGCAATTAATCGCTACCATGATCAACTCTATCTCAGGTTGGGCGAGGAGGCTGAAAAACCAAAACTTATTTTGAAAAATAGAAAGGGTAGCAATGCCACGACGGCACTCTCTAGAGATGTCTACGCTCTTTTTCTCTATGTAAGTGGATCTGACGCTTGCTTCCCTAAAGGTGTTCTAAGTGCAATCTTATTGAAATTAAAAGTACCAGCACAAGACCAGTCACACCGATGGTGGCCACAGTGAATGATAACGACAACAGACCCTCAAACACAGAGGATACTGCAAAGCTACATGAGACAGCAGAACAAGATAATAGCAATGACACTAATAAATCGAGTCCAATAATAAAAACTGACAAGTTACGCGTGCTGGAGCGGTTAGCTCATGTTACCAGTGTGTGTCGTGATCTCCAATCTCAATTACAGAATGAGCGAACTGATGGAAAGAACATTTTCGGGATACTTGAAAATCGGATAACAAGCCTAGAAATGAAATTATCATCATACAGTGAGATACCCAAACAGGATAGCCGTGACCGCCCTGGCGATGATAATGACGTGACTACAGATGTGATTTGCAGTGCAACTGGAAACACTCCACCACCTGAACGCGCAGTTGGTAGCGATCCTGGGTGGCGTTTCACTAAGCGATTTTTAAGGCAAAAATGATCTTTAAAACGCCAAATCCTCCTTAAATAAAGATGTATCCTTAATTAAAGATTTGACTGTTTCACAAACAATCATTAAGGAGTGTTCTTTAAGTCAGCCGTTTCACTGAAGATTTTTAAGGCGAAATCTTTAATTTTAAAGATGAGATTTAAAGAGTGGTCGAGGGCACTCTTTAAACAGTTAAAGGCGATCTTTAACATAATGTTTATTCATGAATTTGACTCTGTATTTTATCATTTGTGTAGAAAACGACAGCGCATCAATGATCAAAGTTGTAGGCCTAATCAGATGTTATATTTTTTATTGAATTAATTATTACTTTTACACACAGTTTCGCTGATTATCGTCAACATTGATGTAGGTTACTCTAGGCCCACTGTTTAGGGCCTATACCTTTTCAGCTCTAGAATAAATGTCTATAGCGACCAAGAATACTTGATTCCAACCTAACCTAAGCAAAGCTTTGGCTGTGTGGCGTAGCTGGTAGATATATAGGCCTAACGCAGGGCCTAACGTTAGTATAACTACCCAGACATTGTACAAGTTCCGTGTGTGTACAATAATGTGTAGTCTATGCCTACATGGTGCTGGTAGGTGAAATATACTATAGGCCCTATCTCATAGAGGCAGGCGACATGCCTTTCTCTCGGATGCTATACAATATAAGCCTAGGTAAATTACATTATAGGGGTGGCACGTTGTAAACTTAGGCTAATATAACCTAGGCCTATAATTAAATTTATAATTTTACTAGGTAGGCGTCGATATCTTCATGTTTACCAATATGCCTATACCCTATGCTCTTGTCCTGTCCACGGTGTGAGGCACGGTCTAACGAGATTGATATAAATTTACTGTTATTCAACTTGATCTGAATATAATTGGGCCTAGAGTGTTGACAATGCGTTATTTACTATTATATTTTATATATCCTTAATATAATTATCTAAAAACTTGACTGACTTAATTACATTTATAAATAAAGAACCTAGGCCTACCGGTAGTGGTTCACTATTCTATAGTAGACTACACGTGCTCCGGTGAATGTTTACAAAACAATGATGTCATCCCGCTGCCGGCAGATTGGTTAAAAACAACGGATGTAGTGGTCTATCGTGCGATATGATGATCGTGCATAAATTATTTAGCACTTGGCGATAAAGATTAAGATATAAGGTAAAGATCGCGTTAGTGAAACGGTCAGACAGAAAAATCTTTAGAACACTGGATGATCTTTAGTCTAGGGATATTCTTGCCTAAAGATGAGTGAATGTTAGTGAAATGGCCCCCTGGCCCTCGCCAGCCTCGCGTCAGTCTCACCGAATTCCCGGCACTGCCCGACGTGTCAACATCAACTCCCAAATCACAACACCATACACCTACAGCCAACGGTGAGCATGCTAGTCATGAGACAAGAGCAAATGACTTGAGTATAATGACTGTAGTTAGTGTGATAAACCATGAAAATGGCAACTCTAATAGCAGTAACCAATAACAGTAAAATCAGTAGTAACAGCAGTAGCAGCAGCAACATCACATCCAACAACACTGACACCTCAGATAAGAGTACAAGCAGTAGCAGCAGCAGCAGCAAAAGCAGCAGCAGCAGCAGCAGCAACAACACCTCCAGCACTGATCATCCAACAACCAACACGGGACCTAGTGATAACAGAAGTTTTTCTGAAGTGTCCCAGATTCAAGGACCATGGCTAACACCCAAACGTGAACTTAAAAAGTTAAAAAAGAAAAAGCGAAATGAAGATCTCCTAGAAACACGGAACCAGCAAAGTTCACCGGTTTTGAAAGCAGCCAAATTAGAATCTGGCGTTGCACTTTATATACAGAACATCCATATGCCTGAGGGATGTGATAAACTAGGTGTCCTAAACATGGTGAAGAAATACGCCAATAGAGACGATGACCCAACAGCAGCCATCAGAATTAGGAAAGGGACAGTGATATCAAACCACAGATGTGATGATGTGGTTGGCTGCAGGATCGTAGTTTCTGAGAATGACGCAAACAAGTACATACAACCAGGATACTGGCCAGATGGCATGACCTGCCGCAGATGGGAGGACATACCACCTAGACGTGGCATGCAGCAGGTACGCTACCGTAGGCATGAAACCCAGGAATTGAGGCCATCACGCATCTTTTATAGGCAGAATATTGGTGACTATGACAGAGATGACAGACACTATGCAGGTACCACACGAACAGCTGATAATAAAGATAACAAGAACCCAGATAACCCACAGCGGCGTGACAGGGTAGACAAAGATGATGGTGATAATGGTCGTGAAAGGTGTGTTGATTTTAATGACTTTCAGTACAGTAGAATTAGCAGTGCTTGGTGAAACGGACAGGTCAGTCGACAGAGTGATTTTTGTTGTTATACTCATCTTTTATATCATGTACTATACACGTAACCGTAACCCTTTCTGGTCTATTATTGTATATAATACTCTATCTGTGTATAATGGCTCACACTAATATGAACTCAAAGCCTCTGAGATGTATAGCCTGGAACAGTCGAGGTATGAATGCGGCTAAACCTTACTTGAACACTTTATTAAAAGATAATGACATCGTTGTTATATCTGAACATCAGCTGTTCCACGAAGAAATATATAAACTGAAAGAAATCTGTGATGAAAGTGATTTTCAAGTGTATGTAAAAGCTAAACCAAAACCTATTTTAAATACAACCAGATACACACCTAGTAACTGTGGCATAGCTATAGCATGGCGAAAGTCACTTAAGTATAAAGTGACACTGCTGAAAGACATTAACAATGATAGAATGTGTGTTTTAATGTTGCATGTCTCTCCTGTTCGTCATATATTTATCATTGGGGTTTACCTACCCCATAGAACATGTATAAAAGATGATATGTGTGACTACTTGAGTGTAATAGCAGCTTTTATTGAAAGTCACAGGGGGTGTGAAATAATAATTATTGGTGACTTTAACTGTCATATTGGAGATGAATTTAGCGGAAGGTCATGGGGTCAAACATGCAGTAATGGTAGAAAACTCCTCAAGCTGACTGATTCGTATGACCTTGTTATTAAAGATTTGTATAATTCAAGTACTGGGCCAACATTTTCATTTCTAAATTCATGTGGTGGTACATCCTATATAGATCATTGTGTCATATCACGCTCATTAGTAGATCAAGTTCGGATGTGTGGCGTTATGGAGGAAGCGACTGAAAATACTTCAGATCACCTACCTGTGTTTGCAGTAATAGACATCTGTTTTGAAAATAATAATAATGGTCGAAAATCTATGCGAGACGATATAACCTGGCAAAAATTAAGCGAAACAGATATTAGATCTAAGTACACTGATAAATTAGAGAGCTACATGTCTGATTATATTTTGAAAAATTGCATGTTTACTACTGAAATATCAACGCATTCTAAAAATGATATTGACAAGTGTATTAACGATATCAAAAATATGATGTGTCTAGCCAGCAAATTACTTCCCCGTCAGAAACCAAAGGGTCATGCTCGACCATGTTGGTGTCTAGAGTTAACTGTTCTGTGTCGCGCTAAAAAGCAGGCCTGGCGTGAGTGGGTGAAAGCTGATATGCCGCGAAATGATGATAGGCCATTATGGCTCCGCTACAAGCTGACTAAAAGAGAATTGAGGGCCAGACAGAGACAGCTACATTATCATTATGAGCTTAACTACATTAATAAACTTGACAAAGCTGATAATATCGACCAAAAACTATTTTGGCACCTGATAAACCGGAGACTCAAACCTAGGGCAGGTAACGAATGTGCTTATAACCATTAGAGATGAATGGCGTAGTTATTTCGAGCACATATATACACCGAATTCAAATAACCAAGACAAAAAGTTTGACGAGCATGTAAAACAGGTGGTAGCTGATTTCTCTGCTAATATAAACACTGATCGCGAGATGCACGTTTGTAATAATGTTATAATGTCAGGTGAAGTTGAAATTGTGTGTAAACAATTAAAGCTTAATGTGGTATTATCATTCCTATACCCAAAGGTAAAAAAGATCATAGTGATCCGAATAACTACAGAGGTATAACCCTCCTTAGTACACTTAGTAAGGTATATGATAAAATCCTACTAAAGAGATATGAGAATTGGTTCAGAACCACATTATCTAATCTGCAAGGGGTAGCAGAGAAGGGTGGCTCCAGTATAAATACTGCTCTGTTACTACACGAAGCTATTGTCCATACTGAAAACACCTATGTAGCACTCCTTGATGTAAAGAAAGCGTTTGATAGTGTCTGGATAAAGGGACTTATGTATAAACTTATTAATCTAGGAATGGATAAACGGCTGTGGTCCGTTATATATGATAGCTACAATGGGTTCAAATGTTCTGTTAAGATAGCTGGAGGCCTATCCAATCGGTTTTGTCCCCAACAGGTGATGTCATGTCTATGTACCTTTTTTGCATATACAACAATGCCTTGTTAAATGAACGGGTTAGCATAGCCTGTCCTATTTCTATTGCCCAAAACAATACTTACATGTCCAGCCTTTGCTGATGATATTGCTGTCGCTGCCAAGTCAGAATCTACTTTACAATATATAGTTGACGAGGCTGTTAAACACAGTATTAAATGGAGATATAGTTTTAATTTGGACAAAATTCGAATACTTGTTTTCTGTAAAAATAACAGAGTGCGTATTGTTAATATCACAATAAGAAACCAGTTATTAAAACAGGTTGACAGTCACCTTCATGTAGGTATCCCACTATGCAGCACAAAAAAAGCAGATAAAGACTTTTGTAATGAAAGGATTACCTGTCACAAAAAGCTTGTAAATATGATTTTAAGTATTGGTAGCAGTACTGGTGGGATTAATCCTATCAGTGGTAGTAAACTGTACTGGGCTGTGGCAGTGCCTAAATTACTATACGTGTGTGAGGTGTGGTCAATGAGTGAACAGAGTGTATTAATGATGGAGCAGGCTCATGTATGGGCAGCACGCGCCCTGCAGAGTCTGCCAAATCATAGCTCATGTCTAGCGGTCACTGCTTCACTTGGATGGATGAGTATTGAGTCACACATTGACATAAAACGGTTATGTTATGTACACAGGTTAATTTGTACTGAGCCTCGCTCCATAGCCCGTAAATTGACTGTTCATGTTTTTATGCAAATATGTATAGATAAAGATATTTCTACATATGAGGGACCCATTGCTGTTTTATATAAAACTTGTGAGAAATATAATCTAATGGATATCGTGTACAATGAATTATTTTTTAGTGCAACTCCCATGTCATCTACACGTTGGAAAAAATGTGTTTATAACTCTGTTGTAAGTCAACATCATATTGCGCGTTGGATTATGTCGCGCATAATGTGCACAAGTTTATATTTGTTTAACAAATGTGTGAAATCTGTGAACTGTTTATGAATTTGGAAGGTTGCAAAACGTAATCAGGCTTTTTTAAGTAAATGTAAAACTGTTGCTAGGATTTTAATCGGTAGCGGATGTATCTTTTATAGTTCTTCAGGTGATAATGTCCGACATTTACAAATATGCTCTCTGTGCGATTCTTATGACAGATTAACTGTTGCTCACGCGTTGTTGAGCTGTGCGAGTCTTGAACCTCTTAGAAGTGTCAGCTGGGCCGCCGCTACTCAGTCTATGCCCGGTCCCCTGGCTGAGTCGTTAGGCTCGCTTTGTGACAATGAGAAAATGATTATGTTATTGAGCGGATTGAATTGTCCTTACATTACAGAGTGGCAGGTTATATATGAGGACATTATCACTTTTCTCGCCACAATGTACACCAAGTTCAAGGTGAATTTAGATCGACTGTGATTTTCCACGAGCTGTTCACAATACCTTGAAATGTCACAGTAATCATACGAATTTGAGCCATTTTGGGATCAGAGTAGGACCCACCCCGGCCGGCCCAGTGCGTTGGCCCTGTGTTGATCTGATCTTGGGCCAACGTAATCTATATTCGTCGTGATTTTCAGGCTAAAGTGTGAATGGTTAAGGCAAATTTTTGGGTCCCTGGATCCTGGACTATATTTATTCAACTTTTATCTTGTGATCGCGCTCGAGCCGTGAGCCGCTCAGCGGCTTTTGTATACGTCTTAAGATCAGCGATTAGTTCTAAATTAATCAATTTAATATGCTGATATATTTATACATCTGACAAATATTGGGTTAATGCTGGTCCATCGTCTAAGACGGTGGCCCAGAATTACCCAATCGTGTTTACTGAATAGTGGGTGCCACAGTTTTCGACCACATAAAACGCGAAACATTCCTTTGGACGATAATACCCTGATCAGCCGATAATATCACGGTCTTTGCTCTGGTATTAGCCCAATACAAATATACTTCAATTGGGACGGTTGAAAAACGCTGAATCCTCTTGTGAAGCTTTGATCACATACTGATATCCTGGCGGTAGAATGGCTCAGACATCGGCGGAATGATCTTGTCGGAATAATCGATATGTGATCAAGGTGATATGTTCAAACAACAATTGTTACGGCAATTTATTACTGTCTT
The DNA here is from genome assembly GCA_964017125.1 of Flabesymbios commensalis. Classification (NCBI taxonomy): domain Eukaryota; kingdom Metazoa; phylum Annelida; class Polychaeta; order Terebellida; family Flabelligeridae; genus Flabesymbios; species Flabesymbios commensalis. The sequence goes on from OZ024906.1 coordinate 5,838,558, forward strand.
ATTGATTTTTGGAACCACTAATAACATATTTTCAACATCGTGTTTAGTTCAGTATTGAGAAAACTTATTCTCATACAAAACATAAAGCTCCGTAGGCCTATATGTTCAGTTAAAAGGCCTACGCTTTTTCTTGTCAATTTTACGACAGTTAGGGTTTCTTACTTTTGAGCTGTGTGTCGAGTCAATGCTTTATTCCGTGATAGCCCTTTTTTCAACACCCTGGGAGCAATGTCTACCTGAGATACATTAATATTCCAATATAATGTTTAACGTGAGAGATCAACACCTCTCTTTGGGCTTCGCGACCCTTGGACCCCCAGGTCAGTAAAAAATGAAAATTCCGAATTACTTTCTCTGCTACACGTATGCTTATACCATACTCTTGTAGGCGCGTAAGCGTAGACCTACTGAATTTACCCTGAGGGATAAAGTGAGACTTGTCAGGGTGAATATACAAGTTAAGGGTCATTTAGTGTCCTTTGGCTATTCTGAACGAATTTATGAATTATGTGGGTCCGAATTTTTTTAATGTTATCCTATGGGCAATACGATAAACTGAGAAAAATAAATAATTCAATATCCCTAACGATTTTTTTTATTCAACATGCATTGTGCCAAAATACACGAATTTGTACACAAATGCAATGTCTCCCATTATCTAACACCTGAAACATAGACTGTTTTAACATGGAAGAACTCTTGGAAATACCTTAACCCCGAGTTATTATTTTGTAGCGCAATTGTTATGAACTTGGAATTTATTCATAAACAGACATGAACTCAATATACAAAATTGCCAAGGGTACCTTTACTGAGGCTTTTTAGTTATCTCACGTCAACCGGTCAACTCAGCAACGCCACTGTTATCTAAACTTCTCAAATTGTGGTGTGATACCATCCAATTAATTTGATATACGCAGACAGATGCGAGGTCGGTGAAATATTTGTAAACATTCAATTTGAACTGCTATTTTATAACCAAAACAATCACACCTGAAGCGTGTTCAATGTCTGAGTCAACTCAGAAACGCTCATAATTTAGCAAAAAATCATTGAAAACATGTTAAACTGAACAAAGTGTTTGATAATGATGGCCAACCACCTACCGCATCGGTGGGCAATGAAACATCATTTTTAAATACATTACAGATCGTTTCATGTTGTGTGTATTCAACTCAGCAACATTATTATTTCGATCAACTCAGCAACGTTTAGAACCGTTGCTAAGTTGACTAAATTTAGCTTTCTGTCTCATTAATGTAATTAAGACTAAAACGTATCTCCATAAATCTAAAATGCAATTTAAAAAGTTGTTTTTAATTAAATTAGATTGAGAGAGTATTCGCGTATGTAGACATTTTTACAACAAAAATGTTGCTGAGTTTACTGAATTCTGCTTTCTGTCTCATTATTGTAATTAAAACTGAAATTTTAACTCCATCAATGTGAAATGCAGGTAAAAAGAAGCTGCTTGTGAATAAATGAGAGTGACAGAGTTTTTTAGAAGTTGTTTAGATAAATAAAACTGCAAATAACACTTAGTTAATTTCCCCCTCATTATATTGGCGTGTATGTATTGTACAATGGTCCTCGAAATACATGTTCACATTAGTCATATTATGTTCCCATTTCTTTTTTGTCTTTATAATGATGAACCATTTTTTCTTCAGAAAATAGGGCTCAAGTGTTAAGAGATCTCTCGTAGATGCGCTTAAAACATGACGTCTACATCCAATTATCGCGTCTTGTCAACTCAGAAACAATAATTTCAACTCAGCAACTACATAATTTTACCATAAAATCTCTGTATTATCTTAGCTATTTTTATTTTGAAAAGTGTTATAAATACTGACATATCACTAAACTAGCATACAAAGCAACAATGTATGATCTTTAAGATGACCGTAAGAATAAAATGTCAACTCAGCAACGAAATATATATATATATATATATATATATATATATATATATATATATATATATATAATTCGTTGCTGAGTTAACATTTTATTCTTACGGTCCTTCACAAAAACACATATTTTTTTTCAAAATATGTTTGACATTAAGCTCTGATATTTGAAATGTGTATCACATAGACCTTACCCTCAATATTTGACGCTAGTATATATAATTTGAAGCTACTTTTTTTTCTTCAAAATTAAAGATTGAAAGACCACTTAAATTGTATATTCACCCATCAAACGTTAGTGTCGGCGTCGTCAATTAGCCGACGATTTTAAAATTGGATTTGGAAATTGGTCGTACTCTAGTCGGCTCCATACTCAGAGTTTATCGATGCATATGACAATAACCCTAGTAGTGCAGTGGCGGATCCAGGGCAGGTAGGCCTACTTACGGGGGGGGGGGGGGGAGCGCGGGGTATGTGAAAATTCCCCACAAAAATGGCTTCGAGTGGGGTCGACGTGTGTGTTAGTGTTTAATTTTGACGATAAACTACAAGGCTCTCATGTTAAAATAAAATCCTCCGGCTTTCAACTCGCTATTCAATTTTGTATTAACCCTTTATTTAACTACTAATACCGAAAAGGATAAACCAAAGTTTTTTCATAAATTGTGCATAATTACGTTCAGCATTGCACTGAATAAAAACACATGAGTCAATCATTTCTGAACAGCAGCAATAAACATAGGCCTATATATGTTATTGTTATAGAGCAAGAGCCAGGGGTGATTTAATCATAATCATTGACCAAGTCTATGTTTGGTACCATTGGAAAGGTTAGCTATTCAGGGTTCTGAAAAGTGTCGCTAGCGGTGGAAACGGAAGTTAGAGGTCAATGAACCCTTAGATCCCAAGGTCATTTGTATCACTATTAATTATGTGAAAATCGCATTAATCACAACAATATAGGCGTGTGACATATCAATATGATAGTAATTAAATCACAAACCCGAACAAATGAATTCCTAAATGTCGTTATTGGAGGAACCGGAAGTAAAAGGTCAATGAACCCTTTGATCCCAAGGTGATTTTTTATCACTAGTGCTTGTGGAAATCGCATTAATCACAACAATATAGGCGTGTGACATATCAATATGACCGTAATTTAACCACGAACTTGAAAATATGAATTCCTAAGTGTCGCTAGCTTTGAAACCGGAAGTTGGAGGTCAATGAACCCTTTGACCCCAAGGCAATTCGTTATCATTATTACTTGTGCAAATCACAATAATCACATTAATATAGGCATGTGACATATCAATATGACGGTAATTCAACCACGAACTTAAAAATATAAATTCTGTGTCTTCCAGTATCACCATAGACAAATACATTGGGAGTGATGGTGGATACATTTAAAAAACGTTTTAGGGTTAATAGATGTGTGTTTTCGATGATATTGCAATTTTCCATTCCCCATTTTTCTAACCCGTATAAAAGTATAGGAGCGATACGGCTATCACTTATTTTTTGAAATAGGTCTATCGAGCCATTAGGCAGCTGTCTTAAAGCTGTATCCACTTTTATTAACGCTGTTTTAGCTCTTGTTGCGAAATTTTGCTGCATACAGTTTGTGCTAAGTTGTGTAGTCCAAGGTACATCCGTGTATATTCAGTTACTATATTGAACTACTATTTTAGATTTAAAAAAAAATACTGCTATACCTAACGTTTGAGATATACCGTTTAAAACATTTAACTTTAATAGTAATTCATATGGACTATCAGCTATATGAACCAGATCTTATGCAAAGAACAACATTAATATTTCTGTCACTTTATTGTGGTTATTGTTATAATCTTCAAGAATATCAGGATAATCTTATAATGGTCAAGATACAACCTACTAAATTTCAAGCAGTGTGCCTTAAGGGTTTTGTCAAGTTAAAAAAAATCCAAAAATTCGAGAAAAACTCGAGAGTGGATGGGCGGGTGGGTCAAGCCCCAACTCGGATTCTTTTATTTTTTTGGAAATTGTGTGTTTTTTGTGTTTTTTGTAGTGTTGGTTTTTGTTGTACATGTTTCAAAAATAAATTGGAAAGGGGGGAGGGTGGGTGGGGTCTGTCCAATCCGCGTTTTTTTTGGATTTTTGGATTTTTTTTAACTTGACAAGACCCCTTAATTTACATTATTTTAAATATATTTTTAAAAATCAGCCTCAGCATTCAAAATGTCATTTTGTATATATTTATAACTTTGTTTCCCATAAAACATGGAGACATAAACATCAATATAAGATTAACATAAAATATTCATGTTGAATAGAATAATAATATATAGCAGAAATATCAGCACATTTGAATTTTACCGCAAATTAAAGTTGGCGATAAACACCCGTGTATCCTAACCATGTAGTTATAGAAAGAAATGCGCCCTGGATTATTTCGAGCTTTAACTTTCAGTCCTCTGGGGACATAATGGGGGACACTATTTACGAATTAGCATGTTTCTAAAAAGCATTCAACAAAAATGAGTTTCAAACTTGACACATATTTTATAATGTTTACTTTTTGAGGCGCCCGGAATAATAAAAGGGGTGAAAAAATATTCAAAAGGATATTTGGAAAAAAATATTTCTCAGTGACCTACAGGCCTATGGGGCCGAGAGATATGACTAAACAAATAATGGAAGTAAATAAAAATGCTATTATTTTGATAAATTTTTCAAATATTGTCAATTTTATTTAGTGTCCATCTAAAAAATAGTAAAAAGGCAAGGGTCAAGGTAAATAAAAATCGCAGTGAAAAATTCTTAGCTTTTATGGGCACGCAGGCCAGATCGGGCTCCCGGCCTACTACATTTGCATTGTGTCAGGATTATGTGCGAATAAGAACGACTTACTGGATAAGATTAGATTCGATTAGATTATATTGAATGACATATAATAATTAGCTTGCGACAGCAAAAAATAATCTTTATATCAAATAAGAGGAAGGGGTTAAATGTATCACGATTCTTGTAACTTCCTTTTGGAAAGCCCAAATCTGTAGGTTTCATTATATAACCAGGATAGTTCATTGACATTTTGACATTGAAATATTCATTTCAATAAATTATATTTTATGAGAAAATGGAATATAATTAAGACTGTGTAAAAGGTAGACAAATGAATGAATGAAGTTTTGTGCCATGTTTGCATAGGCCTGCATAAATACCAATAATTGTGCCATGAAACAAATGTAGGAGAACCATCTATATCTCAAACAATTCCAATTGATTTAACCATAAGAAGACAATTGCACTTGTAATAGGCCTACACAGGTATGGGCATACAAATACCCGGTAAAATATTTTTTATTCGGACAGTCACAACCTATGGCCTGTTCTTCATGAAGTTACTGTCATATAGTTTTTAGTTAAACCAGATATACATAGCCTGAAATGACCGGTCTGTTGATTTTAGACACTAATTCCACAAAACTGCATGTAACTCATACGTCCTGTGGCATGGTAGCTGACAGATGACAACATACACCAGATTTCACCATAACACTGCCATTTTACATGTCCCACGCTAAGGTATCTCGAGGTAGATCTAGAGCACAGCTATTGTTGAAAATATTTTGAAAAAGGGAAATTCGCGACTGAAATTTTTGTACAGACAGGCAAAATATTTGAACACCAGATCTAGAGAATTGTTAACATCAGCCCTAATTCTTTGCTATTTCGACTATGCATGTTCAGCCTGGTATAGAAGAGGCTTCCAAAACACTATGAAACAAAAACGAGTTTTGGTATGGTCAGTCAGGTGCATGATGTTGAGACAAGACATAGAACGTTGTCTGTCTCCCTGCCATCCACTGGGAGAAGCGGATCTAAGGCTTTTAAATTAAATGGCAATAAATCATGGAATAAACTGCCTTTGAAAATAAAGAAATTAAACTCATTGTCATATTTTAAACAAGCTGTAAGACGTTACCTAATAGATAAGCCAGTGAGCGAATACAACTCAGATTTTCTATATTACTAGTTTGTATCTAAATTTACAATAACTGTATATATATAATAAAGCCAGTCTAGTCATTATGTGATAATGTTATGACCAAAAGTATATTTTGTGGTCATGTAAAATGTTTCTTATTTACAATTTATTTTATATAAACTTTTTATAAGTATTTACAAGTAAATTTGCTGTAAACCTTTGTAGTCGCCATCTGGTCTACATTTTGGGGACCACTATGGAAATAAGAGTCTCAAGACCCTTTATAGTGTCTTTTATACCTGGTGACCAGTATGGTGGCCCTGATTGTTTTATATCATGCTTACATGTACTCTTTACCGAAATGAATCAAAAAAGAATTTAATGTGAATCTGACTAAATCAAATCAAATTTTCACATACGCGTTGTTCACTTGATGGTCACTGTGCGCTTCTCTGCCTTATATACATGTTGATCAAACAATGAGCACGTGGCATCGTGCCGACATGATGTGTGGACCATAAGTGCAGTTCATCTCTTCCAAACATAGACATAATCATGAAAAGAGAAGGTAGTAAGAGTCTTATCCCACGTTTAGTTTGCACATGTACTGTGGACTCACATATTCTAATGGTTGGAGAAGATGCAGGGTTATTGAACCACGATGAGGCGAATGTATTGATGATCAGCTACATGATTGAAGCAGTGAGAAAAGGCACTTCATCAATGATGATACAGACGTTCTCATTCTCCTGGTTTTCTGGGTTAGGAAGCTTATGATCACTTATTTGGTTCGGCTGGAAAAGTGGTATGGGAGTGTCCCGCTTGTTAACGACATTGCAGCAGCTCTGGGTGATAAAAGTCTTCAACGCTAACTCTAATTTGCGGTAAAATTCAAATGTTCTGATATTTCGGCCTCCAGTAGGCTATTATAATTATAAACCTTGTCCTTCCAGTCAGTTAATAAATATAATATATTTATCCTGTGCTTATCGTTATAATCTTTGTGGATATCTGGATAACGCCACATGGGTCAACACACAAGTCTTAAACATTGTGCTTTATTATACATTATTTTAGATTTATTTTAAAAACTCAGCCTTGGCATTCAAAGTACCGAAGTACGGAGTACTTTGGCCCCAAGCCTGAGTAGCACTCAACAAAAATGACAGATTTCCAAACTTGACAGATATTTTATTATATTTGTTTTTTTCAGGCGCCCGTAATGATAAAAGGGTGGCACAAATATTTTTCAGTGACCTACATGTGTATATGGCCGAGGGCTATGACTAAAACAATAGTGAAAATAAATAAAACTACTACTATTTCGAACAATTTTTCGAATTGCTGTCAAGTTTATTTTGGTGTCCTTCTAAAAAATGGTAAAATAGGCCCTATGGCTTATAGCGTCCTGTTTGGCAAAAAAGACAAAAACTCGCTATGTCCCAAAAATCGCAGTGAAAATTTCTTAGCTTTTGTGAGTACGAGGGCTAGATCCGGCTCCTGGCCTAATAGCACCAAGTGTAAATCTTCGCTAGTCTAATGTTGACACATGGAGTATTTTTCATTCATTAAAAACTGGAAATTGTACTAACACAATCACCAGCTGCCCATAAAATGAAATGAATGTCAGATTTAGGCCACCTTTGTGCACATATAGGCTAAACTGGGCCAGGAGACCCTCCTGAGATAAATGAGATGACGATACCCACCAGACACAGGATTTGAAATTCGAGCCCTGGTGGTCTGAGGCTGAGCACGCTACCTCTCAGTCACGGAGTTTCCCCACATTATTAAATCATTACGAGTGAGCGGGAAGAAATATTTTGTTTCTTTGAAACTTGAAGGTCAGAGTGGGTTCGAACCCGCGATCTCCGACTTTTCAAGGAGGCAGCTTTAACCACCGCACCAGGGCCCCTGCCTTAGCCTAGTTGTCCATAATGGAAAAATATCTGGCAGCTATTAAACAATTATTAATTGTAGGACAAAAACATGTTTCGGGCAAATAAATGATGAAGTCAGGCCAATAGGAGAATATTGTTTTCAGCTTAATAAAATTATCAAGTGTTATACAGAAGTGTTAACACATTCAACGGGATGATTTTGACAAAATTAAAACAACTATCAGATCAAATGTAATTTTAAAATACATGGCATACCTATATAGATAAAGAACTGCATGGTATCATTTTTACGCACATAAGCGGGAGAATAAGCCCTAAATAACATAATGTACCTTTTTACAACAGTTATAATAGAAGCTGGGTCGTTATGCTTCACTGAGCCATAATATCGTTGAGATGGACAGATAAGTAGAAATTTTGACAGACATAAATGTTTATTATACCAAATTGCATGGCTGGGAGACTCCAGCTAATAGCCGCTATCGCGAGGGCCACCTAAAATTTCAACAAACGCGAAACGCCGACCCAAAGCTGGCCCGATGACGGTCCAGCGCCGAAGACATGGGACGAACATCAAATCACCACAGGCCATACGTCTAGCGACCGTTAAGAATATACATTTGTAAAGTAGTAGTGTTTGCCATCAGCAAGACAGCAACTGGCAAACATGATAACTACGGCGAACACCTACAATCACTAGCAAATATTATACATATATTTTATTGAAATTTGGGAATTGAACGAAATTATATAGGGCATACGTCTTTTTCAGTGATTGCATAATGAACGCACGGTATCTCTAAATTAGTTTTAAAATCATATTACTGGAGACGGAGCAATGTTTAAATCTAAGGTATTTCAAAGGCAACTAAATAATCTGGATTGGAATAAAATATGTGTACATAAAATATACCATTTTGACTCACAGAGGGACTGCGCATGCGGGTATAGACCCACACTTTTCTCTCAGCGAATCATGACGACGCAGCTACTTCAAGAAATTCGAGTCTAACACAGTGAAAGGTGGAGCTGTGAATAGAGATAAGATGTTACGTTACAGGGCACATGTGACCAAGCCATATCAGATTAAAATGTTTGCAGTGATGTAATATCAAAGGAGCCCCATGCTGGCATCTAACCCTCCACCTGCTGATTGGGCTCATGGAGGCGGTGCATGTTATACAATCCTGTATATCTTATCAAAACCACGGTGACCTGATGATGACTGCGAAGCCGCGTTGCATTTGATAAAGCATGGGAGTGAAAAATCTGTGAAGGGATGACCAATTTCAAATTCAAGATGAAGCCGGATTTAAATAATATTTCTTTGGGTCGGGGTCTTCATACTGGTAATTAACAGGAAAACATATTAAATTGAAGCCACGCAATTTATTCGGATTATATTTTTCCAACCCTACATTTTGTTATGTAAGTTTACTGCAACAAATATCCACGCCACTGCACAATTTCATAATACATCATAATAATATGACTATATTCATAAATTGGGATCATATATTTATTATCTATAAATTATAGCCTGACAGCTAATATATATTTAAAGATAGTCAGCAGAAGTTCATTATTTAATTTTATTACTGACGTTAAAATCGCTGCTAAAATTAATGACGTGACATCTAGGCAGAATTTTGTGATCCTACGAGTTATTCTACGTTTTATGTATTTTATTAGCAACTTTTTAAACAACAACTTTCTAATGTCATAAAAATTTAAAAAAAATATTTCGCAGTCGATTTGAAAAATGGTAAATATTTTTGCAATCTTGCACACAACGAGACCCAACTTCAAGCTGGTGCACATTTCAATTATAATTTGGTGCACGAATATATTATTCAAGTGTCCTATAAGATCAGTTTGATAATATGGAGCAATAGTTGTGTTGTCTGAAAGAATTATGCAACAACATTCAATACCTTCCAACGGTTCAGAATCGCACACAAATTGCCAATACGGACAAACATTGATTAGATTGAGAAATTACGAATAATTTCCTTGATTAAAGCAATGTAGGCTACTAGATATAAATTACTAATGTTCCTAGAGACTTAACAGATATAAACCTAACAATAATTTTTATATCGATCGTCTAAACTAATGCACAGTTCTACACTTTCACTAAAAGTTAAAACTAAAAATGTTGATAAAAAATGTTTTTAAAAATTTAAAAACTCTGAAAAAAATAATATCATGCTCTGGGGGATACACTACTTCATTACAAGACTAAAAACAAAAATTGATGTCATTTCAAGGGGCTGCTTTAAATAACACATTTAAAGTATTTTCTGAGATTTTGTTTGAAAATGTAGTTTATGTAATTGTGGCTAATTTGCATATTGTATGCAATATCTTATCCTGATCGTAACAACATAGATATCATTATAATCGTTGACCATTAAAACCACAGTGTATTTTATTTGAAATTCTAAGTTGATTAGTTTCTGAGATTTGATTGAAACTATATTTTCAGCAATGGCAACTAATTTGCATATGTTATGCTAGTGTGTTATCCTAACCTTAACAAAATATATATCGTAATAATCATTGACCATTGAAACCCTAGTGAAAAAACTTTATTTGAGATTCGTCGATTGGTTTTTGAGATATCGCTTGAAACTAGGCCAAAATTGCACAATCTCGCAACCAGGCTATTACTGTCACTTAAACCACGCTCATGTCAGATGTTGGGCCAGCATCGGAGATGGTGGTACGCAAAGGAAATTGTCAACTTGAGACCACCAATGGGTTTGAACTTTGCAAGATGCCGGCATCCTGCCTGGACATCGTACATCGGCCTACACAAGCGATTAAATGTTGTTCCAGCATTGTAGATGGTTGGCCACCATTAAATAATATAACTGGTTCAACGTCTGTAATCTAGCCTTAAATGTCACTCTCGTCAAATTAACTGTTCACTAGCCGTCTCCCCACTCTAAAAGTGTTGGTTTAATGTTGGTCTCAAGTCTATGACGCTGGATCAATATTAAGCCACCATGGGATAAACGTCTCGTATTTACTTATGTTGCACAGGATATTGCCTACTTAAACCCAGAAGACACAGAACGT
>OZ024906.1:5854428-5965987 GCA_964017125.1 Flabesymbios commensalis
TTTTCTGAGATACAATGTCCTCCTAACCACGATGCTATTGAATTTTTTGTGTAAGGCGTGGTCAAAGAGAAAGACCTGTTTATATCTGTAATGTTTGCCTCCTCGGCACACTGTATACCTTTTTCTTTTGCTATACTCGTGTATAAAGTGACATTGTAGGCCAAATTGGCCCGGCATATTATACTGTTAATGACCATGATATGTATGTTTATGTTGTGCTTGTATATGCATGTCACTATAATAAATAAATACTTACTACTAAATACTTACTATTACAATTTTTAGCAAAAAAAATGATTCCCAGCAAATTTATGCTTTGGCTCTGTAATAAAATTCATATATTTAGAGCAAAAAGTTTGTTATATTAAACATCTGGACTACTAGACCAAAAAAGTATTCCATTTTTTCACATATTGATCCTGTAATCCTTAGTAGCATAATTGAAAAAAAAGTAAAGTGTTATGAACATTCGAGTTTATTATGTGATCTCCTGATCTCATTGCTTTTGTCAGCCCAGCTATCATTCAGTTCACATTTTTCATTTCAAAATCTATCAGAAAAATTAGTTCCAGGTGTTAGCCAATATTCAGTAATTTTCACAGTGTATTTACTGTCAGTGATATTCTATTCAAGTATCCATGAACAAAACAAAGATTGCAGTAGGGCCTAGATTTCTGTATACATAAAATACGTTTGCCGAATTAAATACGAACCTTTATGTAGCATAAGCTTTATAAAAGCCCCATACCTCACAACCGTTGTCACAATTTTTTTAGGGGACGTTGAACATGCTGCGAATGTAGATAATAATTAATTAAATGGGTTAACATATCATTTTGTTTGAAGCATCAGGATGGTGAACACCATCTTCGCCATCTTATAACATTTTTTGGTGAAAATGAATTACAATTGTATGACATTTGGCGACATTCTTTTATATTACGTTTGACGTTATATCTCGATAATTTTTCAGAAATTTGGTTTACCAACAATCCACAAAGTGCTGGCATTTTCAGGGGAATCGATCTCCACCTGATATGTGAAGCAGCAGGAACTGAGCCAATTAGAAGTTATGACTGGTAAATATTTGTCATAGTCAATTCACATTATGAATTATGTTGTTTGCTTATTGTTGTTATTATATAATAGTGGAGCTGTTAGGCATAACAATCTTCTACTTTTTTCAAAAATTATTGTGAAACTTAGCAGATATACAAAATAATGCATACTGTTTGACATAAACTAGCCTTAACACTACAATCCAAAGTGTGAATGAAATGTATCTTTAGCTTCCGGTAGAATAATTTATAGATCTAAGCATATGAAATAATGATGAATAAAATGACGCTGACCCAATCTTAAGGCAACATTTTATTGGGTCAAAGGGGTTTTCGAGATTTTTGGGGGACAGGGAATAGCCATACTTATCAAAGCGATGTTACTACAATGTATTCGTCATAATGGTGCAGAAAGCATAAACCACATCGACCTAATTCAGTAAGACGCGTCATCATATGTTATCTAAATCTTATATTTATCTTTATTCTTGCAAATTATTGTGTTCTCCTGGTGGAACTGGGATATCATATGTCCACTAATTAATGCTTTTTATTAATGTTTGTGAGGGAGACAAAACACACGTACGCAATGGGCTACTGAAAAGCCATTTCACATTCATATTATTATTTATCAACATTTTTCTTTAAAAATATTTTGGGACTTACAGTACCTCAGTCGTCCCTATAGTATATTTCTACTTCCCAGTGCGTCATTTGGACAATGTTGGATCAAGCAGGTTTTCTCGGCATCGAATGTAGTTTTATATGACTTAAGATGTTGCTTTGCTTGGTACATTTTCTTTCCATACGTGTATTTAAGAAGTTGACAGCTTATTTGTCCAACTGTTTGTTTTGGCCTACTATCCCAATTTGAAACCTTATAGGTTATTTTGTTTACGTCCTGTAGCTGTTGAGGAAATGAAGATATGGATTCAAGATTAAATTCAAAATTATTTATTGTCATAAATATATCAACAAAGCATTGACTTTAATCATGATTAATGCTACTACTCGAACATAGTAAACTGATCAATATAATGGAACATATGCATATCTGTATTCACAACATACAAAAGATTATTGATAAACAATATGTCAGAGGACAGAAGATCGGGTGACTTTATATGCCCTCTCATTAAATACAATATTAAATTATATGTCGACCCCTAGGAAGCAAAGAGCGGGACCTCCCACATGTACACAGGTGCCTGAATTAACAATACAATATTCATGGCGATACGATCGAAGTAACCATACAATCCGAACACGAGCCGTATCAGTCGAACAGTGATACGTTTCATACGAATCCATTACGTACCATACGAACTACATTACGTACCCTCCAGTACCGTCCGTACAAAACGTACTGTTAGGGAGCTTGAACAATCCGAAAATTTGGCATTTGGGTATAAAAGTCGTCGAATCAGCCATTCCTCACCACATTTTCTGATTACAATGAAAAATTGCATACAAGTTGACCAGGGAAACAGAAATGACTGTAGAAGGCATGGGGCTAGTTGTACAGCAGCAGCCATTGAAATTGAAGAAGAAGCGAAAAAGAAAGAAGAAGAGAGAAGACGATTACAAGTAAAAAGAAGAACAAAGTGAAGGCTTGGTTGAAGAGAAGAGTACAACTGGGCCACAACAGGATTTAAAGAAGCTAACAACTAACTATAAAGCACCCATTCCTGCACGTCTCGAACTAGTAGCTGCTACTTAAAAATAGGTGTCTTTACTTTGATTTTGAAGATAGAAAACTGTTGCTGGCGGCATGACTGGAACTGGCATGGCCAGATTTATTTTCATCAGAAACGTTATTCGTACGGTTTGGATGTCATGCATCTATTGCGGCCCATTACGAATCTCAAGCTGAGTTAAATCATTCGGGCGGTTCGGCAAAATTCTCTCACATGTTAGAAAATGTCCAGAACCCTCCCGTATGGTTGTCCAACAGGGTCAAAATACGACTCAATTTGACGAGCCAATTGACGTAAAATGACGATCCAATATTTGGCATTTAATATGATGTATTTCCTTATGTTTAAAACTTTTTTTGCTCAAATAAAGTTTATTTTAAATCCGATACACATTTTAGTTCATATTGGGCCATATTATATAGCTTCAAAGGCCTTCGGTATCGAAATAGCGTAGTTTGAAACCTTGCATGTGGAACAGCAGATCTGAGAACAGGACTTTAGACTGGTTAGCAAAACTGACGACCCAGCTTGTTGGGTCGAAAAAGTGTGTAGTCTTGTATAAATAAACCAGTTAAAAAAAAATATATATTAAAGGGACAGGCCCAGGCTAAAATCATCAAAAATCGGTGATTTTATTTTGGCTTCTTAATATGACCACATGATGTAATCATGTCCGTAGACTAGAACTGCAAAAGTTTTTAAATTTTTGTGCTGCGCATTCACCAGTTAGGCTAGATATAGAGACGAAATTCCTGATTTCTAATTTTGGACAACCATGTCAAAAATAAGAAATACTGGAATTTTGTCTTTATATCTAGCCTAACTAATTAGCGTGATGGACAGTGACCAGGGTGACAAAACAACGGGACAAATGATTCAACCTTTTCGTCCCTGAAATCTGATGACGGAGGCGGACATCGGAATGGCAGAACATAGAAGCAAAAATACATTTGGCAGATCCGTTCCCGTCAAATTCGTGACGGATGTAGAAGATGACGGAACATTGCAGGACGGATCTCCGAGGCCTGTATGTACATGTTTTCTGTGTTAAAGCGACACAATCGCGCCAAAATCATCAAAAAATCATTAATTTTATTTTGGCTTCTTAATATGTCCATAATATTTGAACATGTCCATAGACTAGAATTGCGCAAGTCTGTTAAGTTATTCATGTATTTCTTATTTGGGACATGCATGTCCAAAATTAATTTTTGTCCTTATTTCAAGCGCAACCCAAAATTTTATAAAAAATCAAGTTTTGATGTAAACACAACTCGACCTGCGACCTGGGGGAGATTCTCAAAAGCCCAGTCTCAATTGCTGTAGCATACAGGAAATAATTTTGCTAGCTTCATATTACTTACCCACCCGCACACGATGTTTTTGAGACGTTGATTCAATGTCACAACAACGTCGTGTGCCCGGTGGGTAACAGCGTACTTAGACTACAATCAGTCTCAGAACTGTGGTTAAATTTTACTCACTTTGGAACTGAGGGTGAAACGATTGCGACGTTTCTTGATCACGCAACGATCATTCCGCGACCACCACCACCTGAGCCGAATCACCCACCCTGATCATTGCTGGAGGCAGATCGAAACGTCGCAATCGTTTCACCCTCAGTTCCAAAGTGAGCACAATTTACCCACTTTCTATATGAATCTTGGAACCATGAATAATATATTCTCTAGTAGTCTCAGAATTGTTTATGTGAAGACACGAGGTACTTGCAAGCCACCAAACACCAGACGTTGAACACCAATACTTTTTAAATGCTGGTTCACTGTCTGCGACGCTGGCCCACCATTGACACAACGTTGGTTCAACTTAGATGCAGTAAAGAAGTCAACAAAGCAATGTCGACACAAACAAATCAAAAATGATTCTGCAAAACATGACATGAAATTGAAACCCGTTTTAAATTGGCGGCTCTGGCAGTTTGACAAAAAACAGCGTTTCTCTGCACCAACAACGAGTGTTCCTAATCACTAATTGGACTAATTGGACCTAATAATCTTCGCCAATTATTCTCATTCCCCAAACCGCAAATAAAAATTATATCAGTACCCTACAGAAAGGGTGAATAACTTTAATAACATTGGTCAAATTAAAAATAAGTAGGCAACGAACCCTAGAAATGTTGTCATAGAGGAGTAGTATCCTGTTGAAAATATCAATTTTGTCAATTTTGAAAATTTAATTACTGCAAATTTTTATAATTTTTGTGCTGCGCATTCTCCAGTTAGGCTAGATATAGAGACGAATTTCCGGCATTTCCTATTTTTGACATGGTTGTCAATAATTATAAATCAGGAATTCCGTCCCTTTTATGCACTTCACATCATCATAATCACAACATTGCAGCCTATCTTGATGGCTCTGCTGACCTCTAGCAAGATAAGCTGGGCAGTGTGGCTTACAGCCTGGATTACAAAGGAGTAATCCATTGTAACTGACCCATCCGTTTGCCATCCATTCCAGAATCCAATCATACGCCAATCCGTAACGCCGTCCCAGCACGCATGGATTGTTAAGTTTGATGGTGCCTGCTCTGGTTAGGTTAATAGCAGCATAATCTCTGCGTTTGGATATGCATACTTTTACAATATGGTCATATTAAAAAGTCAAAATAAAATCACCGATTTTTTATGATTTTTACCTGAGCCAGACCCTTTAATATACTTTTTAAAAGAAAACACACTGCGTGCCTCACGGATATCATGAGGCAGAGAATTTCATATACATACTAGGCGATAAAAATACGAATATTGGAGGGCAGTAGTTTCGACTCTGGGTAATTTCAGCAATGTACCGTTGATAAATGACCTTAAACTATGTAGATAACCGACAAGTTCGAAATAACTTGAAAAATTGCAATCAACAAAACTGTTTAATTATTAAAAAAATAACAATATATCAATAATCTCTCTGCGAAAACAAAGTGGTAGGATAGAAAGTTTTATGCATCTTTCTGCATATGAAAAATCAAAATAATTGTTTAAAATATACTTCTTGGCGTGGCACTGTACTCTTTTTACCAATAGGATATCCTTAACATTTGCAGGTGACCATATAGGTGAAAAATATTCCAGAATACTGTGTATGTGTGACACATAGAGTTGAAACTTAACAGGAGATAGGGCATCAAAACTTATAGAGCCATGCCTAATAAGGAATTTGCCTTAGCAGATATAGATTTTCTATTCTTAGACCATGATAAATTAGAAGTAGCAGTGACACCGAGGTCATTAATGGTGTCTAAACGATCTAAAGCCGTGTGGTCTAACATGTATACATAACTGACTTTCAGATTGATAATTGTAGACATTTCTTTATAATAAAACTCAATTTCCATAGTTGACTCCATGTAAATAAGGCATCTAAATCGGGTAGATCTTAGGTTATATATAGGGCCTACCCCAGGGTATATCCTGGCGGCTCTCAAAATCCACCCCTCCCTCCCGGGATCTATTGCCATTTGTAGTGACTGTGTGAGGTGTCTTCTGATTCCAAAATCTTCCCCTCCCTCCAGGTATATACCCCTTTTTTAAACATTTATATGCGACCCTCCCAGAATCTACTTCTCTTTTTTGCGGAATATAACCTTCTTTTCTATAACTATATGTGGCCATCCCGAAATCAACCCATCCCTCAGAGAATATACCCAGGTGTTGTGTCGAGAATTCAATCCACTGACTGTCAAGATGCGCCAGAGATCTAAAAAGGGGTATATTCTGGGAGGGAGGAGTAAATTCTGGTAGTGTCGCATATAGATGTTTAAAAGGGGGTATATTCGGGAAGGGTGGGGGGGGGGGGTAGATTCTGGGAGTGTCGCATATAGTTCTTGAAAAGGGGGTATATTCTGAGAGGAAGGGGTGGCTTCTTGGATGGCCGATTATAGATGTTTAAAATGGTTCAGGGACGAAGGGGTGGGTTCTGGGAGCATCGCATATAGATGTTTAAATAGGGTATATTCCGGGAGGGGTAGATTCTGGGAGAGTCGCATATAGATGTTCAAAATAGGGTATATTCTGGGAGGGGTAGGTTCTGGGAGAGTTGCTTATATATGTTTAAAAGGAAAGGGAGTATATTCTAGGAGGGGTAGATTCTGAGAGAGTTGCATATATATGTTTAAAAGGGGGCTATATTCTGGGATGGAGGGGTAGATTCTGGTAGGGTCGCATTAATATCTTTAAAAAGTGGAGGTTTATTCTGAGAGGGAGGAGTAGATTCTGGGATAGTCGCTTATATATGTTTAAAGATTGGCTTATTCTGGGATGAAGGGGTCTAATCTGACAGGTCGCATATAGATGTTTAAAAAGAGGGTTATATTAGGAGAGGGAGGGGTAGATTCCGGTAGGGTCTCTTACCGATGTTTAAAAGGGGGTATAAACTGGGAGGGAGGGGTATATTCTGGGAGGGTCATATATAATTTTTGAAATTTGGGTATATTCTGAGATGAAGAGGTAGATTCTGATAAGGTTGTATATAATTCTTGAAAGGTGATATACTGTTCATCTGGTCATTTTCATGTGTTTAAATTTTTGTGAATTTCTGATTTTGGAACTTCGCGAAATTTAGAATTCGCGAATTTTAATTTTTAGTAGCGCTATTATGATAATAATTTTTACGAGATTCTTGATTTCGCGAATTTGTCCTACTCGCGGAAAATTCACGAAAATTAAAACCTCACGAATATTACCAGATCTACAGCAGAGAGTCGATTCTGGGAGCATCACAGATAGCTCTTGAAAAAGGGGCATATTCTCGGAGGGAGGGGTAGATTCTGGGAGGGCTGTATATAGTTCTTGAAAAGGTGGTATATTCTGGGATGGAGGGGTACATCCTTGAAGCCGAATGAATGAATAAATGAATGAAATGGATGAATGAATGAATGAATGAATGAATGAATGAATGAATGAATGAATGAATGAATGAATGAATGAATGAATGAATGAGGTTTTAGGCAATCTCTGTGCACAAATATGCTAAACTGGGCCAGGAGAACTTCTTGAGGAGGGTGAGATCAATGAGATGACACTGCCCTCCAGACACTGTCCCGGGAGAGGGACATGGCGCAATGGTTAGAGCATGGCGCTCTGCCGATGTCGCACTTGGTGCAGAATTTTCAGAAAAATATAATGTTTCTCCCCTCGCAATCTTGGGACATTGTTAAGATGTTGTGTCCTTGGGCAAGGCACTTCACCCTCAAATGCTTCACTTGACTCAGGTGAAAATGAGTACCTGGTAGGACAGAGATGGCAATGTGTACGATAAGTTCAATGCGCCGAAACGGCTGCAGGACTGTATGCTCTCTGTGGAGTTGAAATGGCACACGAATGAACAGGTCCAGTGACCAGGGGGTAAGATTCAGACTTGATATCAGACTATAAACCTGCACCTTCCTTTTTTTACACAGGATTCGAAATTCGATCCCTAGCAGTCTGAGGCCGAGCCCGCTAACTCTCGGTTACGGAGGCTCCACACAATATTGAACACTAAGAGTGGGTGGGGAAGAATCTTTTGATTCTTTGAAACCTGAATACCAGAGCGATCTCCGACTTTCAAGGCAGGCAGCTTTACCACTGCACCAGGGCCCCGCCCGGCCCTAGGAGCCGAGGACACCTCACATGATCACAAAAAGGGGGTAGATCGTGGGAGGGAGGGGTAGAATCTGAATGTTGTTGTAATCTACCCTGGGGTATAGTTCAGTATTCTGGGGCGCTCACATTCCTCCCTGATATAATCTGGGAGGTGGTATATTTCAGACTTCATACTGGCACACAACGTTTAAAAGCGTTACGAAGGGGGGGGGGCAAAAATCGTCCAAAAAAACGTTAATCAACTGTTGAACAGCCCTTATAAGGACTGTGGCAGTGCTGCCCACTGTCCCAGTAGGGGTGCGAACCAAACGCACCCCCCCCCCAGCCTACGACCCTGAAGTGTGAATAAAATGAATGAATGAAAAAATACGTATTGATATTTTGACATTCAAAACAATTCGGAATATTGCAGGTGGAATCATACATTATCGAGAATGATACAGGGAAAATTATTAATGGTATTAACAATACTGAAGCGTAGACATTTATCTGAAGCAATGTTCGAACGTTATGTCGATGGCATGTGTTATGTGTGTGAACATCTAAACCGGTTGTTCATACACAACTTAAAAAAAAATAGTATTAGACAATGAGCGATGAACTAGTTTACAATTGAGTCCGCAGGCTCTGGCACTATTTTGTTTCATGTTTTGAGAAATAATGAATGAATGAAAAAATAGCATATAGCGCAGTTTATTTAGCATAGTAATTCGAAGCGCTTAGGAGTTTTATTACTTGATGAAGATAAATGTTTTTGAATGTCAAGTTGTTCTAGTTGGAAGGTGCAGCTTTAGCAAAACTCCTATCACCGAAACCCTTTAGTCTAGTCATTTGGACTACAAGCCTACATGTCTCTTCAGAGCAGAGCGCATGGAACGTGTGGGATTATACGGAGTTATGATGTATTTGATATCAGATGGGGCCGTATGATTCATGACATGGAAAGTAAGAAGCATGACTTTGAAGATGACATGACCTGCAGCAGGAAGCCAATGTTAACGTCTTGGTTCAGGATAGATGTGATCATGTTTCTTCTCGTTCTTGTTAAACTGCGGATGGCGATATTTCTGACGACACAAAACATGGATGAGCTGCTCTTCCAGGGAGGCATGACCCTCGCAATGTTACTGAGATGAAACATTGCAACCCTGCACACTTCTTTGATGTGGGCGTCCATGCTGAGTGCTTAATCAAAGATAACACCAAGATTTCTGGCTGTGTTAATTCGTGTGATCTGATGACAGATTGTAACATGGTTTATGTCGCAACTGATGCTCTGCTGAGATGTTCCAATAAGTAGGAAGTTTTATCCTCGTTGAGCATTAGCCTGTTTTCCATCAACCATGCTTTTATCACCGCAACACATGCCTCAACCCGTAGATTCAGCATTTTGTGCTTCTTTTACTCAACATGTAATGTAGAGTTGGGTGTCGTCAGCATAAAAGAGTACATTCAGTCGTCGTCTTCTGGCAATGTCAGCCACTGGGGTAAATGAAATGAACAAAATGGGGTTTTAGGCCACTTTTTTGCACATATTAGTTAAACCAGGATTCGAATTCCGAACCCTGGTGGTCAGAGGCTGAGCTCGCTACTTCTCGGCCACAGAGGTTCCCCACAATATTGAATCTTTACGAGTGAGCAGAGAAGAAACATTTTGTCTTTTTGAAACTTGAATGCCAGGACGGGGCTCGAACCCGCGATCTCCGACTTTCCAAGCAGGCAGATTTAACTACTGCACCAGGAAACCCACCCATCAGCTACCGGAGAAGAGTACAAAACGAATAGAACGGTCCGAGCACCGAACCCTGCGGCACACCATATTTTGCATGAGCGTGTGAAGAAAAACTTTAATCTTAACTGATTGGGTTCGGCCAGTGATATACGCTAGGAACCATTGAAGAGCATTCCTACGACTTCCCAATCTAACATCCATGCACTTAAAGAGAAGGTCATGGTCGATGGTGTCGAACACAGCCAATAAGTGCAGTAAATTAAGATGGCAACCTGTTTGTTGTCGATTGGCATTAGCTTGTGTGTATATCAAACCATTAAATGTAGGCCTATGTTGGAGGGGAAGTACAGCAAAATTATATTTTTATAAAAACATCTACATGCCCGGCTATATAGGCAAAGGTACATTTAAGGGTACGAAACAAGCTTATGATTCACTAAATTAATTTTATTCTATCCATTATTTCCATTATGTACCTAGGTTTCTGAATGGCGAAGCTCTACGAATTGGTGGCAATGATACGGAAGATTCTGGCACTCTAAGTCTGTCTGATCCTGAGGAAGGCAGTTACCGGTGCCGAGCTGTTAGTGATCAAACCAAAACTTTCTCCAGAGCAGCCATTATAACCATCAAGGGTAAGCAAATCTCTATGATAGATATTCATATAAATACAATTCAAGAATGTCGCGTATATGTTTGCATGGTGACGGTATAAATACCACTGTTTGGGTAATTCAATTTCCATTGTATTCAGGTGTTTTAGTGACATTACCTGACAGTTTACGTTTTCGTCAACAAATGTAATGCTGACAACAAACGTTTACTTTATAGGAATGTGGGAATTGACAATTAAAACTTCTTTGTTTGGATTTTTTTTCACGTAAAAAAGAGCAATTTTACAGTGTTTTAAGTGGAAAAACAAGACGGGCTGTGAATAGGTTGTTCAAAGTTTGATCCTCCTTGGAATTTCATGTGTATATATATGCTTATTTTTTTATTTTTTTTTTAAATTGTTGTGGTGGCTCCTTTGCTAGTCGACCTTGAAAAGAGTCCTCAGACCAACTATATTGTCTTGTTTCTTTGATTATAAGAAAGGTTAAATAAATATGTCTATATCTCAGGTTTGGCTCATGTGTGGCCGACATCTATTATTTGCTGTCCACATATAAAACAGTAGCGCAAACTGTTCAAAAGCTTGATATGATAAAATAATTCTATCCAAGCAAGACTGCACAAAAAGAGGCTAATGTATCAAGTTTGAAGTAACAAACTTCAAATGAGACCCATTTAAAATGTATCTAAAATAGCCCTGTTCACATAAACGGTCAAATAATTTTTATTAAATAGCTGATTTAAGTAAAGAATTGTATTGCTATTATTATCATATTATCAGCAAGAAATTTAAATCACCAGCCAACTCATGTTCTTAACTATTTTAGATGATGGTGATGACACGTGTACAGAGCTTCCTGATGATGAATACATTCAACTGCCCCCTGGATGTAGTGTTGATTTAGATGGCTCACCTGAAACGATCGTGAATGTAGGTCAATGTTCAAATGAGGCATGTAGCAGAAGACATAGTCCAGATGACATTAACACTCACTGCTGTGGAAGTACAGCATCCGAAGATTTAACAGTGACGTGTACTTACCTATCCTATGATATTAGTCGCATAACAAAATGCGGATGCGCGGAATGCACGGAAGGGGAGAAACAAGAAATAGTTACAATTAATGGGCAGATATTTATGATAACTCTAGATGAAAATACCAGAGAGAAACCCGGCTATCCAATCCGATTCTCAGTAGGTGAAGATTTGTACCAAGCCATTCCTGGTGGAAGATTCAGATTCTCAATGCTGGCGACTTCCGACACTGTGGTTCTCTCTTTTGAACCCGAAGCTGATGATACATACATGAGTCAAGTGGTGTCAATACAACTAGTACCAGGTGTAACAAGCTATCATAAAACTGTGGTTTTGCTGACAAAACCTGAACCTGTCAGAATAGATCCAACATCTGATAACACACTTGATGTTACTTCTGGACTTGATAACGAAACAGCTATTTTATTAACTCTCCCAGCAAACAGTTTTGTAGACGATGAAGGACGTACAGTAAATGAAACCGTCTCTTGCTACATACAGTTTCTAGAGCCAAGTATCAATAATTCTCACATGGCGTATGCACCAGGTACTTTCTCATCATTTGATAATGAAGGAAATGAGCAGCTCCTGATAACACATGGCGTGATCAACTTTATGGCTTTCACAATATCAGGGACCCGAGTGAACACCGCAGTGAACACATTCATTGAAATAAATCCTGCTGGTTTGGGACTTTCTGATGAAGATATGGGAAGAATTTACACGTGGAGTCTGGACGAATCGTCTGGTACATGGTATGACCCTCGCCCACTCACAGTGAACACAGGGAGAAAGAAGCGCAGGACGAAGACAAATAAAATTTACAATGGAGTGCTCGGCACCAACTTAAGAAGGGTTAACCTGGATGAAATCCACCTGGGTACAATATGTGAAATGTCCGTTTTTGTAACGCAAGACAGAAATCGGATTTTTGAAGCTGTAGGGGTTTCATTGATACTTTACTCAGAAGGCTGCGGACATCTCGATCAGGGTTGGGGGGTCTACATCACCAACCAGATGACCACGAACAAGCATGGTGCAGCTTGTGGGTGGGTTGATTGCAGTACATCACCTGATTGCGGAAGAAGATTCGAGATCACGTCTTTGAATAAAGATTTTATACCCTCCCTTGATCAGCATGTCTTTTCTGATTTCGGTGAGGAAATAAACGACAATAATAACTTAGTAGGCAAATCTCCGAAGGCTGGCACAGATAAAATCACGAATGATGAAGGTCCCGTTTACAATAGAAACATGTGCAATGACAGGGACATTGGCAAGTATCATATGGGATTTTACAACAAAAACAATGAAGTGTGGCCCACGTCACCCAAAATTGATGACAAGTTTTATCAAGGCTGGGTTTGCTTCACAAGAGTAAAATTTCAGGTAGGTATCAAAACAATGCATTAAATAACAAGAATTAGATAAAGAAACACAACTGATTCAAATAAACTCAACGTAGGCTATAACATCCGATTATTATGCAGGTGTGTTAGTGTATGATAAGCAATATGATTTATTTTAGGAGGAATATACAGTGAAGAATGAGTCTGAAGTTTTAGTGATCAGTCTGGATGACCAGAACTCCAGAGTATACGGCATCAGACAGGAATTTCACGAGAAGGAATATAGAGATGGCAGAGAAGTTCCAGATAATAATTATGCCTGCATAGAAGTGATGTGTCCAGTTGGCGATAGCGAGCCCAATGTAAAAATCCATCAAATATTCCCTCAAAACAAGAATTGTTACTTAGAGTGAGTATTTTAAATTATTATTCAGACCAGGCCTGTAGACACCGGGGCTCTCCATGGCTATATTTAAGCTTATAGTTTAAATCGTGGTGAATCAGTGCAGATCAAGCGCGGATGCTTAATTCCTGAACTGTAATATTTACCTAGCGTCGTGAGATGACATCATTGGGGCTTTATGCATCTCAAAATATAATATATATTATTTAACAAAATAAACAAACTAGTAGAGAAAACACTAATATAGGACATAGTACATAGTATGACTCCTCATAAACAGGCATATAGGCCTAGGTTAATCCACATATGCTATTTGATAACATATGGAAATGTATATTTATCTTTTATGGATTAACATATCAAACTAACATAATAACCACCGATGCTTTGGCTCAGATTTAAACAGACGTCAGTTTGTTAATAATTGAATGAGATAATTATATAACAGCGATCACATCCCATAATATCGTTATTGTGCAAGTATAGTTGATTGCTACTAGATAACATCTAGATTAAGTCTGGTGCTTTTCTCTTGTTTGTAGTGAATTATATGAGGAATTGCCTGTAGTTCGTGTACCAGACTACAACGAAAATGAGATTGAGCTGATATTGAGTGCAAAGACTGACTGTGAAGAAGGCTCATGTCTAAGGGACACCACTTTACTCTTTGTTAAAAACTACGATGTCAACACCGACAATCTGGTGCTGAGTGTAACTAAAGCAAGAGATGAAGCCCAAGGCGAATGTGCAACAGTTGCCAATGATGAGCGAGATATAGCAAAATATGTATGCTACTAAGTAGATCGACGCTTACGCACGGGTTGAAGCTGGATCAGCATCTGTCATGTCTGTGAAAAAACCAATATTATTATATCTGGGCCTACTACAGAAGTGTTACTTTCCATCCTTAACTTTTACTCCGGGCTCTCAGATAACGGCAGTCAGTAGCCACGATTGCAGCATTGGGCCAGCATCTCAGATGAATGACATCGAATGTTTATTCAATGTAGCATACTTAGCAATTATATGTTTACGATAATCTGAACGTTTGAGGCGGCCCTGTACATAGTCTGTACTATTTTTAAATTGTGATACACCTACAACATGTTTTACTAGGGTTACAATGGCGAATTATTATTGTCCTAATGGTTGGTCATTGCTTACAATGCTTCCCCAAAATTAACCCAATATTGGGATTAAATGCCTTGTACTTTCTGAGCGTTTTTTTAGTCAGGTGACGAATGATGAGGCAACTTACCCTTGAAGGCACTTAATGTTGGACACGGTTCCAACATAAAGGGGCTGGCCCAGGCTAAAATCATAAAAAAATCGGTGATTTTATTTTGGCTTTTTAATATGACCATATGATGTAAAAATGTCCATAGACTCGAACTGCAAAAGTTTTTAAATTTTTGTGCTGCGCATTCACCAGTTAGACTAGATATAGAGACGAAATTCCTGATTTCTAATTATTGACAACCATGTCAAAAATAAGAAATACGGAATTTCGTCTCTATATCTAGCCTAACTGGTGAATGCGCAGCAGAAAAATTAAACAATTTTTGCAGTTCTAGTCTATGGACATGTTTACATCATATTGTCATATTAAGAAGCCAAAATAAAATCATCGATTTTTTGTATGATTTTAGCCTGAGCCAGTCCCTTTAACCCTTTAAGCCCCCACGATGCATTAAAGCATCATTCTACATCCCTGAAAACATACTCAATTTTCCTACAACTAAGGGTTTTAGAACGAAAATTTCCATGAAACTGGTTTACCAATACGTGGTAATTTTCTGTAATTTTTTAACCACATCAAGTCATCTTCGTCCACTACAAGTCGAGAATTGCGGCAATTCACGGCTTGTAGTGGATGAAGATGGCAATGATAAATTCAGGATTGAAAGGGTTAAGCATAGCCGCTGTATCCCACAAAGACTCAATATATGAGCAACGCTGGCCCATCTTTTTCGATGCTAGCTCAACATTGCTCATGCACAGGCCAGTCACCAGACTTTTGAAAAAGCCAGGTTTGGGTCACATGTGAATGTACCGCCAAGGTAGTTCAGAACTTCAAAGAGTATAATTTCCAACAAAAAAGGGGTTCGAGCGAACCCCTCTCCCCTGGTGACGGGCCTGATGCATTGGGTCTACGTATTGTGTTTGTTGGGATGACTGTATACATGCACCTTTGCTCTTGCCAATGTACACATATTATCAGGTGAAATGGGCCGCATATTTTTGATGTGATGAGTGTGAATAAAACCCAAATTACGACACAAAAGCATCCCGCGGTAAATATATTAGGTGGCTGGATATAGTCATTTCACTGTCTGCCATGAACTATCAACGAGGATAGGCCTATATATGACTTTTTACTTTGTTGCAAGATCTATCGATGTAAAAAATAAATGATGTCAGTAATGGGATATGTTGTTGGACTGAGTATATCGTAATCAAATATAGATATTCACTTTTATGCCAACTTTCTATTTTCTACCAATATTCCAATGGATTACTGTGATACTTTACTTTTAATTATATCCTTTTTGACCACGAATTTAGTTGATTTTTAAGTTGATTTGAAGTTTGTAAAAGATTTTAAAGAACCTACGTGCAACGCTATACTAGTATGTGGACATCTTCCATACGGCAAGGCTGGGCTCCTCCTCGAGATCGCGGACCGAGCCTTGCTGACGCAGTCATATAAACCAACTATTGCGGTGGGGAATGGCACAATTGCTTTCTAAAAAGATTTTTTGTCCGACCCACGTTTGACCCCTGGCAATACAGAAAATCATAGCATATTGATGAATGCTTTTTCGATGTAGGGCCACTGTCTACGACACTGGCCCTACATTAAATCGTCATGTGTCTGTTGTCATAAAACATTGTCAGCCAGGACTGTCAGCTCCCCGGCTACGTGTGGCCATATCCCAACAAACACGAGACGTGAATGTTAGATTAATGTTGGTCCGCCGTCGCAGACAGTGGGCCAACATTAAAATGGACATTTGACAGGCTTCACGATAATGTGTACCACAAACCTACCGAGTGGACCAAAAAATAAAATAGTCTAAATGATTATTTTGACTTTTCAATATGTTTGTTAAATGAGGAAACAACATGTTTTTGATAAATTCGATATAATTCATGAATTTTATAATGGTAAAAATACATTTATTCGTGCAATCTTGCAATGGGAAATATAGTCTGGTGCGGTATGTTAGAAATATGCCTAAAATTAAAAGTTCTCACCCAAATTGATTTTATTGTTTTTTTTACTTTCTTAGAGGTCAAATAAGCCAGATATATTGGGGTTAAATTTTTCCCGCCCCTCAACCTCGTTTTATGACACATTCATATTTGGCCATAACTTGGACTCTAGCATAGCTAGAGTCACGATTTTGCTGTATATATGTATTTTGGGGTATGAGCAATCCATATGAGCAATCCATAACAAATGTGGATGTCTCTTAGGTATTTTGAAATTAACAATAAAACACATTATAAAATGTTTTCGGTCACTTTTTCCTTGCGAATACGAAAAAATATCAAATTCAAACAATTGGCGTTGTTTAGTGTATATTATAATAAACAGTACATTGTTGATAGTTTCTAAATGATGGGTGTTCCGTTTATGAACCCCAAATAGACCACCAAAGTGACATAAAGCGATCGTAGAAACTGAACAATTTCAATAACGATGTTTTATGCATTTCCTTTAACATATTACAACAGTCACAGAGGATAATTATTGACGGTAATGTTTCTTTTAAAAAACACATTTAATAATTTTGAGAAGTGGGTGGAATAGGTCGAGGTTATTCGAAATAAAATAAAATTATCCCACAATGTGCGCAAATTGTGCATTTCAGCAATGTTTTATATTTGCTAAACAAATGCTCAGAATTACTTTTGGTGGGTAGTTGTGGTCCATCCCATCCATAAATTTATTGGATTTTTAGATCTTGTTTTTTTAAAATCCATTAATGGTGCACACTAACAAATAAAAGAGGGACTTTTAATTCATCACAGCCTATGAGAGGTATCAGCGTATACATTCCAGCCAATACTTGGAGGGGACAGGGTCATTATTATAGCTGACATTTACAGCAAACATTTAATGACTTAGTTTATTTTCTTATGCAAAAGAAACAAGCAACTCACAACCACGAAGATGTTTTTTCGCTAAGTATCAGTAAATCAGCTCCAATCTAAATTACCTATTGGGTGTCAACGAACATACAGGAAAAGGGAAACGTGGTAATTGGTTTCAACTGGACAACATAATCAACGTGAAATTTTGAGGAAAGGACATAAAAAGCTTTGAAAACGAGTCTTTTTAAGCTTTTTAAAACAATAATGTTTTGACATATTCTGTTTACATGGAGAGTCCCCCATGTAAACAGAATATGTCAAAACATTATTGTAGCCTACCACAGATCGTGAAATTAAGAAATATTGCAATTGATGTTTCGAAATAACGGAACAGAAAACATAATACATTTTGAACCAACCCACATGTTAACAGATACACTTGAATGTGTTTGCATATTGTATGCTCAGTAGTAGATACATATGATATCCAGTAAAACGTGATAATGCAATTAGATCACCTGCGAGGTCATTCCAAGTCATTCCAGGAAGGCAGACGTCGAGATTGCTGAGAAACTGTTCACTTTTACTGTGTATGTAGTCCTACATTGTCATCCCAACCAGGTTGTTTAAAACTGGTTCCCATTTAGTTGAGTTTTCTGCAGATTGACATATCAAACCATGAGAGTAACTCATGGAGTCAAAAGTTTGTAAGGTGTCCCAATAATCCAGGACAGCTTTATTGGTCACGGCCCATGTGTGTGATTACACAAGGGATGTTCATCATGACAAAAGGGTGATACTATCTCGGACCAGTGATTTGGTGGAGTCAGCACTGGGGAAATATGCTTAATGGTGTCTTTCTCTCTGAGCTACTTCCACAGTGACGTATCCAAAATGTGCAAGAGGAGGGGGTGGGGATTGGGCGTACGCCTGTTACGCGCTATGATGGATCCGCCACTGCTCCCACTAATTTGATCAAAATGAAATCTGGCTCAGCTCACACCACTCAAGGAAGAATACTCTAGAACGTCTAATCGTGACCAGAGGTCGTGTGTCGAATAAAGCTGTTAATTGTTTCATATAATATTTTGAGCTTGTACTTGCTTCTCCAGGACAGGTGAACTCATTTTCTTTCTGTACAGGATACACTTCCAGGAGCGGCATTCCACAACAGGTGTGAATTGAACAAAATTATATATTCCGGTCAAATACTGATCTAATACTGATGCATTACCTGGATGATGGGTGATTTGAAGCATAGGTAGATCAGATATGTACTGCAACAGGGTAGTCATTGCTCTCCCAATTTCAAGTAATAATTTTGGTAATGCACAACATAATATGATTGGGTATGTCCATTCACCGTCGGTGGAAATTTCGCATAGATCAATGCCTATAAATTCAACCATTTACTTTGTTGCAAATCAGTTTTCATATTGTCCAGTAAGTTTGCCGAAAATTGTGGCATATTTCTTCTTGAAATATGTTTTTTGAAAGCTTTGTATATGCTTATCGCAGATGATCAAATATTTTTACCACTTTTTGCTGTATAACATATCTATCTATTGAGCACACATATAAAAGGGCATTCAGGTGTACCTCTTGAAATTTTGTTGGTTCCTGTGATGATGAAGCATCTTGTGTGATATCTCTTAATTGGTCTGTGGAACTAATGTTAGCTTCACATGTAAACAGATTATATCCACATATTATTATTTTAATAGCTTGTATTCTAACATGTTTCTATCTTCAACATACCATTTTTTATATTATGAAGTAGCATATGGCAGCGCGTAGCCTGAAGCAAAATTAGAGTCAACACACTAGTTTCAACCGACGAGGCCGACACTAGTGTGATCACCTAGTCACATTGAGAGGAGATAGATAATGATATTTCTCTGAAAAACCCCGCAACATCAGTGGGGTTCAAACCCGGTGTAGCCGTTTCAGCGTTCCCCCTTTCAGCATACCGAGGGGGGTACGTTGAAAGTGGTTTACTGAGTGGTTTACTGAGGGTACGCTGGAACAAGGAAAAGACCAATTTCAAGTTACCTCTCCTAGTTTCAGATTACTGGGTACGATGAAACTTAGTTTCATTGTACCAGGGGGTACGTTGAAACTAGTTTCCACGTAACCCTCGGTATTTTGAAAATGAAAAAATACTTTTAATTCCCCTAAACTTAGGCCTATGGCCTATGCACCCAATATGATTATTTCTGACCCTTTATGTACCGTTAAACCTAGAATATGGGTCGCCGCGATTCGGTGAGTACGTCTACACATTGAAGCCACAACGTCAACATCCAATCAAGGTCAGGGTGTAACCCTTTAACTGTCAAATTATTTCATTGGGATTTTCACCCATTTAGAGTGAGTGCAAATTATTCAGATTTGTCAAATGGAGGTCAACGATTTTGTGAAATCTTGTTTTCTGATGTCACGTTTTATCTTCAAATGTTCAATGTGCTAATACAAAATGACGAAACTAATATAATCGGGACGGGCGGTTAAAGGGTTGACGCTACAGTTTTTGACATGTGCGCTCTATTTTTTATGCGCCGTCAATTTGGTTTGATGTCATACTAGGTGACTGGCATTGTGCATGATGTAAGCATGCGGGCAAAGTAGGCCCATATGCGGGTATTTGTTGTTATTTGATCACCGAAAATAATTATAGGCCTATGAAATTTGACAATTTTATTGCCACTAGTCTGCAAAACATGGCTAACGTGACATCTGCAATAGATAAATCGATAGATATAACGACAATGATAGAAAAACTTTTTCGCTAGTTGTCCCAGAGATCATAGAGTAATAGGGAGATTAATGTGTTTCAAGACCTCGGGCGACCAATTTTTCGTCAGTAGACATAGAGATCAAAAGGTTATATGGATATTAAAATGTTTTAAGACATCGGGTTAGCAATTTTTCACGTTTGGTACCATATACACATGATAGAGGGTTATATAATGTTAACATGTTTGTTTTGACTAGCTGCCCTGAATATCAAAGGGTTATTTTTATGGAGATTAAAGTGTCTTAGTTCACCTGCACCAAGGGTTGTTATTGAGCTCACCAAATATGGATGCAAATCAGACTGCCGTGAAGCCAGATATAGCTAAAATGCTCAGCATTGCATACTCTTGCATGTACAAATGTAACAGTGGGGTATATGACAATCAAACCAGATATGTCGGCTCTTTTGTGGCATGTGGCATTGTGAACCACATTCGGCCATTTTGGAATTTTAAACTTGTCAATATGTTAATATATAAATCAAAATCACTAAATTTGCACCTAAACCTCATTGCTTTTTCGACGAACCAAGCCATTAAATGCTTGTTGTGATCTGCTTAAATGTCAGCTGTGGTAATGACCCCGTTCCTCACCAATTTATTCCGTAATAACAAAGTCTGTAAGTATACGCGATACCGACTCATTGCGCGATCGGTCGTCCTTGTTAGGGCGTCCTTGTTATTACTGATTTATATATTAATTGGTAATAATCACTGTACATCTCATTTGAATAATGCCTTGACGCGGGGATTTAACTGTTAATATTAAAAAAAAAAATCATGAAGTTGTTGGTCTTGGAGTAGGCCCTCTGCATCGGAGAATATCTCCAATTATGACTGGAATTTACACAGGGATATCTCTCATGGGCTGTGATGAATTAAAAACCCCCATTTTATTTTGTGCATCATTTAAGAATTTTAAAGAAACAAATCTGAAAATCCAATAATTATGGGGATAGGATGGATCACAATGACGCGCCATTATCATGATGATTGATTCTGATCATTTGTTTGACAGCACATGAAACACTGCTGAAACGCACAACTTGCTCACGATTTTGTATTATTTTGTATTATTTTTCAAATTTCGAATTGGACCTCCTATCCACTTATCAAAAAGAGTGTACTTTTTTGTAAAAGACACATTATTAATTTTTCTCTGTGACTATTGTAAAATTCCCATATCCAAACATCGTTATTGAAGTAGTTCGGTTTCTACGCTATTACGTTTACGCCTTCTTGGTGGAATATCTAGGGCCAATCAACGAAACATCCACCGTTCAGAAATCATCAGCTGTGTACTACAAAAATAATTGTTTAAAAACTTGAGTTTTTTCAAAGTCGCGACCAAAAAATGACCGAAAACGCATAAAAAATGAGTTTTATCATACACATTTCGTATGCGAATTACTCGATTTCTTATACCCAAAAACATGGGTATATACATCAAAATCGTGACTCTAGCTATGCTGGAGCTCAAGTTATTGCCAAATATGTGATTTCGATGGCGGCCATTTTGTCATAAAACGAGGTTGAGGGGCGTGAAAAATTGAACCCCAATAGTTTTGGTTTATTTGACCCCTATGGAAGCCATAAAAACCATAAAATCAATTTGGGCAACACAAATGGCCAAAATGACATACCGCTCCAAACTAATAGAGAGAAAGTTTGTTGCTCTAATAACAGTCACTCACAAAAAATTCCACGTGTCACTGATACATGAAATTCACATATTATATAGTAGCACAAATTATCATATTATTACCTTTATTTTATTAAACATGCACGAACAACACACAGAGACTTAACATGTGCTTCCATATTAAGATGCTTATCGAAAATTATGCCGAGATTTTTACCAGAAGTACTGAATGGTATATGTTACTCAGCAATTTGGACACGAACCAGATCAGAGACCCCAGAATTATCACGTGGGGCACTCACCAAAGCTATCTGGGTTTTATCCTTAATACATTCCTCGACCCTTTCCAGCGCAACTCCACATTCACAATGCATGAATGAGAGATAAAGCTGTGTGTCATCGGCATAAAGCTGGACACACAGACGATATCTCCTCGCGATTTTAGCGACAGGGGATGAGTATAGTGAGAACAGCACTGGACCTAGAACCGATCCTTGTGGTACACCAAATAAAAGTTTCTGTTTTGTAGAAAACGAATCACCCATTTTGCCTGTTTGTGTTCTATGACTCAAATATGAATCTAACCATTTCAGAGTTGTTCCAGTAATGCCAAAGTCATGTTAAGGTCGATGAAGTAGTACGGTGTGGTCTACTGTATCAAATGCTGCAGATATATCAAGAAGTACTAAGATAACAGATTTTTTGCCATCAATAGACTCAACGATATCATTCTGTACACATAGGAGAGCTGTGATGCTTGCGATATGCTGATTGCTGAGGTTCGTGTAAGTTATTGACAGTGAGGTAGTTTTGTAGCTGTTTGGCTACAGCACGTCCCAATACTTTTGATAGAAATGGTGAATTTGAAACTGTTCTATAATTTTTCCCATTTTTTTTGTCTAGGATGCATTCTTATCTCTTGCCCATAGGGGGAGGGGGAATTTAGTTGCGCCAGGATTCTGTCCGGCGTCTGGCGTCCGGCGTCACGTTTTCTTGTGGGCGCACAAACTAAAAAACTCCTGAGGTTTTTATTTGCAATTTTAATATGGCATTCCTAACAACATGGGGATGTGCAAGTAATTTTTGAAAGATGCTACACAAATTTTAAATGGCCGCCAGAGGTCAACTCAAAAAAAAAAAATTGTTGGCGCAAAAACTGTAAAACCTAAAGTGCGATTTTAATCAAATTTTACTATCACAATCCCCACAATATGGAGATGTGCAGGTGACATTTTCAAGGTTTTACTGATATTCAAAATGGCCGCCACGGACCAACTTCAATTTTTTTGGTGGGCACAAAACTTAGTTTAGTCGATTGTTTTTTAATTTTAACATGACATTCCTAGCAACATGGGGATGTGCAAGTGATTTTTTTAAAGAGGCTACAAAAATTCAAAATGGTCGCCAGAGGTCAACTCCAAAAAAATTGTTGCGCAAAAACGCTAAAACTTAAATGCGATTTAATCAAATTTTACTATCACATCCCCCATCATATGGAAATGTGCAGGTGACTTTTTCAAGGTTTTACTGAAATTCAAATGGCCTCCACGGATCAGCTTCAATTTTTTGGTGTGCACTAAAAGTCAAAAAAATATTTTGTGCATTTTTGTCAATTTTAGCATCACATTCCTAGCAACATGTAGATGTGCAAGTGATTTTTTAAAGATGATACCAAAATTCAAAATGGCCGCCAGAGGTCAACTCCAAAAAAAATTGTTGTTGGCGCAAAAACTGTAAAACTTAAAGTGCGATTTTAATCAAATTTTACTATCAAAATCCCCACAATATGGAGATGTGCAGGTGATTTTTTAAGGTTTTGCTGAAATTCAAAATGGCCGCCACGGATCAATTTCACTTTTTTTGGTGGGCACAAAAACTCAAAAAATTGAAGTCGTAAATTATTCAAATTTTACAAACACATTAACCACGATATGGAGATGTGCATGTGATTTTTCCAAGGTGTTATGGAAATTCAAAATGGCCGCCATGCATGAACTTCATTATTTTTGGTGGGCGCAAAAGCTCAAAAATTGAAGTCAGAAATAATGTGCAGGTGATTTTACTGAAATTTAAAATGGCAACCACCAGTCGACTTTTCAAATATTTGTGACCGCAAAAAACTCTAACCTATTTTTTTTGCAGGGGATGATATAGTCCTCTAGTTCAACAATGGAGTAACATGAGCCACCTTGAATTATTTTGGAACGTGGCCAGATGAGAGAGAGTTATTGACTATTTCAGTGATAAGTGGTAAAATATTTGACATGTTTTCCTTCAGTAGCGATGTTATGTAGGTAACGGATCTAGATCATAAAACTTAGCTGGCGATCATTTGATAATCTTGTCAATTTCAACTTCAAACACACTTGAAAATGAATCAAACGAGCAATTTGTTTTAAATGCATCAAATGTCAATGCATATTTTGTTTCTGAGAATCAAGATATGCTCTTATTTTAGAAATTTTAGACTGGAAGTAAGTATAGAATTTTTCAGCCAGTACCTTTTGAGAAGTGTGTTAAGGTAGTGCACGCTCTGCCTTCCGATGTAATACTTTATCGATGATGGTGAATAAAGCCCTTGGATTTGTTGAATTTCCTTCTATTTTGTCTTTGAAATTGGATCGTTTGGAATCAGTGATCATTCACTTGACTCAGTTTGTTGTTAAATATAGATTGTGTCTCTCCATTGCTTTTCACACCTCCTCCTGTCTTCCTTAGCCTGTGTGATCTCATCTGTATACCAGGGGCTATGTGGTCTTATTGGAAACAGCCTCTTCTGTACAGGCGCATGTTGATCTAAAATACATCTGAGTGATGAGAAATATAACTTAACCCGATCTTCATGCCCAGCGGTAAATAAATTATTTACTATTGATGTAAGGTATTTTTAAAAAACGTCATTCTTGATATTGTTTATTTTCAGATATTTCACCTCTGATCAATGTGCCTTTGGTTTTTCAATCTGAATTTTACACAGAACAGCGCAGTGGTCGGAAACATACTCTCCCGTGACAACAGATGATGCTATCACAGTCTTCTCGTCACAGATATTGATATCACATAACCCAACGTGGATCCATTTATATACATAAAACAAGAGACCAATGTGTTTCTCCCAATTTGAAATCATCATGAATGCCATTCTATTTTTTTTTAACCTTTTCTCTACCATACATGACGGAAATTTCCGTCGTCATTCGTCAATGAACGTAACCGTAAAATGACACAAATTTTCGTCAAATATATACTACATTTATGTATTTTTCGTCATTTGAAGCTGGAAACTGCGTTAGCAATTCCAGCTTCAAATGAAAAATAGAACTCCTACACCAGTATATCTGGATCCTGGCATGCACTCCGGCCTGGAAGTCAAAGGGTTAATTAATTCAGTGCGGAGATCGATTTTAGACGTCAGACGGTACCCGCGCTGAAAGGGTTAAAAACACACAATGGCTACGACCAGATCACAATACAGAAATTCTAATACCCTAGTATAATTATACATGACCCTATTGACCCGACAAGATCTGAGTTAATCTTTATCAGGATGTACTCGTACGTTATCACATGTAGTATGAACAGGTGTATAATAATATAACGTCATTCAGGTAAACACGAGACATTTAGTCAATGTTGGTTTGATGTTGGGACATCGTCTGCGACGCTGGCCCAACATCAAACCAACATTGGTTTAACATCTCGTGTTTGTTGGTATGATATCTGTCTATGTCTGTATCCAGTCATTGAAGGTTGGCTTAATGCTGGGCCAGCGTCGTAGATGGTGGGCCAATGTTGCAACATCATTAAAGCGACACGGTCAGGCTAAAATCATAAAAAATCGGTAGTTTTATTTTGGCTTTTTATTATAACCATATGATGTAAGCATGTCCATGGACTAGAACTGCAAAAGTTTTAAAAATTTTGTGCTGCTTTTTCGATAGAGACAAATTTCCCGATGGCTTATTTCGGACATGCATGTCCGAAATAAGAAATCGGGAATTTCGTCTCTATATCTCACTTAACTGGTAAATGCGCAGCACAAAAAAAGTTTAAAGAAACTTTTGCAGTTTTAGTCTATGTACATGTTTACATCATATGGTCATATTAGAAAGCCAAAATAAAATTACCGATTTTTTTATGATTTTAGCCTGATTGAGTCGCTTTAATTTTGTTGACCGTCCCGTGTTAAATGCTGGGTATGTCATCCGTAGGCCCATCATAGACGATGGTCCATCATTAACCCTTTCGGGGACCGACTTTAGACGTCAAAATCCCTTTCGGGGACTGACTTTAGACGTCAGAATCTGACGTCCTTAGACGTCAGATTCCTAAAGCCAATCCCCGCGCTGAAAGAGTAAAACATTTGTAATGGCCGTACCCATAATATAACGTTGGTATTTAAAGGAAGCAGAAATAGCTAACTGCGATATCTAGTATGATTTAAAAAACAAACTCTTTGGTCTCCGAGTTTTATACAAATTTAAAATACACCCGTGACGGTCTAGGACAGTCTATTGTTAAAACAGTAGATTCGGATCTACGAATCTACTGTTATTTTGTACTGGTCAGGTCGGGCAAAATATACGGGTTCAACCATGAAACTGTATGTCTAATATTTCATGGTTTAAGCCATACTGAAAATGAAATTGAGGCTTTCTGTAGCAAATTTTGGAACACTTGCAGATATTCTGTGTATTTTAAGTCGAAGAAAGAACTGAATTACAATAGATTCGTAGATCCGAAATATCCTCGTACTTTCGGATCTACGAATATATCGAATTTCTTTCTTTTTCCTTTACATATATATCAGGGTTGCAAGGGTTAAATAACCTTTTGAGTACAGTACATACAGAATAGAAAAACTGCACGTGCCTGACTCAGTCCACTATCGAAAGGTGAAGTAGTGTTATTAGTTTGAAATGGCGACAAAAAAACTACTTATCGCAGTAAAATATAATATACCCACCAGTTATATTTGTATGAGAGTGTTCTTATTTATGGTTTATGAATCCTACGTTTACTTCTGGGCTACCTGCTCAGGATGTTTACCTGATTGCCATATATATGGGGAGGCACATTCGTATCGACTTGGGCTTGTAACCTGGAACCAGGTTCGCATTCCGGTCGGGCATGTATTTGTCATCGTGTTCTCACATAGATGAGTAGATATGGATCCCCATTTAACATATTGGACAGATTTTACTGTATACGTTTCTGCAAACACCCAGCTTTTGCATGTCAAGACACTTTGAAGTTTTGACAAATAAGTGTTATATCCTGCATTGACCATATAAACTCTATATTTGTTTAGTTCTGAGCCAGCGTCACGCATTGGAAACCGCGAAATGTCGTAACAGTTCACAAGAAAGGTGATGAATTACAAGTTACAAACTACAGACCAATTTCACTTGTATGCATAGTATCTAAGGTTATGGAAGGATACATTTAATTACAAGTCTGTGATGTCAATAGCCTTGACCTCCAATGTTTTCACCGAGCTAGCTAATACAATGAAGAATGGGGAGGGGGTCTTAAAATATACCATTGTTTTCATCAAGTATCAATTCAAAAGGGTTTCTGATGACGTCACGGCGTTTCACAGAATAATGTCTACAAAGCTGTTGAACGATTAATTAATATACATTAACATTGATTCATGATCAACATGATTTATGCTGAATTACGCCTTATGCATTGGTGTCTGACTTATTATGGCAAAAAACGGTTGATTTGATGATATATTCAGTGAATTGATCTCAGACTAAGTCACGTGGTGCACCTTTTTGTGAGAATGTTGTCAAATTAATGCAGAGTGAGAAAACGATCTGTACAAACGACGTTGCATTTTATACATACAAAGCATTTATTATCAGAAAACCATTGTCAAATAATATTAAACCATGACTATGATTACATTGAGACGTATTTAATTGATGTACGGTGGGCCTGAAGCCAAATATACAAATACAATATTACATTTCCTTACCTTACCATCAATTATAACCTAACTTACCAGTTTAAGTCTTGCTCTGAACTATTTAATTTGCGCAACTTCTAGATTGAAAATGTATGTGATTTGTGAAACTTATGTCCCAGCATGTATCGGTGTTGCAAGTTTTAAGACACATTTGCATTCAACAACTGGTGATAGATGTACCAATAAAACGACAGACTGGCTAATGTGGTCAATGCTCCGAGATTAAAGTGACAATAAATATGATTTAAAACACTTATGGCCTTGGGGTCAAAGGGTTGATGTATGTGTTGTCCCGGGGGGGGGGGGGACAAGGCGTCTGTCACAGCTAACAGTCAGTAATAATCTTATAACTGCTGTGTGTTCACCCTTGAAGCTCCAAGGGATATCAACAACCTGTGCTCGGCGTGTTGACCCTTGAATGCCCAGCTGATTAGAAATAAGCAGCAAACAAAATAATCATTATCAATGCAGGTCTACATTGTAGGCCTGCAGCACGACTGTGCAAAATAAACGTGTGTAAAGTCGTTCCCCGCTCTGAAAGTGAAAACTATTTCTAAAGACCGTAGACACATAACATAGATACCCATATTCAACTGAAGCAGAAAGAGCTAACTAAGAAATCATGATGATTTCAAAAACCTTTGGTCTCCATGGTTTACGTTGAAAATATTTCAGCGTTGTAAGGGCTTGAACGCTTTAACCCTTTAAGCCCTCACGATGCATTAAGGCATCATTTTACATCCCTGAAAACAGACTTAATTTCCCTACAACAAAGGGCTTTAGAACGAAAATTTCTTTGAAACTGGTTTACCAATACATGGCAATTTTCTTTAATTTTTCACTCACTTCAAATCATCTTCATCCACTACAAGTCGAGAATTGCGACAGCAATTCGCGGCTTGTAGTGGATGAAGATGACAATGGTAAATTCAGGCCTGAAAGGGTTAAGCCCTTACGATGCCTCAAAGCATCATCTTGCATCTCTGAAAAATTACTTAATTTCCTACAACTTATGGTTTTAGAGCGACAATTTTCGTGGAACTGTCTTAAAAATAACACTTTTTTTCAGTTGTCACCCACTGTAAGTCATCATCATCCACTACAAGTCGAGAATTGCGACAGCAATTCGCGGCTTGTAGTGGATGAAGATGACAATGGTAAATTCAGGATTGAAACAGTTAAGCAATGCTCTACTTGTATTCAACCTTTCTAGGTCAAGGATAAATTCGATATATTTGTAGATTCGAATGTACGAGGCGCGCATCGCCGAGTATATTCGGATCTACAAATCTATCGCAATTGAGTTAAAATACACAAAATAGGTACGCGTGTTGCTACATTTGATATAAAAAATCTGAATTGTTAATCAGCATGGTTAACCATGAAACACAAGCCATGGAGTGTAATGGTAAAACCTCTCTATATTGTGCCGGATCGGGCCGTTATTAAAAATAACAGTAGATTCGTAGATCCGAATCTACTGGTTTAACAATAGACTGTCGTCACAGGTGTAATTTTAAACCTGAGTAATATGTGTCTCACAACAGGAACATTTGCAATACGTGACCTCCAATTTGAGAAACCTAAATAATCTGTAATATTTACTTGAAGCTGTGGATCGCGTCAGCGAGACACAACTTGAAGTCGATTAAATTGTCAAAATATAGCGCTCACAGGGTTTAAATAGCGAATCACTTTTCCTGTGTTAGTAGGCTGTGTTTTTATATAATATCGCTATGCGCTGAGGCAAAATGAAATGAAATGAATCGGGCTTTAGGCCACCTTTGTGCACATATAGGCTAAACTTGGCCAGGAGAACCTCCTGAGGATGGTGAGATGAATGAGATGATTGAATTGACACTGTCCTCCAGACACAGGATTCGAAATTCGAGCACTGGCGGTCTGAGACCGAGCACACTACTTCTCTGTCACGGAGGCTCCCCACAATACTGACTTTCACACGTGGATGGGGAAGAAACATTTTTGTTTATTTCAAACCGCCGGGACCGGGAACCGAGCCCCGAACTCTGGCGTGAAAGGTAGCGGTGCTAACCACTACCCTAGGGCCCCCGCCCTATGCGCTGAGGCAAAGCGCAATTAAATCAAGGGGCCAAGTATCTGCCAGCAAACACGAGACGCTGAAAAAATGCTGGATTTATGATGGGCCAGTGTCGTAGACGATGGGACAACATCAATCCAGCATATTTTCAGAGTCTCGTGTTTGCTGGGATTTAAAGCAATCACTGTGCTGTCCACTGGGGCCCATGTTACAGGTAACTCTTACAACGCTGAAATATTTGTGTATAAACCCTAGAAACCAAAGGGTTTTTGTCAATTTGAAATCATCATAAATGTCTTAGCTAGCTCTTTGCGGTTCATCGGAATACCTATCATATGCGTCTACGGCTATCATAAATATGGTATTTTTTTAGCGCGGAGATCGTCTTTATACTTCAGAATCTGACGTCTGTAGACGTCAGATTCTGACGTATAAAGACGCTTCCCGCGCTGGGAGGGTTAACACATGGTCCACTGCTGAAGCGGCATGCGCTGACAGTCAGTCATAATAACTCACTCTCCGAGGTATCATCATATATATCTGTATGTGTCAAACAGTTTCTGCAGAATGATTTTCAGAGTGGGAGCTATAAAATGTGTGATGTGATACCCTATTGTTATCAGTGTGTCATCCAGATAAAACATCATACATTTTATAGAGCTATAAAATGTGCGATGTGATACCCTATTGTTATCAGTGTGTCATCCAGATAAAACATCCTACATATTATAGAGCTATGAAATGTGTGATGTGATACCCTATTGTTATCAGTGTGTCATCCAGATAAAACATCCTACATTTTATAGAGCTATAAAATGTGTGATGTGATACTCTATTGTTATCAGTCAGTCATCCAGATGAAACATCATACATTTTATATAGCTATAAAATGTGTGATGTGATACCCTATTGTTATCAATGTGTCATCCAGATAAAACATCATACATTTTATAGAGCTCTAAAATGTGTGATGTGATACCCTATTGTTATCAGTGTTTCATCCAGATAAAACATCATACATTTTATAGAGCTATAAAATGTGTGATGTGATACCCTTTTGTTTTCAGTGTGTCATCCAGATAAAACATCATACATTTTATAGTGCTATAAAATGTGTGATGTGATACCCTTTTGTTTTCAATGTGTCATCCAGATAAAACATCATACATTTTAAAGAGCTATAAAATGTGTGATGTGATACCCTTTTGTTTTCAGTGTGTCATCATACATTTTATAGCCCACATTCTGTGAAATCATTTTGTAAAATCGTTGTTGCACACACAAATGTATATGACGATAAATTGAAATTAAATGAATGAGGTTTTCTGAGGTATCATCATATATATTTGTATGCAGTGTAAAACAGTTTCTGTAGAAATATTTTCAGCGTGAGTGTTATAAAATGTATGATGTGATACCCCATTACTTTTAGTGAGTCATCCAGATATACATGATATAACATCATAACATATTTATAGAGGGTGGAAATTATTAGCAGTCAGGCTATTTTTTCATATGTGCCCCTGTAATGATTTTGTTATGTAAAAAAACCCAATTATATGATATATAATACAGATGAAATATATAATACAGATAAAAAGCGTATCAAAGTTAAAACACATAATATAGAAATGTTGCCCGCGCCAAAAACACAGATAAAAAACTACATAGACATACATATATATATATTAATATTATTATGAATAGTAGGTAAATGCACTCTGGAAAGCGTGGCAACGTACAAAATAGCTTTTTAAAACATGAGATTTCCTAGTTTCAAAGAATTTGTTGACAAAACAAATATATATGACGATAAATTACTCAGATTACGTAGTGTAGTTTATGATGCTTATGGCGCGGTGCATTGTGGTTCCCTTGTGACCCGCGTATCATGAGCGATCGGCGGTCCCTTTAATTGAATGATCAACGTGGTAGC
This sequence comes from Flabesymbios commensalis, assembly GCA_964017125.1. Taxonomy (NCBI): domain Eukaryota; kingdom Metazoa; phylum Annelida; class Polychaeta; order Terebellida; family Flabelligeridae; genus Flabesymbios; species Flabesymbios commensalis. The sequence goes on from OZ024906.1 coordinate 5,886,429, forward strand.
CCGCTGAAAGTATATTTTCACAATGTTATGTAAGATATGCATATGGCACTGCTTTTTGGTCGATACAGGCTGAGATCGGTACGCCGTCGCCAGATACAGGCCGAGCCGAAGGCGAGTGCCTGTATCGGCGACAAGTACCGATCTCAGCCTGTATCGACCAAAAAGCAGTGCCATATGCATTTTATTGTACGACCAACTGATAATTAATATATTTAGACTACAATGCGTCAGGAAAACGCAAATGATTCGCAACCGGAAAACGAATTGTTTACATGGTTTGGTCGATACAGAAAGTTATCAGTACAAGTCTCATGGTCAATAACACCTGTGGGAGTACGATAATTAGCGTGACAGTTCAATCGTTGGTGGAGGATGGTCCACAGTGACACCTCTATTTTCGCACAATCAATTTTCATCCTATTGACAAGAGATTTTGCAAACATTATTTGCTAGTGATTTTACAATTACCTGATAACCTCGCGATTAAACCCGAATGAAGTTGATGGGTTTATATATAGAGGTTTTCAATGTTGTCAATTTTGAAAATTTAATTTATATGAAGCTATATAGCCTACTGATCTTAACTAAAAATACGAAAAAATCAAAGAAAAAATTTAAAGCACATAAAAAGAGTGAAATAGTTGTATTTCCAGGTCGTATATTGCCATGTAAACAAAACAAGTCAGCAATATTCAGCACTTTGCATCACATATTCCCACGTATCCGACAGTAAGATCAAACCAGTCGCCGCTTATTGGTGTCAGGACACGGGAGGACACACCTGCAGCACTGATTGTCTACCCAACGCTGGGCCATCAGCATGTGGCCCAATGCTGTGAGAACATTCAATCGTCCTTCAGGTATACAAATAGTTTGTTTGGGTTACTTCTGGATTCATAGAAATGTTGATTAAAAATATTTGTAAAAATATGAAAATTCTGAACAAATAAAAACATGATCCGTGGGATACACTACTTCAGTGCGGAATTAAAAACGAAAATTGATGGCATCCCAAGGGGCTGCTTTAAGAACTAGAAAACAGTCCTTACAAAATTTCTTGAAAATCTCTTGAGAATTTAATAGGTAATCATCGGAAAGCTACTTGTAGGTTAAAAAAAAAGGGCGGATCTTATATAGAGCACATAAAACGCTCTGTGGACTTCACACACATTACCCCTGGTCACTGGACCTGTTCATTCATGTGCCAATATGTACCATTTCAACTCCCTTTTGGAACATACAGGCGAAAAGCTACATGTAGGTTAATAATAAAATATAATGGTGAGGTCTTATATATAGCACATAAAACGCTCTGTGGACTTCACACATAATACCCCTGGTCACTGAACCTGTTCATTCATGTACCAATATGTACCATTTTAACTCCCTTTTTGAAACATACAGCACTGTGGGCATTTCGGCGCTAGGAACTTATCGCACACATTGCCATCTCTGTCCTACCAGGCACTCATTTACACCTGAGTAAAGTGAAACAAGGGAGGGTGAAGTACCTTGCACAAGGACCCAACATCGAAATAACGGTATCCCAGCATTGGGTGGGGAGAAACATGATATTTAAGTATAGGATAAAGCCCGAGGAGCTCTACATTCTTAGCTGTGGAAAAGGCCAAGACCGTTTGCACAGCTAAGAATGTAGAGCTCTGAGGATTTTAACTGACTTAAAACACATCTGAACATAATGAGGATCCTTCATAATCAACAGCGCGGCCCCACCTGACTGATTATAGCACCGTAGGCCTACCATGATAATTGGTCTGTACTTGATCAACAATAACTCTCCTTTCCCGGCTTAAAATGTAGTGGTCGGACAACAAAAATAATGTAGTGGTGTGTTTTAACTGAAAATCCTGCACCAAGCGGGTATCACACGGCAGGCAGCGGCTGTTGCAAAGCGTTACGCTCTAACAATTTTGCCACGTTACTTCCCGTTTTGGACCATTCCTGGCCGTGATTAATTATGCTGTCAAGCACTGCGATGAAGACCCAACATTCAAACAACATTGGCCCAACGTTTCGCGTTTGCTGTGATATAACCCCCACCAAGTAATCACGAGGCGTTGGCCCGATGTTGGGCTGATGTTGGGCCAGCGTCGTAGACGATGGGCCAACACCGGCCCAACATTGGGCCAACGGCTCGTGTTCGCTGGGCACCCACCCATACATGTCAATCAATCATTTCAACCCAGTGGCGACCATAATTAAAACATAGATCTCTATCACGTCGTTGGTTTGCTGTACGTGGAAAGTAACTATCTACAGCAAAATTCACAACGAGTTTAAATTCACGAGAGACTACTTATCTCAAGTAAGTTAATACAAGCTGCTATTTTAAACTGTTTTTAACATATTTTGAACATATTGTTTAATATTTTAGGCCTACAGGAGCGAGCGTAGATATAGGGCCTACTCGGCGTAAATATGACCACGACGTTTCTAGGACTGGACTGATACAAAAACACTTATTTTTTTACAAATGCCCTAAACACCTGAAGGGACCTATACCGTTTAGTCCGAGCTTGACGTGAACAGCATGGTTCAACGTCAGAGATGGACAGCATAGCAAAAGCTGTGGTTTTCTATGCTGGTGGTCAGTGTACGCTGAGACCAAATATTTCATGAAAAATGTTAGGGTAGCCCTATTTAGATGATAAATTCACCTATAAAGACAGGGCTTTAGGTCCCCACGTTAAGGCATTATTCTAATGAGATGTGAATCTGTCATTACAGAATGATATAAAAATAATTGATCAAACAATGACGCAGTAATTCATTGCGCAATCGATGGGATGCGCACCGTATTTTTGGGGCACAACTTTACGAATGGCAATGATTACAGACTCAGTAACGCACACAGAGTCTATTATTACGGACTAATACCGTTTAGACCGATTGAAGGCACATATGCTGTTTAAACCTATTGATGACACAGATTCTGATTAGACCTATTGAAGGTATAGACATATGGTACATATATACCTATTGATGGTTCATATGTCGTTTAGACCTATTGATGATACATATGCTGTTTTGACCTATTGCCGGTAGGTGGTACATATGCCGTTTAGACCTATTGATAGTACATATGTCGTTTACACCTATTGATGGTACATAGGTCGTTTACACCTATTAGTGGTAAATATGCCGTTTAGACCTATTGATGGTACATATGCCGTTTACACATATTTATGTTCCATATGCCGTTTAAACCTGTTGATGGTACATATGTCGTTTACACCTATTGATGGTACATATGCCGTTTAGACCTATTGATGGTACATATGTCGTTTACGTCTATTGCTGGTACATGTGCCGTTTACACCTATTGATGCTACATACATATTAGTGGTACATATGCCGTTTATATCTACTGATGGTACATATGCCGTTCAGACTTATTGGTGGTATATACGCCGTTTACACCTACTGATGGTGCATACTTATGCTGTTTAGACCTACTGATTGTACATATAACGTTTAAACCTATTGATGGTACATATGCTGTTTTGACCTATTGGTGATACATATGCCGTTTAGACCTATTGATGGTACATATGCAGTTAAAACATATTGGTGGTACATAATTATGCCGTTCATACCTACTGATGGTACATGCCGTTTAGACTTATTGGTGGTATATATGCCGTTTACACCTACTGATGGTACATATGCTGTTTAGACTTACTGATTGGACATATAACGTTTAGATGTATTGGTGGTACATATGCCGTTTAGACCTACTGATGGTACATATGCTGTTTAGACCTACTGATGGCACATATGCCGATTAGACCTACTGATGGTACATATGTCGTTTAGACCTACTGATGGTACTACATATGCCATTTAGACCTACTATTAGTATATAATTATATCAGACAGACAGACAGACAGACAGATATTTTATTGACAGAAAAGAAAAGTCATTACAGTCTTAATTGTCATAGAAATGAAAGAGATATATGTACATGTATATACAAGATTGTTAATTTGTTAAAATCATATGACAATATACATGGTATGACATACACAAGTAAAATCATGTTAAGTGGCATTGCCAAAAAACTGGATATTTCGATAATATAAATGACTACTACTAAAAATGAATTAAAAGGCATTACCAAGATAACATAGAGGTCTATCATTTTGTTTCCCGCACCAAAACCAGAGATAAAATAGCTACTATGTATGACATACTAATTATATATTGTAGCAAAAAAGACACTCTGGAAAGCGTAGAAACCTAAAATATATACAAGTGCATAATTATGCTACAGTAACTGGAGTATGTAATAAGACAAAGGTAAAAAGTATATGGTATTGTTTAAATTAAATATAATATTATCCAAGTACAAAAAATGTAGCATATACAGGTAGCTCGAGTCATGTCACCATGCAAGCACAGTCGCTATGAGCGCGGAGATTCCCACCTTGCCGTATCAGGTCTGACCGTCAGACTACCAGTCTGACCTTGACAACAGGTGTGTGTGAAGCGGGTACGAAAATGAGGGGTGCGAGCAACATGAATATTCATTATGACGTCACCGGTTTACTGACTGCAGCGTGGAGGTCACACTCAGGTCAGATTGTTTGGGCCGCCTGAATCATCTGTGAATTGGCCAGGGAGGAGGAGGGAGGAGGGGGGTTTTGAACCCATAGCACATATACGGGTTATCCAGGTTCTGCCGGTGGCAGACAACTGGATAGATGAAGATGGGAGATTCCCTGATATTGACTAGTAGTGCAAACTTAACGACGTAATAACAGTAGTAATGGCAGTTAAAAATTATTTGCGCAATTCACACAGGACATGGCCCTCGCACAAAAACATTACAGTTTATTTTAATTCACAATATTGTTTATTTCATACTGTTTCAATCACGACCTAGTTAGTACCACATACTCGGAGTTACAATCGAAGAAAAACATTCCCGACCTCATAGAGAAAATCAGTTGACTTAGCAACTCTGAAATCCTCCATAAGGCCCCACCTCGTCTGATAGCAAAGGCGACGGAAACGTCCCTAACCGGCCCTAAAAAGCCAAATAATAAGATCCGAGAGCAACAACCGTCCTGATATGTGGTAATACCCAAGTCAGATCACGAGGGCATGATAATATGAATAATATAGCGACAGGTGACAGATTTATTATACTCAGTATTTTTAACCCTTAATCTGTTTAAAGCAACCATAAATAAATTGCGCTAAAGACTTCACCACTGCTATGTCTCTAGACGTTATAATTTGTAGAAACATTCATTTGTCGGTTGTATAATGATAATTGCGGCTACAGAATCAAACAAGATTTCGCGTTCATTATGCATAGCGCTACAGTGGAGAAGAAGATGTATTTCGTCGTCAATTTTTCGCTGATTTTTTTGAGTGATTGGATTATTGAATCGTCCTCTTTCTATATTTAGATCATGTGAGCTCATTCGATATCTCGCCATTGCTGTTATGAGGAGGTTCCCCCTTATGTGTAAGATATATGGTTCAACACAGAAATATTTTTTTACTAATGTATATGTGCGCAGCTTACTCGAGCTCTCAATATCTTTTCTCCACCGCTGTGTAAATATTCTAACTATTGATTCTTTAAATGAAAGCATGAATTTATTTGTATCCCCAACATTCTGCGATTCCCAAGTTTGATCAAGCCCGGTTCGTTCGAGGACAGAGCGAATACGGGAACACCAATTCGTGAAGCCAATGGCATCTAGCTCAAGTAGCATATTGTAGGCATTTCTGACTGGATGGCTCTGAGATAGTTTTATAATTCCACACTATTATTTTATAGCTTTTATGTGTTGCCGGATGATGAGTGGAAATCGACCCGTGTCCCCATATATTGCAGGTGTAGGTGTTTGCTTTCTAACGCCAATTGTAGATTTTATAAATTTTAGATGGATTTTTTCCAGATCGTTCACATCATCGCCTGTATACCATATATCATTTCCATATTCTAGTATGGGCAATATTTGACAATCAAATACCTTGAACGCGATAGTGGGTGACAATTTACCGACCACAGGATGGGACTGTTTACGTAGAGCAATGACTGTTTTCCCAGCTTGGGAAGCAAGATGAGAACAAGTTTCTTTTAACACGTTATTAGCGAACTTGGTGCTATACACTACACCAAGGTATTTATATTGTTCAGCCTTTTCTATAATGTTATCACCATAGTGGAAGCTTCCACATACTGTTGTGTAACGTTCATTAAAGATAAGAACTTTTGTTTTAGGAATGCTAACTATGATATGCCATAGGGAAGCATATGAATAAAGGGCGGTTAGCTGTTTTTGTAATCCCTCGGCAGATTCTGAAAAAAGGACAAGGTCATCTGCAAATAACAGATAAACCATTAGTAAGGTGTCCACAGCGATACCTTGATCTTGGTCAAATAATGCGGATATGTCTTGTAAAAATTCCGTGAATAGTTTGGGACTGAGCATACCGCCTTGTAGAACCCCAAATTTGCTTTCTAATATGGCACTGATTAACGAGTCCCATTTTACACGGCACTCTGCTTTAGAAAACATGCTTTTTTTATGTTTAGCAAATTGCCATCTATTCCCCTGTTTAATAATTTGTATAGTATAATGCTGTTCTATTAATATAGCAAATGCCTTTGTGAAATCGACAAAGCATGTATACAGGGGTTTTGAAGGACACCTTTGTTTATCTATCATACATAGTATGAATTGCTTTTAAAACCAGCTTGATAGGGATCATTATCGTTACATACTTCGTTTTTAAATGAGAGTCTGTTATTAAGTATAGATTCAAATAGTTTCCCAATACATGGCATGACTGTGATTTTTCTGTAATTATCTGGAACACCATGGTCCCCCTTTATGTGGACAGGTTGGATTATACCGGTAGCCCATCTAGATGGATATTCTCCATTGGTAAGAATGGTATTGAACAACAATTCTAATGCTGGCAAGAGTTCATTACATCCATATTTGTAAAATTCTGCAGAAATACCATCTACACCCGCTGTTTTCTTCGTTTCAACTTTTGATACTGTTTACACCTCTTGGTGGTACAAATGCCATTTAGACATACTAATGGTACATATGGCGTTTCGTATTTCTTAGTTTCGGATCCATGAAGTTGTTTAACCCTTAAAGCGCTGAAATATGTTTGCATAAGCCATCGAGACCGAAGGGTTATGTTCAATTTGAAGTCATCTTAGCTAGCTCTTTTCGTTTCATTTTAATAACTATGTCATGGGTCTACAGTCATTAGTGATATCTTATTTTTTCCGGAGCGGGGATCGTCTTTATTCGTATAAAAAGTATCTGCTGGGTAAAGATTGCCGTTTATGTCAGTCAGTTGTAAAGTATAGATTACTGCGGGCTGTGGTAGAGCTGGATATAGATTACGTCCAGGGCTGTTACCTGGTTACAGGCTGCGGGCTCTGATGTAGAAAGGATGCAGCCAGTCGTATAATCTACACGTGTTCTCAGCTGACTGCAGACGAGACTCCCTCCAGATCAATGTCATGACATAAACCAGAGTGAGTGAGTGAGTGAGTGAGTGAGTGAGTGAGTGAGTGAGTGAGTGGGTGAGTGGGTGAGTGAGTGAGTGAGTGAGTGAGTGAGTGAGTGAGTGAGTGAGTGAGTGAGTGAGTGAGTGAGTGAGTGAGTGAGTGAGTGAGTGAGTGAGTGAGTGGGTGGGTGGGTGGGTGAGTGGGTCGGTCAGTCGGTCGGTCGGTCGGTCGGTCGGTCGGTCGGTGGAGTGACCGGTATGTATAAAGGGTGTGAGTGAGGTAGTGGGGTCGCAACCAGGGGTCGGAACCATCCTCATGTGGAGAAGGTGGGGGTCGCAAACCTCATCATTTAGAGGGGTAGAGGTCACAACCCTCCCGTTTTAGAGGGAGTGATGGTCGCAACCCTCCCTCTTTAAAGGGAGAGGGAGTCGCGACCCTCCCACTTTTAGATGGAGTGGGTGTCGCAACCCTCCCGCGTGTCCACTTTCTTCCAAATGATGAGATTTACCTAGGAGATCGATTTTAATCTTCACAACCCCACCTGCCAAACTTCAACCTCAGTTTATAAAATAAAGCATTTTTTTATATAATTATATATTTTTTATTTTATATCGTGACATTGGTGTTAAGGGGTTTCAATACAACCCTTTCACAACAAACACAAAAAGTTGGCAAAATGTTGAGCAAAATTAGGTAAATACATATTCTGGTTGGATTAGCAGTTTTAGCACTCGGTGACCACAATCTCCATATGACATGACTCAGATGACACGCACATCAGCTGATACACCCAAACAAAATATCCAGTTTAAACCATTTCAAGCCTGAATTTACATTGTCATCTTCATCCATTACAAGCCGCGAATTGCTGCGGCAATTCTCGACTTGTAGTGGATGAAAATTATTTGTAGCGGTTGCAAAAGTAAAGAAAATTACCATGTATTGGTAAGAAAGTTTCATCATTTCATGGAAATTTTAGCTCTAAAATCCTTAATTGTAGGAAAATTAGATATGTTTACAGTGATGTAAAATGATGCTTTAACCCTTTAACCACCGGTGGCGCATATACTCGGGTTTTCATTTTCTATTAGCACATCAATTACCACCTATTAAACATGGTAAAGATAAAATGTGGCATCAAGCAGCAATATTTAAAAAACAGTTGACCTCCATTTTGTCAAATCTGAATAATTTTCCCTCACTTTAAGTTGTGAATCGCGTCAGCGAGACACAACTTCAAGTGGGGGAAAATTCAGATTGAATAATTTGGCGGCTAAAGGGTTAATGCATCGTCAGGGCTTAAAAGGTTAAGTTATCAATTTTGATCACACATATTTGTAAAGGGAACCCAGTCTCGGCTAAACGCGTCATGATATAATAACTAAATAAACACCGTTACTTTAAGCAATGAATGTTCAATGTTGGCCCACAGTCTGCGTCGTCGACCCTACATTAAACCAACACTCGCAATAATGCTTGAAGCACTGATTTTTTCTATAAAAACCATGGAGACCAAAGGAGACCAAATGTCTTAGTTATAGCTCTTTCTGTTTCATTTGAATACCTGTGTTATGGGTCTACGGTCATTATATATTTTTTACTCTTACAAGTCGATCCCTGGCCGGCCCCGATGGCTCATTCGTATCGACTGGGGCTTGTAACCTGGGGGTACCAGGTTCGAATCCCGGTCGGGCCGGATATTTGTCAACGTGGTTGTGCATATACAGTGTTCCAAACTGTTCAAAGGCATGGAGTGTACAGTGCTGCCTATGGCACTGTGCACTATAAAAAACCCTTGAAATCATTCGAAATAAGAGTAGGGCATAGTCCCGGCTTCGGGCTTCCTTCTGTCGCGATATAACTATGATTGTGCATAAAGCGGCATAAAGCTATATTCATATTCATATTCATACAAGTCGACCCCCGCGCTGTGAGGGCTTAGCAAACACAGCCGCTGAAGCAATGCTGGCATAACGTTGGCTTACCGTTTTCGATGCTGGCTCAACATTGGTTCAACGTCTAATGATTTCTGATCACAGGTCGTCATGTGTGCACAAACACTCACCCCCCCCCCCCCCTCCCGCCCCCTGGTAAACACGCTCATGACGCCGCAGTATGTGTAAGAGAAAGATAAAGGGACAGACGAGTTGATAGCAGATCACAACGAGGCCAGGGTCTAACTAAACATAGAAAGCTTCAGTGACAGACATAACATACAGGTAAGCCACATGAGCTACTCGTTCACTGATCACTCACTCACTCACTCCCTCACTCACTCACTCACTCACTCACTCACTCACTCACTCACTCACTCACTCACTCACTCACTCACTCACTCACTCACAGGGGTCACGCCACAGGGGTCACGTGACCCCCCCCCCCACAATAATATTTTAATGCCCCTTTCAAAATCTAGGAAATATACTTTTCTGTATATTATAATTAGATAAGATGATAATGCGAGTTATTTTCTCATTTGATATTACTTATATACCTAGAAATGGTTTATTTTGTATTTTATTAGCAAAAAAAATTATCGCACCTCTGGCGCTCGCCTCTTATTTTACATGAATCACACAAGATGTTTTGAACCAAGAGTATTTTTCACTGAAATATTTATGTATACACCAAAGAGTTCTTTCAATTCGAAATCATATTAAATTCGAATACATATTTTATGGGTCTACGGCCATTATAAATGTTTAATTATTTCAGCGCGGGGATCAACTTTAGACGTCACAATCTGACGTCTGTAGACGTCAGATTTTGAGGTCTAAAGACGGTCCCCGCGCTGAAAGGGGTAATTACAACTTCTCACAGAGTGACATAATTCCGGAGGTGGGGGGGGTCTCACTCAGACGTGCAGTAGTGCTGTTTCAGGAAGATTGTTCTTCATCAAAATGTCCGGTCGTGGTGGTGCAGTGGTTAGAGCTCGCGCCTCTGATATTGTAGTAGGAGGTTGCGAGTTCGAATCCCGCCACTGCCACTTGACTGGACATATACCGGATCAACACATGCCTGGTCCACTAATACCGCCCTAGATAATGCCGGGACAGGGCTGATAATAATGTGTCCCATGATAATTATGTATAGTATGTGTGGTTGTTTCTGTACTACGAGTACGAATAAAATACATTATTAAAAATGAAGTGGAATGAATGGGGTTTGGGCCATCTTTGTGCACATTATAGACTAAACTGAGTCAGGAGAACCTCCTGAGGATAGTGAGATGAATGAGATGACACTGCCCTGCAGACACAGGATGTGAAATTCGATCCCTGGCAGTGTGAGGCCGAGCACGCTACCTCTCGATTACGGAGGCTCCCCACAATATTGAATCTTTACGAGTGAGCAAGGAAAAAGACATTTTTGTTTCTTTGAAACTTGAATGCCAGAGTGGGGTTTAAACTGGTGATCTCCGACTTTCAAAGCAAGCAGCGTTAACCACTGCATCATGGCCCCCGACCTGTTCTTTATTAGGTGACCATTTCTCTCTATTTCCCCCAGCTGCCGTCACCATTACACATGCTCATGTTCAATATTATATTAGGGGGCCACCATTCAATCACCAGGGGCACCAGGGGGGGGGGGGGGGGGTGGGGGTGGAGTTTTTTTAATAAATAATTTTGGGCGGAATCTGCGTGAAATAAATCATTTACTTCAAGGAGTGTTCCATATAAACATGTAATAAAATTTGAAATTTTCAGCGCGCCGCGGCACCGTGTTGAAATAAATAATTACTCAGCGACAAAAACTTCAGTCCCCCCTTCCCTGGTGATTGAATGGTGGCCCCCTTGGAATCACAAGTCCTGCTCGAAATCCTTGAATATGACTGTACAAGGTGTTGAAAAGTGCAGTGTCAAGTGTCTAGTTAGCTTAGCAGATTACCCCTTACAGCGCGCGGATTGACTTTAGTCGTCAGAATCTGACGTCTGTAGACGTCAGATTCTAACGACTAAAGTCGATCCCCACAATGTAAGAGTAAAAATATTTCTAATGGCCGTAGACCCCTAACAAACGTATTCAAATGAATCGGAAAGAGCTGACTAAGACATTTATAATGATTTCAAATTGAAAAAAACCCATTTGGTTGCGATGTTTTTTACAAATTAATCCAGCGCTTTAAGGGTCAAGGCTAGAATGCCTGAATCAACTCAGTAAACACGAGACGTGAGATTAATGTTGGTTTAATGCTGGGCCAGTGTCGCAGACAGTGGCCCAGCATTAAACCAATACTGGATTAACGTCCCGTGCCCAGTTGGATTATAGTCGAGTGATATGTACATATGTACAACGCGGACCGCTGTACAGATACTGTGGTGTACAGTGTGTTGTACAGAGTGCTGGGGATAATTGTCAACCTGAATTAAGGATACTGGTACGTTCTGAGGCTATTATAATAATGACCATAATAAAGATGTATATGTTAAAATAATATTACATTGTAGAATTATAATTAGAAACAAAGTTAAAGCATAGATTAACCATATATATCGTTAATCTATGCTTAAATAAAGCTAGTGGTATAATAAATAAGAATTTGTTGTTGGATAATGCATTGTGTCATCGGTATAGAATATGAAGCTGATTGCGTTATAATCTGCATGTTATATGTCACGTCACGTGTTATAAACTGTCATATATTCTCTCACGACATGTTCTATTCGCTGGATTACTGTACGGTATTTTCCCGCATTGTCATCGTTATTCAGTCAATGCTAGTATTACTCAGAAACAACACACGGGGCCTCAACGCTGTCTGTGGATCTTATGGATTATTGGCAGCAAAGCGTGGGACACAATTTTTAAACAACTATAATAATATAGTAGAGTAAATGTTATCCATGGGTCCAGTAATCATGTAGAAAGTGATTAAATAGCACTCACTTTGGAACTTTCCAAAGTGAGTAAAATTTAATCACTTTCTATGATAATATAATATAACAATATATAATGACAAATTGACTCTCTAAACTAACAAACAACAATTATATAACATAATATAATAGATGGTGTTTCTTATGGAAGTACATTTAGGACATGGTTACTTTGTTTTAAATCAGTTAAAACGGTCTAGTGACAGACCACTAATCCGTTACTAGGCCGTTATTTTGCTATGCCTACTTGTCACAGTGTCAGAGCAATTTAGTACTGCTTATATAATTTATATTAAGCTTAATATAGTATTTCACAGCTGATATAGACCCATACAGTAATAATAATATAACATAATAGATGAGACTTCTGGACTTTCTTTGCCACAGTTGTGTTAATCTGATAACTATATCACATACTAGATAAGGTCCCACCATTTAATCTTTAGGGGGAGGGCTGGAGTATTTGTCGCAGACAAATTATTTATTTGAACCCGGGTTGGCGGCTCGCTGATAAGTACAATTTTTATCACATGTTTATATATAGAACAGTTCATATATATTATGTATTTCATGCAGATTCTTCCCGAAAAGATTTAATTTAAAAATACTCCATCCCCCCCCCCCCTCTGGAGATTTAATGGTGGCCCCCTAAGGGAGTGTATGAGGGAAGCGATATAGCTTCATGACACCTGCTGTTTTATTTGTTGATGGATATTTACAAATATCTACCTCGACAGTGTGAGCTTATCTGACACTACGATTCGTAACAAACAATCGCTACTTGTGTCAGTGAATACAATGCGTCACTGTTGAGGCTATATATATAATGTATGTTAATCACGTGTATTTTTTAATGTAAGTATTTTCCCGACTATTATACCATAGGACTTCTAGTATGTCAGACCTATCCTTGAATAGTACAGTGTTATATTATTAGTCTACGACGTAGGCCCAACATTGGTGCAACTTTGGGTTTATGTGTCGTGTTTCCTGGGTAATACTGTAAATATGGTAGTTTTAGCGTGTTTAAATTTTCACGAATTTCTGATTTGGGGACTTTTCACGAAGTTTTAAATTTGCGAATTTTCATTTTTCTTTAGTAGCGCTATTATAACAATAATTTTCGGGAGCTTCTTGAATTCGCGAATTTTTCCTCCTCGCGAAATTCGCGAAAACAAAACCTCGCGAATATTACCAGATCTACAGTAATAAGACGGGGTCACATTATCCGCTGATATAAATATTACTATATGACTATATTATATATTACTAATATATGCCTACCTTACATTAGATACAAAAAAATCCCAGATATTATAAAATATTTAAAGTTAATTCAACCACCAAAAGAAAACTTAGAACCTACTATTTCTCCAAACTTTTGGCAATATGCCTAGTCAAATGATTGGTTGTTTTTGTTTAGCTTTTAATCCTTACAGTGCGGTGATCGACTTTAGTCATCAGAATCTGACGTATGTAGATGTCAGATTCTCACGTCTAAAGTCGATCCCCGCACCGTAAGAGAAGGATATTTATAATGGTTGTAGACCCATAACATATGTATTCAAATGAATCGGGAAGAGCTGTTTAAGACATTTATGATGATTTCAAATTGAAAAATACCTTGCATGGTCTCTATGTTTTATACGAAAGTATTTCAGCGCCTCAAGGGTTAATCCGTCATTAATACTGGGGAATAATGGTCGCCGATGTAATAATAAATATCAGTACTATGGGGAGCTTCCGTGACCCAGAAGTAGCGTGCTCGACTTCGGACCACCATAATTACAATTTCGAATTATTTGTCTTGATGGTAGTGTATCTGATTTATCTGCATATTCCCAAGAGGAGGTTATCATGGTCCAGTTTAGCATGTATGTGTCTAAAAGTGGCATACAAAGCTATTCCTATTCATTCATTCATTCATTCATTCATCCATTCATTCATTCATTCATTCATTCATTCATTCATTCATTCATTCATTCATTTATAAAATACATTTAAATTGTTCATTCAGAATATTCATTTATTATTTATTCATATATTTATTCGTTTAATAATTTATTCGTTTATTTGTTTATTCATTTATTATTTTTTTAATTTCTTAATTTATTCATTAATTCATTAATTCAATTATTCATTTATTCATTTATTCATTTATTCATTTATTCATTTATTCATTTATTCATTTATTCATTTATTCATTTATTCATTTATTCATGCATTCATTTATTCATTTATTTTTTGTTCATTCATTTATTCATTTATTCATGCATTCATGCATTCATGCATTCATTTACTCATTCATTTATTCATTTATTCATTTATTCATTTATTCATTTATTCATTTATTCATTTATTCATTTATTCATTTATTCATTTATTCATTTATTCATATCTAACAAATCAATCTTATTCACGGTCCAGGTCACTATTTTCACACTGACGTCTGCCTGTGTATAACACCCCTAACTAGGGGCGGGGGCCCTAGGGTAGTGGTTAGCACCGCTGCCTTTCACGCCAGAGTCCGGGGTTCGGTTCCCGGTCTCGGCGGTTTGAAAGAAACAAAATTGTTTCTTCCCCATCCACGTGTGAAAGTTAGTATTGTGGGGAGCCTCCGTGACCGAGAGGTAGCGTGCTCGGCCTCAGACCGCCAGGGCTCGAATTTCGAATCCTGTGTCTGGAGGACAGTGTCATCTCAATCATCTCACCATCCTCAGGAGGTTCTCCTGGCCCAGTTTAGCCTATATGTGCACAAAGGTGGCCTAAAGCCCGATTCATTTCATTTCATTTTTTACCCCTAACTAGGATCCTGGATAATTTATGCTACAGCAGGCGGCCTATCAAGTCACCTTGACAACGGAATGACCCCGTGATATCAGAGAGGGACATGGCGAAATGGTTAGAGCGTGGCGCTCTGTCGATGTCGCTGCCTGCCGTGCCGTTTTCGAATAGAAATATCATGTTTCTCCCCTCTCAATCTTGGGACATTTTTTTTATGTTGTGTCCTTGGGCAAGGCACTTCACCCTCAAATACTTCACTTGACTCAGGTGAAAATGACTACCTGGTAGGACAGAGATGGCAATGTGTATGATAAGTTCAATGCACCGAAATGGCTGTAGAACTGTATGCTCTCTGTGGAGTTGAAATGACACACGAATGAACAGGTCCAGTGACCAGGGGGGTAAGATGTAAAGTCGGATGATAGGTCTTCAGACCTGATATCACACTATGAGCCTGCACCTTCACCTTTCTTTATGTCAATTTGTTTCCCATACCACACTAAGCTATAGGCCTAGTTAGAGCCATGTTGTGATATACCATGTCAAGTGGGTGGAATCTGTCACGCTTCGCTTTTCAGCCCTTCAAATCCCTACGATACATCAAAGCATCATTTTACATCCCTGAAAACAGACCTAATTCTCCTACAACTAAGGGTTTTTTAACCAAAATTTCCATGAAACTGGTTTATCAATACGTGGTAATTTTCTTTAATTTTTAAACCACATCAAGTCATCTTCATCCACTACAAGTCGAGAATTGCGACAGCAATTCGCGGCTTGTAGTGGATGAAGAAGACAATGGTAAATTCAGGCCTGAAAGGGTTAACCCTTAAAGGGCTGATCTCGTTATATATTCATCCTAAAAAGGGTTATTTTCCCTCACACATGAGGAGCGGCCCTCATACTGAGAGGGTTAGCCATTTTACCTTCACGGTCCATCAAAGCATCTTTTGTATCTCTGAAGAATGACTTAATTTCCTACACCTAGGGGCTTTAGAACGAAAATTTTCATTGAACTGTTTTAATGATAGCACCACATTTTTTTAAATTTGCCACCCACTTCAAATCATCTTTATCCACTAAAAGTCGGAAATTGCGACAGCAATTCGCGTCTTGTAGTGGATTAAGATGACCACGATTCATTCGGGCCTGAAAGGGTTATTACACCATATGTCGGCCCCCGCACCTGAAGGGTTACGGCGCCTAGGGGCTTTAGAACGAAAATTTTCATTAAACTGTTTTAATGATAACACCACATTTTTTTATTAGTCACCCACTTCAAATCATCTTCATCCTCTAGAAGTCGAGAATTGCGACAGCAATTCGCGTCTTGTAGTGGATTAAGATGACCACGATTCATTCGGGCCTGAAAGGGTTATTACACCATATGTCGGCCCCCGCACCTGAAGGGTTACGGCGCCTAGGGGCTTTAGAACGAAAATTTTCATTAAACTGTTTTAATGATAACACCACATTTTTTTATTAGTCACCCACTTCAAATCATCTTCATCCTCTAGAAGTCGAGAATTGCGACAGCAATTCGCGTCTTGTAGTGGATTAAGATGACCACGATTCATTCGGGCCTGAAAGGGTTATTACACCATATGTCGGCCCCCGCACCTAAAGGGTTACGGCGCCACGAGCCATCATTGACACCTGTATTGTAGAGTAACAGCCGCCTGAAGTGATTGATTGATCAAATATAAAATGACTCAAGAATTTAACAGCCATCTGTCCATTGCCACGCATTATCCTTACCACGGAATAAAAACTTAAAACACTGAAATATTTTTTAGATAAACCATGGCGACCAAAGGGTTTTTTCAATTTTAAATCATCATGAAATAATGTCTTCATCAACTATTTCTGCTTCATTTGAATACCTATGTTATGGGTCTACCGCCTTTTATAAATGCTTTACTATTTCAGTGTGGGGATCGACAGAATCTGACGTCTATAGACGTCAGATTGTGACGTCTAAAATCGCTCCTAGCGCTAAAAGGGTTAATCTGCGCTGAATCCTCTTTCAAGATTTTGTATAATGTCAAGCAAATAGTAGATTCGAATACAATATCCAGGGGGTTTTACAACGCTTGATTTATTTAGTATAGGTAAAACAATTCCCACGTAAAAACAGAAAAAAACGGATTTTAAAATTTCATAAAAATACGTGATTACAAAAAGAAAACAACATATAAAATTGTCACCACAAAATGAGATAGACTAGCGTTATTATATAAATATACAGGTGCGAATATATGGGACAAAATATACAGGTGGTAATAGGCTATATGGGGTGGACTATCTATAATAGAAAAAAATGAGAGATAGATATTCAGCCTCAGGTGTTGCATTCTCACACTTTATGATTAATAATGTATATTGCATGCACTGTATACCGTAGTGTTTAATATAAAATTGTAATATTGATTGGTGACCTTCATTGGTGTGAGAATTTAGCAGCACACCCACATTACTCTAATACCATATTAGATGACTTATTTGAATAACTGGTGGGACCATGGTGGTTAAAGCTGCCTGCTTGGAAAGTCGGAGTTCTTGGGTTCGAACCTCACTATGACCTTCAAGTTTCAAATAAACAGATATGTTTCTTCCCCGCTCACTCGTAAAAAAAATAATATTGTGGGGAGCCACCGTGACCGAGAAGTAGCGTGCACGACCTCAGGCTAAACTGGAACAGGAAAATATAATGTGACGGGTGTATATATATTCTGATATAGCCTCCAAAAACCCCGCAGCCGACTTCACGTTGTTCATTCCTGTGCAATTTCAACTCCTTGGGGAGCATATATTGGATGAATTATTATTAATATGAGTACTTTACGCAGCAAATAGCGACACTGGCCCAACATTGAAACCACATTGGCTTAACCCTTTCAGCGCTGTGATCTACTTTAGACGTCAAAATCTGACGTCTGCAGACGTCAGGTTTTGACGACTAAAGTCGATCACCGCACTGTAAAACTAGAGATAATTCTAATGGCCGTAGACCAATAACATAGGTAGAGGAGAGTCGGGCTAGTTGAGCGACAGATTTAGTTGATCCACCCCCTCACATTTCTACACGGGATTTTAAGGAAGTTTCAACATCACCTGGTGATTAACTGTGATATCACTTACATGGCCACGTTGTCAGCACAGATCATTTTGCAGGTAGGGAGTTTTGTGGTTCGAAAATGCTTTTTTCGCTATAGTCAGTAGAATTAAGATATTATAATGTTTGCAATAATATTACGGAATCAATAGGGATTCTGTACATTCTTGTTATAAGTTTAGGCAGTCAAATACATAAAGATAACCTATGTCAATGTAACACTCAACATTGAAATGTCACAAAATTTTACATTTTACAATATATGGCTGTTGTGGGGTAAGTTGAGCCAAATAAGATGGGGTAAGTTGATCAACCGGCTCAATTAACCCCATTCATGGCTCATCCTACCCCAGTAGGTAAATACATTATTACAAAATGTTGATCAACTCACCCCACTCGACATGGCTCATCATAACCCAGTGGGAATATAATATTTTATTATAGAATGTGATATACAGTGACAGTATATAATAGGTCAATATAATAAGGACACATAATAATAGTATATATATATCTTCTTAATAAATACAAGAAAACAATGATCCATGCATCAGTACAGGCTATAATGCCGATTGTATTACTTAAGACTTGAAAAAGATTTGTCAACAAATTTGACCCTTATGTGATGTACAAAAGTGCTTATTTTTTATTTTTGCATTTTCTAGACAAAAAATAACATGTTGGCATTGTACATTTGTCAATTGTGAATTTTTACCTTAGGTGATCAACTTACCCCCTTGCTTGGCACAACTTACCCCATACAGCGGGTTGATTGAGTCACTTTCACCATTCTCAGTTGTGCATCCATATATAGCCATGTTTTAAAACTATCCCAACCATTCTGAGATCAACTGGGAAAACAGCAGACAATATATTGTAAAAAGTGGCTCAACTAACCCGACTCTCCCCTACCGTATTCAAGTGAAGTGGAAAGAGCTAACGAAGACATTTATAATGATTCCAAAATTAAAAAGAAACCTTTGGCCTCCATGGTTTATATAAAAAATATTTCAGCGCTTTAACTCTTACAACGCTGAATTATTTTTGTAACAACCATGGAGACCAAAGGGTTTTTTCAATTTTAAATCATCATAAATGTCTTAGTCAGCTCTTTCCGATTCATTTGAATACCTATGTTATGGGTATACGGCCATTATAAATATGTTTACTCTTAAAGTGCGTGGATCGACTTTAGTCGTCAGAATGTGACGTCTACAGACGTCACATTCTGACGTCTAAAGTCGATCCCCGCACTGTACGGGGTAAAGTTTCGTGTTCGCTGGATATATAGCACACTACAAGCTCATAGTGTCTGCGTCTGAAACATCGAGAAGTAATACAGCACAAATGTAGGCTAAACTGGAACAGGAGAAGGTAAATTTGAACGGTATACAGTGTAATATCGCGTCCCGTCAGCCGAATTCACCGCGTGGTCATGGGACTTTGTTCGTCCATGTGTCATTTCAACTTCCCGGGAGCATACAGTTCCTGTAGCTGTAACAGTGTTGGGGATCTTATCGAACATATTACCACCTCTGTCCGTCATACGAGGTACTCATTTACACGAGTGGAGCACGAGGTGGAAGTGCATGGGCACAACATCGATCCCAACGTTGAGAGAAACATGTTTTCCTGAAAATCTGCACCAAGTGGTGATTGAACCTGACGGCCGGGGGCACAGTTATATGAAAGCGCCACACTCTATTATCATTTTGCCACGATGGGGGCAGGGGCGGATCCAGGATTTAAAAAAGGAGGGGGCGCAAGTGGCTAGGGGGCAAGTTTTTGGGCATATTTAGGCCAATTTAGAGGACTTTTTAAATAATTTTGCGCAAAAATGGGTGGGCGTGCGCCCCCTGCGCCCCCCCCCCCTTTGGATCCGCGCCTAGGGGGTGCGTAATGTGACCTAACAAGAGTCGCATTCAACAAGTATAATTATAAATGGTAGTTTATTGCAGCTATCTCGCTATGATTGTGTTGAATAAATACGTTTTTTCCGTCGATAGGCAGAGGCGTGCATGATCATAGGGTGTTCTGATCCCCCCTCTGTTGAGAGTTAGAATAATTACGGGGATCAAGCACCCTTATTCCCATAAATTTTATTCCGGCACTCATCCATCTTCAAGCTATATCCAGTTAAAATAAAAGACAATAACCGGGTGCATGTTGCTTCAATTGTGGCCCACCGATGGTGGCCCACAATTGAAGCAACACGCACCCGGTTAATATATTGTGTTTGCTCTGTATAATTATGTTGAATATTACGCAATACTTGTTTTAGTATCTGCTCAGCTTATCATTGGTAGATGTCACCATAGCTTAACAGTGATCTGTGTTTTATATTACACAATAGTTAGTTTGTCTGCTTAGGCCACTATGTTTAAATTCTCTGTTTTAGATCAGAAAAAAATCCAAAATCTAATGAGGGAGGGCGGAAAAAAAACATTTAAGAAAAAAAAACATTTAACCTTTTTTTGGAAGCATTGGACAAATTTTTGGAAAAGGTAATGAGGGCGACCAAATAAAAAAAACATTGGACAAATTTCTGGAAAAGTTAATGAGAGCGACCAAATAAAAAAAACTTTTGACCCATTTTTAAAAAAGTTTTTGAGGGCGACGGAAAAAAAAGCAAAAAACCCCCGAAAATTGACTGTTTTTTTCGGAAATCGGCAACAATCTAATGCGCGCGCTGGGCAGAAAATGCGCGGCTCAAATCTAATGCGCGCGCTCATCTAAAACCATAGTGGCCTTAACTCGGGCGACGAAGCTGATAGACCTGAGCGCAGCTATTATGGTACCTGATGGTACCATGGATTCTTTGATGGTACGAATACCGTCATATTTTTTATGTAAAATATCAACCCTTTAACCGCCGGTGCCGCATATAGTAGCGTTTTCATTTTTTATTAGCACATCAAGTACCACCTTTTAAACATGTTAAAGATAAAATGTGGCATCAATAAGCAAGATTTGAAAACAGTCGACTTCCATTTTGTCATATCTGAATAATTTCCACTCACTTAAAGTTGTGGATCGCGTCAGCGAGACACAACTTCAAGTGGGTGAAAATTCAAATTGAATAATTTGGCGGTTAAAGGGCTAAACCCTCTGGCAGGTAAACGGTTAAAACAACACAAGCTGTATGCAGGTTTTCCGGCCTATGTTTGTCTACCGGCTTTGTTATTGCACTCTACTGACCCGCGAGGCGGACGACTTCAAGACACACATAACAACTGACTGCGCATGCTCAATAGCGGATCAATCAGCTCGCGTGCTGGTGTGATTGACTTAAAAGGCACATTAATTCCAAACACGATACATTGCTTTAATGCTGGGTTAGTGTTGGGCCAGCGTCTACGACGCAGGCCCAACATCAACACAGCATTGGGTCCATATTATAATGTTTTCTTTGACGCTAGTTCGTAGCCCCAGTTCCTGAAACAGGTTTCAGCCACAGATTGACCCCGTACAAAATCGTGGGACATTTCTTTGGACGGTCATATCTTAGACTTGCCCACGAATAATCAGATTGAAATTACTTTTTTTAGAATCAGTACCATTTCAGTTAAATACCCGCATTCTCAACTCACAGGTCGCACAGTCATTAAAAAACGGACCTTGGGGTAGAGATCGCTCTCTATCACCGCCATGTTGATTTTTTCGGGTGAAACAGCAATTCACGGCCTCGGAAAGGACGACACGACTATCTGGTGCGCAGGTCTGGTGCGCAGGTTCGATATCAGATCAATTTGATTGTACGCGTTATAAGCCTAATGCGGGGGGAGAATGGATAATATAACAATGGTAGCTTCAGTATAAAGTCATGATAAATCATGTAGCTGCTGTCAGATCTATTGAGTAGCATTTTCTCCAGCCGTCTCATAGGTCTAGTTTATAATGATAGGGGTAGCTTACCGACTGCCAGCTAAATCACCACCATACGGGTGAATAGCACATGAGAAGAAATTATATACATAGCTACTAAACATTGTAAAGGAGTAGTCCACTGTGTACTAATACAGCGGGACACATTTGTACCCAGAAAGCACCAGCTGAATTACAGAGATAGAGGCGACTGGGGTGCAGCTAAAACCAGAAATATACATACAGTGATTAACAGCTTTAAAAAGTAAGTCCACGTTTATGTGTCATTGTCTGTTCAAGAGTACACAATGTACACACTATCACAACTGTACAATCACACCTGTACAATCACACCTGTATAAACTATCACACCTGTGCAATCACACCTGCACAAACTATCACACCTGTGCAATCACACCTGCACAAATTATCACACCTGTATAATCACACCTGTACAAACTATCAAACCTGTACAATCGCACCTATATAAACTAACACACCTGTACAAACTATCAAACCTGTACAATCACGCCTGTACAAACTATCACACGTGTACAAACTATCAAACCTTTACAGCCACACCTGTACAAACTATCACACGTGTACAAACTATCAAACCTGTGCAATCACACCTGTACAAACTATCACACGTGTACAAACTATCACACATGTACAAACTATCACAAATGTACAAGCTACCACACCTGTACAATCACACCTGTACAAACTATCGAACCTGTACAATCACATCTGTACAAACTATCACATTTGTACAAACGATCACACCTGTACAAACCATAACACATGTACAAACTATCACACCTGTACAAACTATCACACGTGTACAAACTATCACACATGTACAAACTAGCACACATGTACAAGCTATCACACCTGTACAATCACACCTGTACAAACTATCAAACCTGTACAATCACATCTGTACAAACTATCACATCTGTACAAATGATCACACCTGTATAAACCATAACACCTCTACAATAACACCTGTACAAACTATCACACCTGTACAAACTATCACACCCATACAATCACACCTGTACAAACTATCACACCTGTACAAACTATCACCCCTGTACAATCACACCTGTACAAACTATAACACCTGTACAATTACACCTGTACAGTCACACCTGTACAAACTATCACACTTGTACAACCACACCTGTACAGTCGCACTTGTACAAACAATCACACCTGTACAAACTATCACACCTGTACAATCACACCTGTACAAACTATCACACCTGTACAAGCTATCACACCTGTACAATCACACCTGTACAATCACACCTATGCAAACTATCACACCTGTACAAACTATTACACCTGTACAATCACACCTGTACAATCGCACCTGTACAAACTATCACACCTGTACAAACTATTACACCTGCACAATCACACCTGTACAATCGCACCTGTACAATCACACCTGTACAATCACACCTATGCAAACTATCACATAACACCTGTACAAACTATTGCACCTGTACAATCACACCTGTACAAACTATCACATGTCTTCAGCTTGTAAAATTATATCCTAACCCTTTCAGTGCGGGGACCGTCTTTAGACGTCAGAATCTGACGTCTGTCGCCGTCAGATTCTGACGTTTAAAGACGGTCCCCTCACTGAAACAATTAAATATTTCTAATGGTCATAGACCTCATAACATAGGTATTCAAATAAAGCGGAAAAAGCTAAGGCATTTTTGTAGTTAGCAAACACCACCCTCCACAACGTGTTACAGTTCAGCAAGTATTCCATATCTGAACCGTAAGTCACCGGCGACACGCGATCGATTTAACCTATATTAACGCCATCGAAATACATTTTAATTGGGTTTACCTAACTTGGTGACCATTTATTCATCCACTCAGCTGATTTTGAAACATTCGATCAGTCATTTATCATGTGAGAGCATTTTTAAAACACCTTTCGGCGATTTTAATCATTTGTGACGATGTGAGTATATTACGTTTCCGATACATGCTGCGTTCTAGCCCAGAATATAGTGAAGGGCGAGATCGTTCTAATTACATTTTTGATGATTTCAAATTAAAAAAAATCGTCTTTGCGTTGTAAACATAATTAATTCAGCGTTGTAAGGGTTGGATATCCCACTTAGGAAAGGAGAGAGTGAGGATTGTCTGACGTCGCTCTTTGTAGATAGATAGATAGATATTTATTGACGACGGTAAGTCTATGCAGACTTATGCGTCGTTAAAATGAACATATGTACAAGACTATATACAACAGGATTAGTTCGGTAAAATATGCATGCTAAGTTAACTTAAACATGTTAAAATCAAACGACATTATATACTAAAACAAGCACAGGTTAAATAAAATATGAATCAAAACTATTTAAAATAACCTACAGTTAAACAGCATTGGCATGATATTTTTAAGTTTCTCGCACCGAAACCAGAGATAAAATAGCTACTGCATATAGCAAAAAAAAACTTCTGGAAAGCGTAGAAACCGAGTAATTACATAATGAGAGAGAGTATGTATAAAGAAGAAATAATAGTATTAGTTACATTTAACATGTTAAAAAACAATCTAAAAAATGCATTGACTGACGTCAGCTCGAAACACCAAGAACACGTACAGGTACTCAAGATTTAATGTGCAATGATCACTGATGACGGAACCAGTTATAGCAAAAAGCTGAACCTGGGTCACTGTTGCAATATCGCGAAAGATAGAAGCCTGATGTCAGGACTATGGCCTACTCTTATCCAATGACTTCCGGTATACGTTATAGTGCCTGTTAGTTCTACCACTTACAGTGCTCCAAACTGTTCAAAGGCATGTAGTGTACAATGCTGCCTATGGTACTGTGCACTATAAAGAACCCTTGAAATCTTTCGAAATAAGAGTAGGTCATAGTCCCTGATTCGGGCTTCCTTTTGTCGCAATATTGCCATGATTGTGCATAAAGCGACGTAAAGAATTATTAATATATATTCATATATAGGCCTATCACTGCTAGAACGGTACACTCAACACCTTTGAACAGTTCGGAGCACTGCAATTGCGCACCCACGATGACCGACATCCGGTCCAGTCAGGATGCTAGAGCCCAGAGCTGGACCTAATGAGCCATTGGAGCCTCTAACAATGTATCACAATATAATTATCTGTGTCGGAGCGTTTGATGTACAAACTCAAACCTGTAATCGTGTCGACCTCGTGTAATTTGTAAATATTAACAACCCTCATTATGGCTGCCAAATGGAATGATATATTTGACACGAATCCCGCATGACATCTATGGATATTGTGAGAGATAACTATGTATATTGACGATAGCCATAATAGTTATACACACTGTATAATGTGAATGACATGATGCCGCTAATTGGTATGTTTCTGGGCATATATTCTCGTACAATTTACGATATATCGTAACCTGTACGAGAATACGCGCTCTGAAAATCAACACTTAGTTATACAGAGAGCTCACTCACTCACTCACTCACTCACTCACTCACTCACTCACTCACTCACTCACTCACTCACTCACTCACTCACTCACTCACTCACTCACTCACTCACTCACTCACTCACTCACTCACTCACTCACTCACTCACTCACTCACTCACTCACTCACTCACTCACTCACTCACTCACTCACTCACTCACTCACTCACTCACTCACTCACTCACTCACTCACTCACTCACTCACTCACTCACTCACTCACTCACTCACTCACTCACTCACTCACTCACTCACTCACTCACTCACTCACTCACTCACTCACTCACTCACTCGCTCGCTCGCTCGCTCGCTCGCTCGCTCGCTCGCTCGCTCGCTCACTCACTCACTCACTCACTCACTCACTCACACTCACTCACTCACTCGCTCGCTCGCTCGCTCGCTCGCTCGCTCACTCACTCACTCATCCATCATTCACACTCACTCACTCACTCACTCACTCACTCACTCACTCACTCACTCACTCACTCACTCACTCACTCACTCACTCACTCACTCACTCACTCACTCACTCACTCACTCACTCACTCACTCACTCACTCACTCACTCACTCACTCACTCACTCACTCACTCACTCACTCACTCACTCACTCACTCACTCACTCACTCACTCACTCACTCACTCACTCACTCACTCACTCACTCACTCACTCACTCACTCACTCACTCACTCACTCACTCACTCACTCACTCACTCACTCACTCACTCACTCACTCACTCACTCACTCACTCACTCACTCACTCACTCACTCACTCACTCACTCACTCAATCACTCACTCACTCACTCACTCACTCACTCACTCGCTCGCTCGCTCGCTCGCTCGCTCGCTCGCTCGCTCACTCACTCACTCACTCACCGACTCACTCACTCACTCACTCACACTCACTCACTTACTCACACTCACTCATTCGCTCACTCGCTCACTCGCTCGCTCACTCGCTCGCGCCCTAGAGTATACAGAGCTATCTAGGCAGTTTTTCCCAGACACTGTGGCAATGCTCTATCAATGCTGGGCCAGCATCTCCTAAGTTGGCCAATCACTGTGCATCTCCCAGTGTTGGCTGCCCATAATATTGAGCCAGTCACAGAGCGATGTATCGTGTCACCATGCTCTGGTGGAAGTCACTGTTTTACTGCATGAGTACTATGTTGAACACCACATAATTAGAACAGTGGCTTCAGCAATAACAAGTTCAAGGAGAATATATTCTTTATATATATTAATATATATATTCTTTATGTATTATTCACAATATATTCTGTAAAATCACGGTAGCGGATTGTGTTAAACCCAGTGGAAAACTGACCGCCTGACTGAAATATGGTGAGTAAATGTGAGTAAATAAAATCATAATAAAGTCACCGTCAATGACATCTCTGTGAGGTAGATATGCACAGTACAGTCTCTTTCACCAGATCCTGGGAGTAGCCTTTTTCCAATTTGCTCATCGGCTCTTAAAAAAATTTTAACAACATTTTTCTCGGATCATCTATGTATCTTCCCCCAACATCTTTTTTTTGGTGGATTTTTTGTGTGTATTAGCGAAGTTAGACCATTTGGCATGTAACAAATTTTCAAAATTACAGTTCTCTTTAACACCATTACCATGAAACAAGAATTCCATTACATGCCAAATTGCCTAACTTCCGAAATACACAACAAAATTGCACAAAATTTTCAGGGATGTCAGGGGAAGATGAATAAATGATCCGAGAACAAATTTGTGTAATTTTTTTAAAGAGCGACCGAGCAAATTGGAAAAAGGCTATTCCCAGCACCTGGTGCAACAGACTGTAGGGCTATTATATGTAGACTTGGTTATATTTACCGTAATGCTATTAGTGTCGGATTCAGGGATTGACAGATTGGGGGGAGGGGGATGCGATTTTTTACTATAATTTATACACAACACAGCTGGCACAGCCGACCCCTTACATGCTCTAGAGGGCTCTGAGGGCATGCTTACTGTATAAATGTTATAAAAATGTTTTGTGTTTACTGGTTGAGGTGTTCTAAATAGGCTAAGGAGTCTTGTCAAGTTAAAAAAGGTAAAACGAAATGGAATTAGCCAGACCCCACCCACCTACCCCGCAATCCTATTTTTTTATTTGAAGACATGCTGCACAAGTATATACAAAAACAAAAAGTAAAAAAGCATTTTTTCAAACAAATCGTATAAATGGCCTGACCACCTGACGTGGCAATAGTTTAAAGCGCCATCTAAATATTTCAAGACGAAACACTTGAAACAATCTCATATTGATTTAAACACTCACATAATAATAACTGTAAAGAAGATATTTAATTATAAAATTAAAATTTTCCTAGTAAGCGAGTGCCGAAGTATTGCAACTGATGATTTTGCGCGCGATCGAAGTTGAAAAAATTATCTCGGCTTTTTTTCTGTTCTTTGGGCAACCCTGGTTCTAGTATTTATCCCCTTACGAAGTAGTACAATACCCTGAAATGCACCCTTTATCTGCTAGTAACGCACATGTGGGATATTGATATTTTTTATAAATGACACAGCCCTTTATCTGAATAACAAATCCCTATTCATTTGTTTTGATATAACATACTACACCTCGAAATTTAATTAGATTGAGTAATTTTCATTTATTTTGAGGTGAGATTTGCGTCCACAGCTGACAGTGACTGAAAATATTACGAAATTACCGCGTGGCGATGTGGTGACAACTTGCCCACCTCTGATTTCGGTTTATTCTCAGAATTGTGTTATATGTCAAATGAACCACTCATTGGAATTTTTTAGGGCTGTTGTCGAATGACTAGGTGAGAATGGTTGAGAATTGACAAAGCAATACCCTAAAACCTTACTTTAATTTTGGAGCAGACTCCACCGTCGGACAGATGATGTAAACGCATATAATTATGTACATAGGCTGCATTAACATTTAACTGTGACTTCACACGGTAACAATCGTATTAGTAATAAGTGTTAGACTGTGACGTCACACAGCATATGAAGTAGAAGTTGGTAATAATTATAAGGATTGAACATAATAATTTTCTTTATTTTAGAAAGGAAATCAGTCAGAGCACATGGTTTGAATGATATCACTTGATATGAGAGTCAGACATATACGTGATACCCTTGATGTCATTTTGTCTCACTAGCATTTAAATTCCCAGTGTCAACACGTTTAGGTAATTTTCAATTTTGAAACTTATTTTAAGAACATAGGCCTATATGTAGTAAATTATTATATTGAGAAACCATGACACACTGAGCAACGCCCAAAGTAAAAATGTTCACTTTGCCTGCGGTGCCAGATGGCGTCCTAGATGAACTTTACCACATACCACATGTGATTTACCAATGAAATCAATGCACGTTAGAATTGTCAGATTTATTGACCGACCGTCTGGCGTCACGAATTACATTCTGCAAACATGGGGTATTTTTACCATTGTTAGTCCACCGTCTGCGATACTGGCACAACAATAGAACAGCTTTGGGGCAACGTTTTATGTTAATTGGGACATATTGGCCCATATGCTAATATTTTGAGCGCAACTCGTTGAAATAATTTAATTTTATTGTATCAGCATATAAAAAATCAGCCATGATCATTGCAAATATCTGATCACAAATAACACAAACACAATTAGATTTTTACCCACCTGAAGTTGTGCGTCGCGCTATCGTTAACCAACTTCATGTGGATGAAAATTAGATTGATTTGAGTTCGCACTCAAAGAGTAAACATAGAATCTCAAGGGTGTCGTGTTGTTATAGTTCTTATAAATTGGATTACACTTAGCATTATTAAAGGCTCCTGCAGAAAGGTGGAGTGTAGACCAAGATGACACTTAGGTCTAACGCTGTATCCGTGGTACCCCTACGCTGTGTGTATTATGTATAGTTTACATTTGTTACATATTATTTTCAAACATATATGTTTTCATTATTATTGTTATATTTTATCAGGTTTGTATAAATAATACAGTACATGGTTACTGTATGTCTGTATATATTGTACACACGTTACCTATATATTTATTTAAGTGGACATTCTCTGTGTTGTATATTTGTTGTGGGCCTAAATTTGTTACATGGACATGTGGATGTACACTCCCTGTGTTGTAAATGTTCTGTACGCTTGTTTCCTGCACATTTAAGTGTACATTGCCTGTGTTATAGATTGACTGTACACTGTCTAACTATACACTCCCTATGTTGTACATGTGTTGTACTCCGTGAGTCTGTCACTCTGTGCTGTAGGTTGTTTGTACACTGTCTAACTGTACACTCATGCTGTTGTACACTGTCCAACTGTACACTATCTCTGCTGTATTCTGTCTAAATGTGCACTTCCTCTGTTGTGTATATGATGTACACTGTCTGTGTTGTGGATGTTTTGTACACTTTGGTAGATTTTTGTATACTTTCTAACTGTACATTCCCTCTGTTTTAGATGTGATGAGGATTGTAAGGAGAATTGTAACTCTGCTGGTCATAGTCACTCTAACAGGACTGGCGTTACAGGTAGGTCAAAGATCACTTATATATCTGGCACTTTAAATAGTGTCTTTCAAAGTAAAATACGTCTTCCACCACCATTAATTTTAAAAACTTGGCTTCTAAATCATGTAAATTAAACATTTTTTTATTACTTTTCAAGTGAAAGTTAATTTTCAAGCTTGGATATATGGATCTTGGAGTTTCGCAGATTTGCAGATGTGATCTATACTGTCCCAAAAAAGTACTTAGAATGCGTCTCTGAACATCTTAGAATGCAACTCTGAACTTCTTAGAATGCGTCTTTGAACCATCTTAGAATGAATCACCGCTTGTATTTAAAAGACGCAGACTGCCACTTTACAAAATGACAACCTGCACCTTTTAACTGCAAGATCAGACACATCTAATTAACTCTCATAAACCTACTCTTTGTGTGACTTGAACCATTTCGATTTCTCTGTAATAATTATTGTATTTTTTTCAGAACTACAGATCGGACAATGGGTTAGCATTGGATAATAGAGTAATAATAATTCGTGAAAACTTGTCAAATATTAGAATTACTGATGGTAAGTGACTTAACAACTCTCTGATGAACGGACAATAAAAATGAAATGATAATGTCTTTAACATAGATCTTTTTATAGCAGTGCTGGGTGGTAAATGTTGTGTCTTTGGTTTAACCCTTAAAGCGCGGGGATAGACTTTAGTCGTCAGAATATTCTGACGACTAAAGACGATTCCCGCCCTGTGAAAGTAAAAAATATTTCTAATGGTCGCTGACCCATAACATGGGTATTCAAATGAATCGGGAAGAAATAATTAAGACATTTATGATGATTTTTTTTTATTACTCAGCGCTTTGCTTTCTGGGTTAAGCTACCTATAAGGGTTCATAATCCAATTAAATTGATATGCTGACACAATGTTGGGTTAATGTTGGGCTAACATCAACCCTTTAGGTGCTGAATTAATTTGTAAAAAACATTGCAGCCAAAGGGTTTTGTCTAATTTGAAATCATAATCAATGTCCTAGTTAGCTCTTTCTAATTCATTTGAATACCTATGTTATGGGTATACGGCCATTATAAATATTTGCTCTCTTACAGCGCGGGGATCGACGTTAGTCGTCAGTATCTGACGTCTACAGACGTCAGATTCTGACAACTAAAGTCGGTCCCAGGGCTGTAAGAGTTAAACATCTGGGTGTTGTGTTTCACATGTATTGTATAGCGAGGCAAATTCTATATCATGGTAGTAGTTGATACGCTGTAATTGCCTGTGCTATTATCATGATTATGGTAGCTTATGTGTGTATTTTTAACGGATTAATACCCAGACATTCACTGTGCTATTATCATAATTATGGTATTTGTAGTAGATTGGTACGCTGTCACGGACTGTGTTATTAATCATGTTAATTGTATTTGTGTATTTGTACTAGATTGATACCCAGTCATTGACTGCGCTATTATGGTACTTGTGTTGCTTAACGATTCAGGATGCTTTTCATCTCGGTGTAATAACCGTTATTTGTGTTTGTTTAGCATTTGAGGATGCTTTCCATCCTGGTCCTCATATAATAACTGACCCGAGCGAAAAGTCAGATAACCTCACACTAGATGACACACAGACTGACGACATAGTGTCAGACCTGGGGCAGAAACCAACTGACACCAAACCCCCAGATAAAAAAGACAAGGTTAGTATTAATGCTTTTAGATCTTGTGAGTGGTGGGTACATAGATGAAGGGAAACTCTGCGATATATTTAAGACCCCAATGGCTTCTCCATTTTGACCGTGGTGGATACAGTGCTCCAAGCGTCCGAAGGGATGTAAATTGCAGTGTTGCCTAATCTAGTGTAGACTGTAATTAATTATTGAAGCATTTAATAAAAGTATGGCAAGGTCCCTTGTAAAATTCAGAATATGAATTCGGAGATAATATCCCAGAGTAAACCTTACCTGTGACGAACTACAGTGTGTATAATATACTTGTTACTGGGACGTAGTAAATGACCAGTACCCACTCAGGTGTACATTACCCGGCTGAACCAGGCTACTCACATTGCGTGGAGCCGGTCGCAGTGACCTCCATTTTTCCACGGCTGGCCGTGTAAAACAGACACTGACTCCACCTAGCGATAAGACCGAGAGTGGTATAAGACTATATTCAGCTAGCGCGCTCTGGTGATCGCAGTAATACCATTCTGCCAAAACATGGCCGTCACTGTGTCAGAGCCTTGCGATGTCATCAGGGTAGGTGTACGTATGGTGATATATCATTCTACATCCCTACTTCAGGATTACTACTGTCATGATATTGTTTTTTTTTTCAAATAAGTTGGCCACTGATCTGTCACTAAAATATGTTTTATTTTTCTATTCAAAGGTTATCATTTTTCATCAATATAATCAGAAAATTGTATGTTTTGCATTTCAGTCCATCAAAGTTGTAATGGCTGGCTACATGCGAGGAGGGACTACTTTCCTCGGCGAGTTGTTTCAGAGGAATCCTCAGGCTCAGTACTGGTATGAGCCGCTAGGTGGATTCTACACATATTACTACGCTGTGAAGACCCACGCAGCTCATGGTATCGGTCTGACGGGAGGTGATGTGAGGTAAGTGCAAGGTCGGGACTCTGAACGAGGACAATTTTCTCTGACTAATTCACAGCCAGGGGTTCATCTCACAAAGAATCTTAAAATTAGGATCATCTTAACTTTCTCCTATTTGCATTAGAAAAGTTAAGATGATCTTAACTTTTTTAATGCAAATAAGAGAAAGTTAAGATGATCTTAATTTTAAGATCCTTTGTGGGATGGGCCCCAGGACTCTGAACCTGGACTATTTTCTCTGACAAATTCACAGCCAGGTTCTTGCTCCGCAGAGCTTCAAGGAAATAACCAAGTCAAGAGTGCTGTGAAATAAACGTATCCCTTTCATCACTGAAAGAAATAAACTTTTTATAATGTCCGTAGATTCTTAACCCTTTAACCGCCGGTGGCGCAAATATTCGAGTGCTCATTTTTTATTAGCACCTTTTACACGTGTTAAAGATAAAATGTGACATCAATCAGCAATATTTGAAAACAGTTGACCTCCATTTTGTCAAATCTGAATATTTTTCACTCACTTGAAGTTGTGGATCGCGTCAGCGAGACACAACTTCAATTTGGTGAAAATTCATGTTTTAATAATTTGGCGGTTAAAGGGTTAACATAGGTATTCAAATGAATCAGAAAGAGCTAACCAAGACATTTATGATGATTTGAAATTGAAAAAACCTCCATGCTTTATACAAAATATTTCAACGTTGTGGGGGGTAAATGAAACAGCACAACTGGCATGTTGTGGCATGGAGACGCTGACCCAGCATTAGTATCACCAAGCAAGCGAAGTACAGACAGACAGACAGACAGATATTTTATTGACAGAAAAGAAAAGTCATTACAGACTTATTTGTCATAGAAATGAAAGAGATATATGTACATGTATATACAAGATTGTTAGTTTGTTAAAATCATATGATAATATACACGGTATGACATACACAGCTAAAATCCTGTTAAGAGGCATTGCCAAAATAAAAACTGGGTATTTCGATAATATAAATGACTACTACTAAAAATGAAATAAGAGGCATTGCCAACTACTAAAGAGGTTTATCATTTTGTACAATATGTTGTTTTTCATGGACGCATACAAATATAAACGTGATACATCGTTAACATATCATTTTAAAGACATTCTATTGGCAGGCATGCACTTAGGCCACTATGTATGTAATTGTTGTGCTTTTTATTTATACCAGGATTCTTGAGGAAAAAGAGAAGGAGATGTTAGCTGAGTTTTTGGATACACTTTTATCCTGTGACGTTGACAAGCTGCCCGTGGGTACCGTGACCCACCCCTTCTGGGATCATCATGAAGACACTAAGATGTTCCTTAAGTGAGTAAGCCTGCAGTCTAGTTTAGGGGTTTTGTCAAGGTAAAAAAAATTCCAAAAATCCGAGAAAAACTCGGAAGTGGGTGGGCGGGTCAAGCTCCAACTCGGATTTTTTTTGAGGGGAAATGTGTTTTTGTGTGTTTTTTATGTTGTTTTCATGTTTCCAAATGTTAAAAAAAAAAAGAAATGGGTAGTGGGGTGGGTGTGTGGTGTCTGATTAATCCGAGTTTTTCTCGGATTTTTGGACTTTTTTTAACTTGACAAGACCCCTTAGTGAGCAAGCTAATAAGTGAGCGAACACAGTACTTCTAGCATACCTTAGGCATAGCTTACACTTAAAGTGATTGTATCATTGACATATTGGTAATAGTATTTATTTTTGTCGTATCTCTTAACAATATTTTTGTTTTGATGAACAATAACTAGGTCTCTGTACTACGCTAAGTGTTTCTGTTTATTAGGTGTGTGCTAAAGAAGGGTGGCATAAGTAGTTTTCTGTATTACACTACGTGTTTCTGTTTTGTAGGTGTGTGATGCAGAAGTCAGAAATGTAACTGTATTTCTGCATTACACTACGTGTTTCTGTATTGTAGGTGTGTGATGCAGAAGTCAGAAATTTAACTGTATTTCTGCATTACACTACGTGTTTCTGTATTGTAGGTGTGTGATGCAGAAGTCAGAAATTTAACTGTATTTCTGCATTACACTACGTGTTTCTGTATTGTAGGTGTGTGATGCAGAAGTCAGAAATTTAACTGTATTTCTGCACTACACTACGTGTTTCTGTATTGTAGGTGTGTGATGCAGAAGTCAGAAATTTAACTGTATTTCTGCATTACACTACGTGTTTGTGTTTTGTAGGTGTGTGCTGCAGAAGGCTCGTATACCTAAATCCACGTACTACACTAAATGTATGGATGACTTCACGTTAACTCGCTGCTCCTCTGAACATATTAACAACAGCATCGCTGCAAACTGTCCTCACCTGGTGAATGAGGCGCATGCGCAGTCTCACAGCACACACCAGTCTGCAGTGTCACAGGATGTACTGGCACCATTCATGAAGAGAGAGACGTGTCTGATGAATCTAGAGGCCGCCCAGGCTCACTGTAGTCCTGAATTTAAAGACACTTGTAAATCTAAGAAGATACGTGCGGGAAAGGTACACAGATTCAGCCTACAGGCTGCGCAGGCGTTAATAACGCGCATACCGGAAGTTAAGTTTATCTATTACATCAGAGACCCCCGGGGTATTGAGATGTCACGACATCAGTTTGGTTTTCCGTTTAAACACGTGAACGCCATTTGCCAACAAATGAGATTGGACAACAGCATCTACGAGGAATTATCCACAAAATACCCCGACTCCTTTCTCAGAGTGAGGTATGAGGACTTAGCCGAAGATTCATTTGGCGTTTCCAAGCAAATTTACTCGTTCCTGGGTTCAGATGTGCCTCAACATGTTATTAACTTCCTGAAGCAAGCAACCCAGGGTGGGTCAGACAATGGTACATTTGGCACTCATAGGAAGAACTCCAAGTCGACAGCACACGCCTGGCGGACCAGAGTCACTAAGACAGCATATGACGCCATGACGTCATACTGCAGGGATATCCTGATTAAACTAAACTATGATGTTACTTAATTTTGGCTTTTACGTTTATATTTTTACGTGTATTATTCTGATTACACCATGACACTGGTCAGCAATACTGTGATGTAGTAAAACGGGGATATTGTAATATTGAAAGGGGAATACAGCTTCTTATAACTTCACCCAGTGTACGAGGGGCATATAACAGCCTGATGATCTCAAACAAGTGCTAGCCTTTACAGTGCGGGGATAGACTTTAGTCGTCAGAATCTGGCATCTCTAGACGTCAGATTCTGACGACTAAAGTCAATCCCCGCACTGTAAAAGTGAAATATTTATAATGGCCGTAGACCCATAACATAGGTATTAAAAGAATCGGAAAGAGCTGAATAAGACATTTATGATGATTTCCAATTGAAAATAACCCTTTGGTCTCCATGGTTTATTCCAAAATATTTCAGCTTTTTAAGTGCTAATTACGTCTGTACCAGCTTCCACCCCCTTTGTATGTGTACTTTAAACCAGAAAAATCATTCATGTGCTAATTTCGCAGTCAATTCTCATGAGATTTGCTGGCAATGTAAACTTGTCAACTACCTGGAAGTTGTGTCTCGCTACCGCGATCCAGAATTTCAAATCACTTTAAAATACTTGCTTTTTTGAAATTAGCCTCATAGTTTATCAGCTGAAAATTTAAATTTAATAGCGCATTTAGTACGGACGTCCACTATGTCAGTGTCTTTGTCATTTATCCCATTGAGTACTGACATCCACTTTACTGGTGTCTTTGTCATTTTACCCATTGAGTACTGATGTCCACCATACTACTGTCTTTGTCATTTTCCTCACACTTGTTTAGCCATTTTTTGAAGCGCAAAAGTATTTTTATTATGTTAAGCTGATAAACTATGGGACCTATTTTCACAAAGATAAGTGATTTTCAGTCACTTGAAGTTGTGGATCGCGGTAGCGAGACACAGCTTCAAGTGACAGAAAATTCAATTGAAATTGATAATGTCTGGAGTTCTATCAATAAAATCTCCAAAGTGCAACCTTAATTATCACATTGTCCTCCAAATGCCAACTATAGCCATCATCTCATTAACTTGAAATTTTACAAGCATTAGTTTCTAGTCCTCTGTCAGCTGCCCAGCAATTTTCCTGAAATTGTAGGGAGCATTTTCAAAGTTAGACCATTTGGCATGCAATGCAAGTCAGGACTTACTTTACCAATTTTATTCAGTTAATGGATATTAGCAATTTACTATGTCAAATAGTAATATGTCAAACGTTCGAACTATATTTTTTTTAATGAAATTTTCACGGTAGCTGGCGGGGTACTCGAAAATAGTCTTTGCGAACTTGCATATGGCATACCCTTTATAAATAAAGTTGATTTGCTTTATTTGCTATATATTTTCGGCCGCGATTACTTTATGATTTGTATTGTATTCACTAGGTGACGCCCCAGGCAGCTCAAAGACCTGACCACAATGCTTATAAGTTTTCTCCTTGGTTAGGCATACATATGTACACATCACATCCATATATTTAATTGCATCATTAACGTTTGAAGCTCCGAACTAACGAATTATTTTTAGGCATTTAAAGTTTTGTCTCTCTACCACGATCCACAAATTCAAGTGACTAAAAATCACATAGAGTCTATATTTAAGAACGGCCTACGGCCGGTATTTAGTACAGGCCTACGTCCGGTATCCTGTTAAGTTTGTACATTAATGTACACCAGTCTTTTTGAACTTATGCAATATAACGTTTCAGGTCCTTAGGTTAAGTAACAAGTGTTCAGAAAAAATAGTCACGATTATATTTGTGGTTAGGTGATTAAAGGGTTTTTGTTGGTATAATGTTGGCCCAGCGTCGCAGACGGTGGCCCAGCATTACATAAGCATTGGACCGATGTATTGTGCTATCTGGTGTATCTGGCGCCGGGATGTTAAAGCGTCACCAGTATAATGCAGCCGTCAGAAAACACGGTACAATCACCCAATGCTGTTTCAATGACGGGCCAGCGTCGAAGATTGTCGGTCAACATTGAAACAGCATTGATTGATTGAATGCCACGTGTTTGTGCAAAGTGTACAACAGACCCGGTGATAGATTAGTGTTGGGCCAGCGTCGTAGACGATTGACCGGCATTGAACCAGCAATGGGCTGCAATGCTGACCCAACATGGAACCGGAATTTGTCGGGTAGGCCTACATCCTCTGTACGAGGTACATCTTAGGCAAGTATTGAATGAATGTTGTCTAGCACCGACGATGGTGGTGGAAGGAATACACGTCGAAGATATGTTTAAACTTGTCTCCTTGGCTCTTTCCTTAATTATATCCTAGACTTTCAGGATTCTGACCCACGAGGAAGCCCAATACACAGATTTTTTGTTTATAGCACTCAAATAGACTAAAGCCGGGCCTCGGAGTTCGGGAACTCCTTTTCTAGTTGCGCAATTTAGATCACAATATAAGAGTGTAACTGAGTTGGGACATATTTAATTGGTTGTTGGAAAGATCCATTATTTGTATGTATAGTTATCATCCTTGACATACTTAGCATTATCCTACGATATCCTGTGATCAACAATATACTTATATCATTCATACTTTCAGTGTTTGATTATCTTTGTTTACACCATCCACTGTCATTATTTTCAGCATTATCAGATGAATAGTGATCCTTCAACCTTCGAATGCATTATTTACCTGCGTTGTTGTATAATAGTATCCTGATTATTCATCCTTTCAATGCCATCTCTGCTTAATTCAGCTTTTCGCTGTTTTTTATAGCATTATTAGATAATTTGTTGCGATTATTACACTTTGATAGCATAATAGGGAGCTGTAGTACTTTATCACTATCTGCCATGGTTTTCACTGCGGGATGTATATTGGTATTAGCACGATTATCCTCACACTGGTTCGAATAACAATTCGTCCCCTTAGATATGAAAGGGTGTATCTGCCACTTTGTTAAGTGGCAGATACACCCTTTCATATCTAAGGGGACGAATTGTTCTCGGCTGTTTTTTTTGTTGATCGTGAGAAAATATGTTTAGCATTTTTGTGTGGGTTTAAAATAAAGCACTGATCCATTGAATAATGTGCTCGCCTAAAGGCTCACACCTTATTCACGGGACGAGTGCTATATTTCCCCAGACATCTTATCATGTATTGTAATTAGTTCACGTTATGTTTCTATTATGTTCAATCAAGTTAAGTTCTATTTTAGTCAGTTTATTTTTCTTGACTTATGCATGTTATTTTTGTGTTGTGGTCTGAGTGAAGTAACCACATAAATGAATCTCCTATGATATTTTGTTACTGAGTTGTTTTTATTTGAACCCTTCCACTATAGTTGACAAGCTTACGACATACCCACTGTACTTTGTAGTAAAATTATGTCACTTTGCACAAATGATACTTGGACCAAGTGGAAATTTGTACCCAGTACCGAGTATAAGGAGCTTTACAACAATATATGTACCGGACCTTATTCTAGAGATCCAAACTTATATGATTTATTTTTAGCCACTTGAAGTGCTACAGCGACAAAAATTATCAGGTGGGTGAACAATCAGTATATTTTTTAATTTGTTGTTTTTTTGCAAATTAATCAATATTTCACCTTCCAGAACCCTGAGAATTGCCTTTATTTAGAACGAAGTCTTCCCCAACTGTTTTACCATTATAATGATTTTTTTGTCACACACTACATGTACATTCACTACAAGGCGAGCATTGCGATTCTCACACTCGGCTGTCGGCTTTCAGGGCGGGGGCCCTAGGGTAGTGGTTAGCACCGCTGCCTTTCACGCCAGAGTTCGGGGTTCGGCTCCCGGTCTCGGCGGTTTCAAAGAAACAAAAATGTTTCTCCCCCATCCACGTGTGAAAGTCAGTATTGTGGGGAGCCTCCGTGACCGAGAGGTAGCGTGCTCGGCCTCAGACCGCCAGGGCTCGAATTTCGAATCCTGTGTCTGGAGGACAGTGTCATCTCATTCATCTCACCATCCTCACCTCCTGGCCCAGTTTAGCCTATATGTGCAGTGGCCTAAAGCCCGATTCATTTTATTTTTTTGTTGGCTTTCCCTACGAGACGAATGGTGAGATCAGCCCATCTCGCACTCTCTCCTATAGGCTTCACTGCACAGTTTGCTTTTGCCGTTTTGGATAGATAATGGTCATTACCTGATTGCCAGGGCTGTTTTTCTATTGTGTTTACTGAGCATTCTCTGACATAGGACCGTCTTCATTCAGTTCACACACCATTATTAGATTTGACCTAGGTATTTTTAGACGCCCAGACCATTGCTCTGTCTACGAAGCACTATCTGGAAGCGAAAAATAGGCCTCATTGGTCCAACATTAATGTAATGTATTTCCAACGTTTTCGACGTTGGCCAATATGTAACCAGTTTCGAGCCAATGTTGTATGTTTTTTGGCTAATAATGCTTGGTACCCCTAGGCCACTATGTTTTTTTCTCTGTTTTAGATGAGCGCGCGCATTAGATTTAGGCCGCGCATTACTAAAAAAAACATGTGTTTTTTTTCCGCCCAGCGCGCGCATTAGATTGTTGCCGATTTCTGGAAAAAAACCCAGCCAATTTCGAGAGATAAAAAAACATTTCGAGAAAAACCAAGTTCATTTCGACAGATAACAAATATTTTTCCGGCTATGTTTTTTTGCTTGTTTTTTTCGTCGTCCCCATTAACTTTTTTTTAAATAGGTCGAAAGTTATTTTTTTTTTTGTCGCCCTTATTAACTTCTCCAGAAATATGACCAATGTTTCCAAAAATATGTTTAATGTTTTTTTTTCTTAAATGTTTTTTTTTCCGCCCTCCCTCATTAGATTTTGGATTTTTTCTGATCTAAAACAGAGATATTAAACAAAGTGGCCCTATCTCTGGGAGCAGCTCAGGCACTTGAACAGACAACCCGCATAAAACACACTGCTCTGTGTTGCGGATCGAAAGAGGGGTCGCCGGCTGTAGCCCCTCCTCTGTTTAACGTACCAAAACAAAAACACGACCATATAATATTTATAATTTGCCATTTTAAAACCTTAAATTATATTTCTAAAAGCATCGGGGAGCCGTACTTCCCTAGGGCATAGCCAGTTGTGGACATATAACTTTTTAGAAAAAACTGCGCGTATCTACATCAAAACAATATTGGTTTATTGATGGTCCACTTTCTGCGATGCTGGCCCGACATTAAACCGACATAATTTGAATGCATCCAGTTTGTTGGGATATAAAATTGACCCAGTGTTGATTTTTATGCTGAGCAATAGCAGAAATTATATTTCATTCTCTTGAATTGTTCATGATTTGTAATGATGATGGTAAATGTCAAACATATATAAACATGAAAATAAACATTATAAATAATTAAATATATATTTAATTAAAAACCATTATATTGAGAAATTTAATGTCAAATTAACATATATTGCTTTATAATTTACAAAAAAAAGTTTATATTGTACAAAACAAATGTTTATCAAGTACTGGGAAAAATCAAGAATCAAGTTATGGCGATGAAGCACGTCTCACCAACAACTAATCATTTTTTTAAATTACACCAGGTTTACTTTTGTCATCAGTTTCTATTCGCACACAACCCCTCTCCTATAAATGGGCGTGTCCAAATTTTAACAGTAAACAAAACTTAGATTCATGGAATTTTTTTGAAGTTTAAGGGTGGAGTGGGGTGGGGTAGACCAAGGTTGGTAGACAAAGGGAGAGTTCTGATAACGACTATGTCCGATAATCAGTTCAGACCACTGGTATTATTAGAAAGAAGCCTCATCGGGCTGCGCCCTCAGAGGCTTCTTTGTAATTATACCGTGTTCTTCACTAATTATCTAATACTTCGTACGCGAAAATGCATACGGCGTCGTTGGTACTGCAAGATGAACTGATCTCAGCACTCGTCACCACATCAAGCCCTCGCCTAAAGGCTCGGACTTGATGTGGTGCCTTGGGCTGAGATGAGCCCATCTCGCCTTCCCAACGATGACATATGCATATACAGTAATCAACGGGTTGCAGTGAATATCAATAATAGGTTCAGATCTAATAGGGCTAACCCTTCACCTGCTAATATCGCATAATTCACACAACATTATTTCACATTAACAAATAGTTTCAAATTGACAATAGATTTATTTTGTCTGAAAATTGTGAATTCAGCGAATACAAATCGCCATCTCCGCTAACCCTTTAACCTCTAAAGCGGTATGTGTGTTAACCCTTAAAGCGCTGCTATACTTTCGTGTAAATCCTGGAGACCAAAGGGTTTTTTAATTTGAAATCATCATGAATGGCTTATTTAGCTCTTTCTGATTAATTTGAATACTTATCTTATGGGTCTATGGCCATCAGAAATATTTACTATCACAGCGCGGGGAATGACTTTAGTCGTCAGAATCTGACGTCTATAGACGTCAGATTCTGACGACTAAAGTCAATCCCCGCACTCTAAGGGTTAAATCCCTGAAGGGTCATGGCAGATACTGAATACATCACTCAGAGGGTCATGGTTCACCCAGGGTCACTCAGAGGGTCATGGTTCACCCAGGGTCACTCAGAGGGTCATGGTTCACCCAGGGTCACTCAGAGGGTCAAGGTTTATGTCATGGTTGATGCTCAGTAGACACAAGATGTTCACCCAATGTTTATTTAATGTTGGTCCACCGTCTGCGACGCTGGCCCAACATTCATCCAACATTGGTTCAACATTTTGCTTCCGCTGAGATAGTGGATTAAATACAACATGGGGCCTAACCCTTAGAGTGCGGGGATAAACTTTAGTCGTCAGAATCTGACGTCTGTAGACGTCTGTCGCGGACCTTCCGCCGTATCGGCCCTTAACATGTTGACGGCCGGTCCTATACATGTAGTAGTCACTAGGTGATATCTAAGTCAGCCGTTACAACGACAATTGTACAATTGTACAATTGTACGGTCTCATTACACACAAATACAATTTTTCAGTTAACATAAAAGAGATTTCTATAAAGAGCAATAACAATCAACTTTGTTTAATTTAAAAATTATATTTGAAAACGTATGTAACTCGTTATGTTTATGTTTAGTAACATGCATATTTTATCAATTCCACCGTGATTCTACATACATATTATGTACATACTGAAATTCTGAAAGGGCCCATTTATGAAATTATTGTAAGTGTGTGGATATATATAGAAAAGTTGCGCTATATTGGAGGGAGGGAGGGGTGGGTGTGGAGTGCCTATGATTTGACCTTTAAATCTTCCATGGGGGTTCCGAGTAACATGGCTATAGGGTTCAATTTATGCATAAGCCATGGAGGCCGGCCCCGATGGCTCATTCGTATCGACTGCACGGGGCTTGTAACCTGGAGGTACCAGGCTCGAATCCCGGTCGGGCCGGATATTTGTCATCGTGGTTTTGCATAAACAGTGCTCCAAACTGTTCAAAGGCATGGAGTGTGTACAGTGCTGCTTATGCTACTGTATACTATAAAGAACCCTTGAAGCCATTCGAAATAAGAGTAGGGCATAGTTCAAATCAAGTTTTTTTCGACAGCAGGTATCTCGGATCATCTTGCGTTCATATCAGAAATTGACTGTTGTAAGACGAAATGGAACAAAGAAAAAATATCGTTTCTAAAAATAAACAAAGTTTGTTATGAATCGTTTCATTCAGATATTCTCAAATCGGATCTAATAAAGAAACCAGAGAAATATCTCTCGGCACTATTTCAACAGTATGATTCTGTTCTTAGCTCTATTTTAGACAAGCACGCTCTTGTAAGTACAAAGACTCTGCCCAGAATACACCAACTCCATGGATGACTCCGGAAATAATGAAGGCTAAAACCCTTCGCCACAATCTCGAACAAACATGGAGCAGATCTCGCACACATCTAGATCGTTCTTGTTACAAACTTCAATGCCACTTGTGTAATAGAATGATGACAAAAGCTGAATAAAAATATTTAGTTGATGTTATTTCAGAAAATTCGGACAATCCCCGTCGCCTATGGAACTCAATAAAACATTCTGCATAGAATTTCACCTCCTGCTCTGCCAGAATTCACATCAGTAAAATCACTCTGTGATCATTTTCTCTAGGTATTTTGTGGATAAAATTGAAAATATCCGTTCCAAATTTCCAGATAAACAACAGAATATTCCACAAGTGCAAAAAACTAGAAATTGGATCCAAAATGAACGTTTTTGAACGTGCGTCAGAAGATAAATTAAAAAGCTTATTTTGAGCTCATCGTCATAAGAATGTGATATGGACCCT
This sequence comes from Flabesymbios commensalis, assembly GCA_964017125.1. Lineage (NCBI taxonomy): Eukaryota > Metazoa > Annelida > Polychaeta > Terebellida > Flabelligeridae > Flabesymbios > Flabesymbios commensalis. Next base: position 5,930,473 of record OZ024906.1, read on the forward strand.
ATTCCTACAAGCGTGTTGAAACAATTGTCTTGACATATTAATAACTCCCATCACTGACATAAATTACATTTGAATGGAAACTAGTACATTTCCTCAAAATTTCAAAGAAGCTCATGTAAGACCACTACTTTAAAAAAAACATCTCTTCCTAAAAATGAGCTGAAATATTACAGGCCTGTATCCAACTTAAGTTTCAATTCCCAAATCTTAGAAAAGATGATAGCTAATCGGCTGCAAGCTCATATAAAAAATAACCATCTATCTAATCCATTACAGTCAGCCTACAGGAAACATCATTCTCCAGAATCGGATCTACTGAAAGTGCATAACGATATCAAAATTAGAATGGACAAGGGTGAAGTTACGGATCTGACCTCGCTTGACTTGTCGGCCGCTTTCGATACCATTGACCACGCTACATTAACAGATTGGTTGGTATGGAATATCTGGCCAGGCTCAAAATTTGGCTTTCTTCTTATTTGCAAAATAGGCACTAATCCGTAAAAATTAAAGACACTCTGTCAGATAAAGTCACACTCTCATATGAAGTTCCACGGGGCTCTGTGCTATGACCAGTGCTTTTTACTTTATACACTACACCACTCAGCGGCGCTATAATCTCTAGTTTTGACATAAACCACCATATCTATGCCGATGATACACAAATTTACATGTCCCTATCAGTTTCAAACGCTGAGGAGTATCTTGCAAAGTTGCAACATTGTTTAATGGGTGTGTCGGCCTGGATGACAGGGTCTAAGCTGAAGCTCAATCTCAGCAAGACAGAATTTCGTCTTATTGGGACCAAACTTCAACGAGAAAAATTCTTAAATTATTTCCCATGCTTAATTCTAGGTCAAGACACAAATCCATCTACATCAGCTAAAAAGCTTGGTGTAGTATTAGACAGTAGCCTGAATTTCCGAAAACACATATCCCAAACATGTATGGCATGCTTCTATCATATCCGTGACCTGTGTCGAATTCGAAAAAGACTATCCTTAGATCTTGCCAAGCAAATAGCAGTGGCACTCGTCAGTAGTAAGTTAGATTATTGTAACTCACTTTTTCACAATATGCCAGAAAAGGATATCGCTAGATAACAACGTGTTCAGAACTGCCTTGCAAGAGTGGTAACCAAGCCCCCCCACGATTTAGTCGTTCCGTTCCAATTCTAAAACGATCACATTGGCTCCTGTAAACTTTCACATTCATTTTAAAATATGCGCAAAAACTTTCCGAGCCCTAAAAGACAACCAACCTGTATATCTGGCTGACTTACTTTTTTGGCCAAATTGGTCAAAATATCTATGCTCCACAAATTCAAATAGATTTGTTGTTTTTCGTATAAAGACTAAGACTGGGTTAAGCGCTTTCTCTATATCTGGGCCAGCCTTATGGACCAATACGTAATGCCAAAACAATCTTAACATTCTGAAAATTACTTAAATCTCACCTATTTGACCTGGCTTTCCCACCCTAGCCCCTCAGCAGCCCGGCTCCCTGTTGACGAACCTGCTTTGGCCTCGATTATGACACATGATCACGCTAAGGATGTATGCGCCTCTGAGCTCGGTCCGCTGAGGATATATGCGCTATAGAAGTTTGATTGATTGATTAAATGATTGATTGATTGATTGATTGATTGATTGATTGATTGATTGATTGATTGATTGATTGATAGATTGATCGATTGATTGATTGATTGATTGATTGATTGATTGATTGATTGATTGATTGATTGATTGATTGATTGATTGATTGATTGATTGATTGATTGATTGATTGATTGATTGATTGATTGATTGATTGATTGATTGATTGATTGATTGATTGATTGATTGATTGATTGATTGATTGATTGATTGATTGATTGATTGATTGATTGATTGATAGTCCCGGCCTCTGGCTTCCTTCTGTCGCGATATTACTATGATTGTGAAGAAAGCGACGTGAAGCAATATTCACTCACTCAGTCACGCATAAGCCATGGGCGGATTCAGAATATGAAAAAAGGGGTGTGCCGGGGCTGCGGAGGCCTGCCCCAAGATTTTTTTGGCATATTTTGGCCAAATTAGGGGACTTTTAAAATAATTTAGCAAAAAAGGGGAGTCAATTTTGGCTTGGTGACCCCTAAAACGGTAGTAATTACAGACAATTTCAAAGAAACTTATTTCATGTAAAATATTAAGGCAAATAATGATCAGAAGAAATGACCAAACGCATACAAAACAGTTATTTTTTGAAGTCATTGAAACAAAACGTATTATTACATTTTATTTTAGGATGTATATCTCATGTGAAAAACAATGAAATGTAGAATTTTCAATTATTATAAAATGGGGACAGATTATACTAGAAAAAAACGTTAAAGGGGCAAAAAATATTTATATCGATACTAAAAACAGAAAAATGGAAGTAACTAGAAAGAGTTGTTCGGAAACGAACACGAAAGCAGCCCTCCGTTATCGCTCGACCACTATTTTAAAATTGTTTGCTCCCAAAAGTTAATCAGGTCATTGGCTGACATTGCTGTGCATATTTGCCAAATAAGAAGAAGATCTGCTGGAAACTTTTTCCCGAAACGCGTTAACAAGTATTCATTTGTTAGTGGCCCTAGTAATTAAAGGGTTGATTATATGGGGATCAAAATGTCAAAATAAATCCCCAGTGGTATATGATGGCTATGTGAAGTATGAGAAAATAGAAATTCGTAGATCAGCTATCAATCAAGATTTCCGAGATAGTGAAAAAAAAAGGCCGACTGGCGTCCATTTTGGATTTTTAAGTGCGAAATTTGTCATGGGTTAATTATCTTTGTGTGAGACATTACATTTTGTTTTATATTCATGGTCCAATCATTTTGCATTTCTTGAGTTAAGTAAATATTACCAAATTCAAAATGCATTTTGAAATTGTTTGATCCATAGCTGAACATATTTGCCATATTAAAAGAAGATCTGATGGCAACTTTTTCCTAAAATGCGCTAACGAGGAAATTGAATAGTCAATAACAGCTATTTTCATGCTAAAATAAAAAACGAAAAAAATAAAATAATGAGATATAATTGCAAAGGCTCTCAGTTCATGTAAAATAGTAAGCAAAATTAAAATTACCAGAGTAACCGATGAAATTAGAAATAAAAGGTAAACATGGTAAAGGGGCATGTTAACTCTTAGGTGTCATTAAAATACCTTTTATTAAAAGAAACAGAAAGCAAACTTATGGAAATGTTGCATTTAATTTTAACCTGATCAACAAAATATATATTTTTAAATTATTATGAACTGAGTATTAATTGTATGACAAAATACAGCTCAAAGGGCAAGGGATTTTAAAATTTTCAATAACAGCTATTTTCGAGCAAAATATAATAAAACGAAAGTAATTAGATATAATTGCAAATGCCCTTATTTCATATAAAATTATGAAAAATGTGAAATACAAGGTAAAAATTAGAGAGACGCTGAAATTGGCACAGATTGCATTAGAAAATACGGCTGAAGGGGCAAGTAAATGTAAAATCCCCAATAAAAGCGATTTGCATGTTAAGAACATATGCCCTAATTAGATATAATTGCAAAAGCCGTTAGTTTACGTAAATTTACCTGTTTACGCTAAACAGGAAATGAAGTTTCAAAATTACATAGAAACTGAAACGGGTATTGATTGCATAAGCAATTATGGCTGATGGAGAAAAGGAATTAAAATCTTAAATAAAAGCCAGCAAGTAATTAGACATAATTGCGTAGTTCACGTAAAATTTTGTAAGACATTAAATAAATGTTACCAGAGGAACTGAACGAATCAGAAAGAAACGGCTGAAGGGGCAAGATAGTTATCAGGCATCATTAAAATATAGCTTTAGTTTAAAAAAAAAAAATGAAAAGCTGTGTAATTATCACACTTAATTTTAAGAGATATATCTCATGTGAGGTATCAATAAAATACAGACATTAAATTATTATGAAGTGGAAATATATTGCATGACAAAATACGGCTTGAGGGGCAAGGGAAATTAAAAGTGCGAATAAAAGCTGTTTTCATGCTAGAATAACACAGAGGTAATTAGGTATAATTGCAAATGCCCTTATTTCATATAAAATTAAATAAAAATAGGAAATACATTATACAGATTACAAAGGTACAGAAATGGGTATAAATTGACGAAGAAATATATTTGGAGGGACAAGGAAATATCAAGGCGTCAACAGAAGGGATTTGCATTCTAAAAACTGCGAAATCTGAATCTTAATCATTAATGAAAAATGAGAGAGACACTGAAATTGGCATAAATTGCATCAGCAAAATGAAATGAATCGGGCTTTAGGCCACCTTTGTGCACATATAGGCTAAACTGGGCCAGGAGAACCTCCTGAGGATGGTGAGATGATTGAGATGACACTGTCCTCCAGACAAAGGATTCGAAATTAGAGCCCTGACGGTCTGAGGCCGAGCACGTTACCTCTCGGTCACGGAGGCTCCCCACAATACTGACTTTCACACGTGGATGGGGAAGAAACATTTTTTGTTTCTTTCAAACCGCCGAGTCCGGGAACCGAACCCCTAACTCTGGCGTGAAAGGCAGCGGTGCTAACCACTACCCTAGGGCCCCCGCCCAAATTGCATCAGCAAATACGGCTGAAGGGGCAAGGTAATGTAAAATCGCCAATAAATGCGATTTGCAAGTTGAGAACATATCTCTTAATTAGATATAATTGCAAAAGCCGTTAGTTTACGTAAATTTACGTCAAATAGGAAATAAAGTTACATAGGAACTGAAACGGGTATTGATTGCATGGGAAAATATGGCTGATGGGGAAAGGGAAAATAAATCTTAAATAAAAGCCATTTTCGGACTAAAAACAGCAAGTAATTATATATAATAGCGAAGTTCACGTAAAATTGTGTAAGACACTAAATAAAAGTTTCCAGAGGAACTGAACGAATCAGCAAGAAACGGGTGAAGGGGCAAGACCTTGCGTCATAAAAATAGTAGAAGAAATGGATTGCCCAGTCAAAATCACATGAAAATAAGGTATTACACTTGTTCCTGGCTTCATTTGTTGAAAAATCATATTTGACCTTGAAATATCTGACGGCCATTTTGTTTTTGACCTTTGAAATTACCTCTTGACCTTGAAGATTACTTGGATCAACAAAATATTACCAGAAATAGATTTTTCAGACAAAATCACATGAAAAAGAGATATTACACATGTTCCTAGCTTTATTTGTTAAAATTGGTATTTTGCTTATTTGACCTTGAAGATGACCTTGAGACATAAAAACAATACAATAAATAGATTGCCTAGTCAAAATCACATGAAATCACGTATTAAACTTGTCCCTGGCGCTTCATTTGTTAAAAAATCATATTTGACCTTGAAATATAGGGCCTATGGTGGCCATTTTGTTTTTGCCCTTAAAAAATTCCGCCCAAGGATGCCAAAGTGGCACCCGGCTGATTTTTTATGGGGACATCCCATGCTATCAAAATCAATCATAAAACAACGTCCATACCGCGAAACACGCTTTTGTCAAAATCTACTGGACTAGTTTATGTGAACAAGCCATATGCCTAAACTAGAATTGTCTTTTAAATTTTCGTTCGCTGTGGTAGTCTATTGTATATAGGCCTATAAAAAAAATAGTCTAGCACCTGTGTCGAAAACCCTATTTATTTTAGGCCATTTTCTTATTTTGGACATGCATGTCTAAAAATAAAATTGTCCTTATTTCTCGTTTAGCTGGTAGACGCATAATACAAGATTTTAACAAGAGGACTAAAGTCCTATATCATCCCCCGCCATAAATTAGGTTAGACTTTTTGCGGTCACAAATATTTAAAAAGTTGATTTGTGGTGGCCATTTTAAATTTCAGTAAAATCACATGCACATTCCCAGATGGTGGCTAATGTGATTGTACAATGTGAACTATTACTGATTTCATTTTTTCAGCTTTTGCGCCCACAAGAAAATATGAAGTTTATCCATGGCGGCCATTTTGAATTTCAGTAAAACCTTAAAAAAATCACTTGCACATCTCCATATCGTGGGAAATGTGATAGTAAAATTTGAATAATTTCTTTCTTTAAGTTTTGTAGTTTCTGCGCCCACAAAAAATTTTGAGGTTGACCTCTGGCGGCCATTTTGAAATTTTGTAGCATCTTTAAAAAATCACTTGCACATCCCCATGTTGCTAGGAATGAGATGTTAAAATTAAAAAAATAAATTACCAAACAAATTTCGAGTTTTTACACCCCCATAAAATTAAAGTTGATCTGTGGCGGCCATTTTGAATTTCAGTAAAACTTTGAAAAAGTCACCTGCACATTTCCATATCATGGGGAATGTGATAGTAAAATTTGAATAATTTCTGACTGTAAGTTTTAGAATTTTTGCACCCACAAAAAAATTGAGAGTTGCCCTCTGGCGGCCATTTTGATTTTTGGTATCATCTCTAAAAAATCACTTGCACATCCCCATGTTGCTACGAATGTCATGTTAAAATTTCAAAAAGATTTGACCAGCAGTTTTTGAGTTTTTGCGCCCACAAGAAAACGTGACGCTGGACGCCAGAAGCCGGACAGAATCCTGGCGGGACTGAAATCCCCCTTCCCCTACGGGCGGGGGATAAAAAAACTGATGCAATTCTTGTCGATTTATGCACATGTTGACATATATTGTCATATCAAGGAACAAAAAAATAATGATAATTTTGGCTTCATTCTGTCGCTTTAATATAATTATTTCAATAAACAGATAATTTTAAATCATAGTCCGGCAGCCACTAGGGTTGACCTTGCAATATGGTCTATAGTTTTTTTCCTGGTGGATCATGCTGGTAGAGATGACAAAGATTGAATATTCGGTAGCTGACTCTGCATAAGTCTTGAGCATTTTTTATAATTAGCATAAACAAAATGGCCGCCGAAAGATCAGATTTTTTTCAGAAAAAGGATCATGTCACCTCCTACTTCAATATACGGCTGAAGATTTCTCCTGATTATATTAGGCCTACTGTAGTATTGAAAATATCAATATGGAACTCACATAACTTAGGTATCCTGCTTGTAACAAGACGCTTTGTTAATAGTATAATGCATTCTGAAACTATGGTTTGGTCACTGATCACGTTTTGACATCGTCTGCAAGTGTTACATTTTGACAAACATCACTTTTCCATATCTCGGGATACTATAGGCCTACACTAAGTAACTACAAAAGAAAGATTTGATAAGTAGTATCTTGCCGGGTATTTATTGTGAAAATGTGTGGCTCCCTGACATTAATCCCTCAAAAAGGCAACTTGTTTGTGTTTCAGGTGATATTTTTCGATGAAAAACGGGGTGAATATGAATGCTTTGCTGTGGCGCACCACCAAGATACCGCGCCACTACAAACCGGTCCGTTGAAACAATGCATAACAAATCGGCGCAGTTACATTTTAAAGCCTTGTTAGCAGCTTCCATTCTTTCTGCTGTTCGTTTCTAGTCACCCCACCGTTCCTATTCATCCTATTCTATTTTATTATGAAGATTCCATATTTTTGTGGGAAATGTTCAGTTGTTTGTTTTAAATATACTTGTTTGTTTCTGTTCACCCCATGTTTGGGTTATGCCCATAAGGTACTGTAGTAGACAAAATGTTAATGTTTCTATTTATAGTTTAGTAGATAAGGTAACCTATTGTGCATTTTATGATTAAAGCATGAAATTTCTACCACTTGTAGACCATATCCTAAGGGTCATTTTTAGATGTGGAGGTAAACTGGATTTGACCTCAGATGACCTCTAGAGGTCTTTGACCTCGAAAGGTCAAAATATTAACCGACAAAGCCAAAAAGTAGTGAAAAGTGTATATTACAATGTCTATGATTTGTTTCTGTGTCCCAAACGTGTGTCAAGTACTCGACGAGACTGTTCTGAATCATAAACATAACACCAAGGTCATGTCAAGGTCACACCAAGGTCATTTAAAGGTCAAACTGGCGGAAAATAGTTAAAATGTCCACTTTTTTATCAATTTCCACACTATGGTTATGGAGTCATTTATTACACAGGACTGGTTTTGACATATTCTTCGTCCTATGTATTTTCCACACACATTTGAGGACATTAGGGGCAGTATCAACCTTGGGAAGGAGGCTATCTTCCACTATTACGCTCCTTCCTCAAAATTTAGTTGAGCGGCCAAATTACAATTATACAGCATTGTTAAAAAATTAGTTTGGGCTCCCATAGCTAAATATTGATACATAATTGTGTTTATGAAGTTTGACATAGGGTGGGATTGTGTTTTACTGGAGTACCATCCGAAATCAATTTAAAGGTCATGTCAAGGTCATTTCAAGGTCAATTTGGCAAAAACTGTTACCATAATCACATGTCTTCTTCAGAGTTGTTCCAATTTCTTTTTCAAACGTGTCAAACGTGTCTATCTATCTATATCAACCTAACTTTATGCAGGTGAGCCATATCTGATAATTTAAAGACAGCTCAGTTTTATTATCGTAATTTCCCTTAATGTAATTGGTTTTAGGCCTATTGGTTATACATTTACTAGCATCTATGTAGCAATCATGTCTCCAATAAGCTTGGTCAACAAAGCAGTGTCTTCTAATTCGGGACCACATCAGTATCTATAGGCATAGATGCATAGTGTAAGCCACGTGAGCCATGGGTATGGCGTTAATGTCATCATCTTTATCTAGTCTCTCTAGTCTAATGTTCCAGGTAGCTGGACGTTGTTAGAATATCGCATAAATTTAGAGAAAATGACGGCCTTTTATTCTGATTATAACTGTTCGATGAGAACGTTGAATTATATATATATTCTTAGCGTGACCCTAATATCCTAATAGAAGTGGTGAGCCGGTTTTTATCCCACGTCCGTAGGGGAAGGGGGATTTTAGTCGCGCCGGGATCCATGAAGCGTGAGGCATCAGGCGGTACTTAATTTTTGTGGGTGCAATAACTAAAAAAGTAGCGGTCATTTTTTTGAAATTTCTAAATCACATTCTCAACAACTTAGGGATGTGCAAGTGAGTTATTAAACATGCTACCAAAACAGCAAAAGTTCGAAATCAAAATTGTTTGTAAGCGCAAAAACTCAAAACCCTAATCAGAAATTATCCAAAATTTAAAATGACCGTCAAAAATTAACTTCATAATTTATTGTGGCTGCAAAAACTCAAACTTTGTAAGAAATAAGGCAAATTTTACAATCAAATTCTCCACGACGTGGAGATCTGCAGGTTATTTCTTAAACATACAGGATACTAGAATTAATTTATAGGCTACATAAATTTTTCAGAAAGCTCGGCAAAATATCGATGTCATGACTGCCAAATTTTCTCGTAAATTAAGTCCCTGTCACCATGATATATGTGAAGCCGATTATTCCATCATTCTGTATTCAATTCATACTGAGTAGACTGCACTATGGCGCTTTTCCTCCACTTGTCGGCAACAATTCCATTATTACTAGACTAAACCTTTCATAGCCATCAAATAGGCTATATAATATTAACTACTTTGCACATCCACTATTCCGTTATAACGGTCTGGTATTTACTTATAACGATATATTATTTCGTTATAACGGTTTACTAATCCGTTATAACGATCTAATGTCCCGTTATAATGGTCTACTATTTCGTTATAACGGTCTAGTACTTTGTTATACCGACATACTAATCCATTATAACAGTCAACTATTCCGTTATAACGGTCTAGTATTTCGTGATAACGGTACATTATTTCGTTATAACGGTCTAATCATCCTTTAAAACGGTCTACTAATCCGTTATACCTGTCTACTATCCCGTTATAACAGTCTAGCATTTCGTTATAACGGTCTATTATTCCGCTATAACGGTTCATTATTACACTATAGCGGTCTATTATTCCGTTATAACCGGCTTGTATTTCGTTACAACAGAATACTATTTTGTTATAACGGTCTATTATTTCGCTATAACGGTCCACTAATCCGTTATAGCTGTCGACTAATCCATTATAACGGTCTACTAATCCGCTATAACGGTATACTATCCTTTTATAACGGTCTAGTATTTCGTTGTAACGGTCTACTATTTTGCTATAAACCGTTATAGCGGAATAGTAGACCGTTATAACGAGATACTAGACCGTTATCAAGGTCATAACTAGATACTAGACCGTTATAACGACCCACAAGACCATAATCACGGGATAATAGACCGCTATAACGGGATAGTAGACATTATAAAAATTTGGTAGACCGGTATAACGAAATACTAGACCGTTATAACGGATTAGAAAATAAATCCACTTCCGTAGATAACCTTGTTTTGGCTGATATAGATTTTTCCCTTTGAATTATCCATGTTTGTCCTGTTATCTGGGTGGGTGCTCTTGAGAATTTATAACGGTCTACTATTCTGCTATAGGCCTAACGGTCTATTAATCAGTTATAACGGATTAGTCGAATTGGTAGACTGCTATAACGGATTAGTAGACTGCTATACCGAAATACGAGACCGTTATAACAAAATACGAGACCGTTTTAACGGATTAGTAGACCGTTATAACGGATTAGTAGGCCGTTGTAACGGGATAGTAGACAGTTATAACGGATTAGTAGACAGCTATAACGAAATACTAAACCGCTATAATGAGATACTAGATCATTATAACGGAAAAGTAGAGCGTTATAACGGAAAACTTAACCGTCATAACGAAATACAACACCGCTATAACGAGGTAGTTGACCGTTATGACAAAATACTAGACCGTTATAACGGATAGTAGACCGTTATAACGGGAGACTTGACCGTAATAACGAAATAATAGACCCCTATAACAGTTAGATAGTAGACCGTTATAACGAAATATTATATCGTTATAACGGAATAGTACACCGTTATAACGAAAGACTAGACCGTTATAACGGAATAGTAGACGGTTATTATGAAATACTAGACCGTTACAACGGAATAGTAGACCGTTATAACGGATTAGTAGACCGTTATAACGGATTAGTAGATGTTATATGGGATTGAAAAAAAAATCTTATTGTCATAAAAAAAATCTTATTGGCATAACAATATTTTGTTTTAGCTGATATAGTTCTTTTCCTTTGAATTACCCACGCCTGTATTGATATCTGGGCATATGTAGAACTCTCATCCTTGAAAAAAAAAATATTATTAAAAATGGGTGCCAAGAAATCGCCGAAATTATTATGCTTTTGCTAATTCTTCTTATTGAAAATCCCTCTCTCAGAGCATTACACGCCTTGATAATTACTTAATGGCACATCATTACGCATATAAGACAATAAACAGTAATAATCTACTTGTTCACTTGCATCCTACATAAGGGAGGCACTTTCAATTACAAGGGAGGGCAGAGTATTTTATAAATATATATTTTCAAAATAAATTTTCGTGAAATAAATAATTTTCTGATGTTGTAAATAAATGTTTAAATTTGAAATAAATAATTATTTCAGCTTAAGAGCAACATCATTTAATAATCCTCAAAAAATCGAACCTCATTTATCTGGCATCATTAAATGACCTTTAAATTTGTGAAGCCTCGCTTTGCTTGGATCGTTTGCCTCCAAATGAAGGCTAGGCTTAGTTTGGGATCCAAATTTGTAGACAGAAAAATATATAAGGAAGTGAAGTAAATATATATCTCCACACACAAACTGAAATAAATATATTGCTCGAGTGTGAAAAATATACCCCCCCCCCCCCTCTGACATATAGGCGAATATGCTAGCGAAAGCGTTGGTAACAAATTCGGAACGTTCGCGAAATACATATTGGTTTAAATGTATGGTATAGCCCTAGTCACGATACCACGAAAACATACTAGTATTGGACTATAACACTGGGAATAACATCATATCGCGGTATATTTTAAAATTCTGATTAACGTTGCCTCTCACTCTTGTATAAACCAATCGATGTCCAAGACGGCTACATTTGACATACAAAGATGGCGCCCTTCGGCTTCCTGGGATTGGGCTTCCAAGGTCAAGTTAAGATCATTTCAAGGATCTGTCTTTTTATATCAATGTCAATGACACCTACAGGTCACTAGGGGTCAAATCTAGCTTACCTCACAATTTAAAATAAAGATCAGGATATGTGCTAATAATGTTAGAAGTTTCATGCTTTAATTATGAAATGCACAATTGTTTAATTATGGGAGCTTAAACACTACACTATGTATTTTGCCGAACTTTCTGAAAAAAATGATGCAGCTTAGAAATTAATTCTGGTATCCGGTATGAAAGTAAAAATACATTTTTTTAAAACGATTTTGACAGTTTGACCTTGAAATGACCTTGATATGACCTTAACGGTACCCCAGTAAAACATAATCCCAACCCAAGTCGAACTTCATAGCCCTTTTATGTATCAATAGTTTGCCATGGGAACCCAAACTGATATTTAGCAGCTGCTGCACACTGTAATTTTGCTCGTCCAATTACACATTGATGAAGGGTGTAGTCAGGGGAATACTGAGTGTGTATTTCCCCTCCCAAGTAAGATACTGCCCTCAATCTCATAAAATGCACATGGAAAAGATATCTGACCAAGACTGTGGCAAAACCAATCCTTTGTAATAGATGACTGCACCACTAGTATTGTTTTAATTGATTAAAAGTGGATATGTTTTCTATTTGTTGCCATTTTGACCTCCAAATGACCCTAAAGTAACCTTGACATGACCTTGGTGTTATGTTTATGATTAACATCAGTCTCTTAGAGTATTTGGCACACTTCTGGATTACAAAAAACATCTTATAGATAGTGTAATACACAATTTTCATCACTTTCTGGCTTCACAATTGGATTTTTGACCTTTCGAGGTCAATGACCTCTAGAGGTCACCAGGGGTCAAATCTGACTTACCTCCTCATCTTAAAATAAACCCCAGGATATGTACTAATAATGGTGGAAGTGTCATGCTTTAATCATAAAATGCACAATGGTTTCATTGTGGGAGCTTAACCACTACACTATTACCCCATTTTGGGGATGACTCAGAACATCGCAGTCGTTTTTTCTAAAATACCACCATAAGAAACCCCATGTGTATGGGCATAAATCTCCCGTAAAATATTTCGAGGAAAAAAGTTAAAACTCTTTTTTATTCAAATTCCCCACAAAGACATACCCCTGGAACATGAGTTTATTTTAACAAAAATCGTAATGTAATATTTCAAGTAGACCCTCATAAGCAACCATTAGAAGCGGCTTCATAAAACTTGGCACATAGCTGCATAACCCTCAGAGTTTTAATGTGGCATAGATGTGAGATGACACCAAGGTCATTTCAATGTCATTTCAAGTCAAATAAACTTATTTTTTAATGCATTGAGAATATGTCACATATAACACTTTCCTGCAATTTGTCTGTTAAAATTGATTTTTCACTTGATTATGACTCAAAATATCATGAAAATCTAGAAAAAAAGGGATTGCATTTTTTTATAGGTCGATAAAAGGTCTCAAATGGCGAAATCAAAGATGGCCGCCAAAGTATATAAAATTAAACATATTAAGAATAATTTTGCAATTACATACGCTAGAGACATAAATAATATGTCTATTCTAATGTCTTCAGGTATGAGAAAGCCAATTCTTTCATTAGTTTTAAAAAAAAATATTGTAAAGTCTATATTTATGCAACTATGAACAAAAACAAGCGGATATCGCAGTGAAGCTGCGGCTAACATTGTTTTGGCTGATAGTTTTTTTTCCTGTTTTGATCATGCTTGGCTGGTTCCCCTATGGAGATATATGGGCGGATGTGGAGCTCTTATCCTTGTGGATATTTTTTTGTAAAACATGAAATTCAAAATGGCTGCCATGAAATCACTGAAGTCATATTTTCCATAATATTTTTTATCAGGAACTACAACAAAACAAATCCTACCATCATTCGACATCATTATATTGCCTAAAATGCTACGATACGCTTTATTATTCCCAAGTAAATTACATACCGGCACATCTATTCATTATATGCGTGTAGTAAGCCTACACATCACCCATAAACATAACTAACTGCATGATAGGTTAGAATATAAACCAAGCGTAATTGTTCAGATACACTGAGGGTCCCTTTCCCGATGGGTGCTTTATAATGTCATTTCAATTCCAAATCAAAAGAAATCTTAAGAAATTAATTCCAATCTGGTATATTCTGCGCATAATTCTGAATTGCAAGACGTCAAATGCGCAACTAACACTTCTGGAGGCCAAAATGCTAAATGATGTCATGTGTTACATACTAAATTGGAAAAGTAGAAGAATAACTGATCTGAACTATTTGTCATATTTAGATATTTACACAGGTCAACATAAGCCTATAGGTATTATTAACTCGGTGTTATATATAGATTATTAGCAAAAGGTCAAGAACAAGGTCATATCATACTGTTTTCACACCCGTCCTCAAGCACTTGCACAATTTGACGTAAAAATATAATGTTTTACACATTAATGGAAAGGGGTATGCTAAAGAAAATAAAGATTTACATCGGTTCGGGTTGCAGGTTTGGCCTTTAAAGTAACAAACAAATATCATACCAAGGACAACCTAAGGTCATTGCAAAGTCCAATAATAGTTCTTCGTACATTTTTGTCATATAATTATGTGATATACGTTATGTTAATAACCTTATGAAAACTGTTATCGGTACATTTAATTCAATGATACCTCAATATTACACTAACAAATAATACAAGATAGATATAGAGATGCAGTTATTTATGTAATGGCAAAACGTGTGTGAAATGTAAATCCAAAGTCGAAGCCTTTTTTAAGAGTTAGGCCAGAGAACTACTTTCAGAAACACAACTTTGTTTTTAATTGACTTCTTCTTCGATATATATTTAGAGAAAGGATAGTTCCGAAACTATAAGCAGCAATATATTAATAATTCTGACTGGTATTGTTATATCAGATAAATGAATGCAATGCACATGTATAATGATGCTAGTAACATAAAATAAATCAAGTTACATGTTTTAGAAGTGGTGAGCATAACAGTTTAATAAGTTTTGTCATATTACATTCTTTGACTGCTAAAATTAAAACCAAAATTGTAACCTTTACGTGTTTTTTTTTGTGGCAGCATTCTTAATAATATGATTATATAACTTCATGTTCTACATGTTTGAGGTCCCGACTCGAGTGGAGGTTGAAAAGTGTGATATTGACGTTTGAATCACAGATTTTTTTTAAACTTCCACACTATCGTTATATATTGTCATCAAAAAACACATTTATTTTGCAAACCGAAGTTTACTCTGTGCCAGAATGTAATTTTAGTAACTGCCTTTGGTATTTCCTTGCATTGAAGAGAATGTTTATGTAATATATAAAACATGGTAATTACTATAATAATATTTCAGACATTCGTTGATATTATATATCATCAGGGGGGGGGGGGGATAAATGGGCGAATAAGAGAACGAATGATTGGGGTATTCGGACACTTTTTTGCACATATAAATTATGACTAAACTTTTTTGCTATCTCGAGCATTGTGTCTATTCAGAAAGGATGTGTTATTGTCCAAATCTGTATAGCCCTATTAAATGGTATGTTTACGCCAGAAACTGTACGGGGGCCTAGTTATTTTCGGCAAAATGAAACCATGCGACGGATAAAATATTATTTATGGGCTTACATCCAGGAATAATCTGTTGTCTCAGAATAATTATATATTTCTACATCAAAATGTACAAATTATTATACAAAGGATATACTTTATATACAGTAGGCCTATATATAGTAGAACAGTAGGCTTTCACTAAGACAGAATAGTCGCTGGCGTTGATTTTGGTAGGGAAATGGCATATTGCCGACACCACGGAAACATATAAACTTGCTACATAGGCCTACTACTGCAATTTGGAAATCCTAATAAATATGTTGAATCGGTACCGCACAAAATCCTAAAGATAAATCGTAGGCCTACTGTGTGGACTCGGCTTTAGTTGCCAGTGAGTGTCTGATGATGAATCAACATTTCATGCTCTACAGACACGGTTCGCCTTGATACTATAAGTGTTGTGCCACGCCTCAAATTCTGACGTCTGAAGTCTATCCCGGCACTGAAAAAAAAATAAAAAGTATAATGGCCGTAGACCCTTTAACGTAGGTATTGAAATGAAGCGGAAAGACCTCTAAACTAAGACATTTAAAATGGTTTCAAAGTGAAAATCCCCGTGATCTCTTATTTTGAATATAAATATTATAGCGCTTCAAGGGTTAAATAGAGAAAGGGAGAAACGATAATTTATTTTAGCATGTGATTTTAGGTTTCCAGAGCTGAACACACCTTTTGGTATGATATTGCTTGGAAACATGAGTATAATATAATTATGTTACCTCGAGTATACCATGTAGACTCTATACTGCACCCATGATGAATAACAATAATGGCCGTGTTGCATGGTTTCTGTAGTCGCATGATCACAGTCTTGCTATACATGTGCAGTTATATTGTGTTAGGCCTACCGGTACTTGTTATGTGGCCTACCATTTAACGCCAATTTTTGTGACAATTTATTACAAACTGAAACTAGACTGTGGAAAATCTTTATTTTAGTGATGTTGAGATATAAATTATTGAAAAGAAACAGTATTCAGCTACTACGTTAGTCTTATTCAACTCATACCGGTAGACTATTGTGTGTGCGTGCTACATAGGCCTATATGCCCCACCCAAAAAACAGAACATTTCGTATAACATTTGTAGGCCTACAATGTTGCACAAATGTCAAAGTTGTACAAATGTTATACAAATGTTTTGTGTTCACTGGGCAGTTATGAAACATCTATTCTATACATATTTTTTAAAAGCACGTTTTATTTCAAACTCGACAAGGCGGGTTGCATATTATGTGAAAATATATTTTTTGTGACTTTTCCAGCGGTATATCTTACTTGATTATAAAAAATCAAATGTCCACATACAAGATTTGCAATATTGTGGGCTATCGTGTCTCTGTTATTCAATTCACGAAAAAGTGACGTTGCGGCCATGCTTTTGTGATACAGATGTAGGCCTACGTTATATTTATTGGTATAGGGTCACGTGCATATCGTACATGAAACTAGGCTTTCTCACGTTTTACGGTGCCAAATAAAAAATGACCTGGCATCCTGTATATTCTCATAGTGCACATGCTGACAATATTTGAAAGAAAATGACAAAATGACGCAGTACATGAAAACGTGACGTCACAAATGTACGTTTATTGCACAACTCGACCACGTTTCGTAAAAATGAAATATATGACGTGAAACTACAGAACTATACATTTCCAATGATATATTATTTATCTCTGGGGAAAAAAAGGTGATGCTTTAATAATACAAATTGTAAAAAATATAATAATGTTGAACCTATTTTATTTAAAAAATATTAGACCATATAAAACAAAAGCTCACGACTGTTGCATAAAAATCAAGTGATCTCATGTGTACAAAGCATGTATGTCATTTTTGTGTGACTACCTAGGACAATTCTCTATAATTTATACAAATGCTGGATATTGAACGACATCTACATGTGTATATCGCAGCTCATAAATGATCCACCTTTATAAATATCCAGTAGAAATTGGTGAAAAAGTGACGTCAAAACCATCACGTCATGACGTCACAAATGCACGTTTTAAAAAAAAATCGACCTCTTGCCACAAAAACCGTTCACGCTACGTGAAACTAGACGTTCATACCTTTCCAGCGATATATTATTTGTCTCTAGGAATTTAAGTGTCAGCTAACTCCTTAAATAACGTCGATTTTCAGATTTCCTGGGGAATGTTCGTGCCAAGTTTAGTGCTTGTATCACCATTTGAAAGATTTCATAATAATGCAATGTATGTATTTTATTTAGTTTTTACTCTTTAAATTAAATACAGTAGGGCCCAATTAGGTCTACAATAGTTTTCATACATGTTTTTTACGCGATGTTTTTAAAGTAAAATTATATTTTAATGAATTTATTGACACTTTTTAAATTACTTTCCCTTTCACCCGAATTTTCTCCTGCAATAGAGATAGGCAGTATTTGTTCACTTGTAAAGTAAGCAGAAAATGCCTTTTGGCTTTGCACGGCAGCATAGGCTACCCAGCTCGTAATAATTGAAATTCTATATTTTATTGATTTTTTCATGATTTATATCTCTTTATATGTCAAAATTATATACAATAATTGCATAGCTTAGGTTTTGATGCACGTTTTTGGGTGTTAAGTTGGGAAAGACACGATCTTTGTTTGCTGTTTGGCATAGCTAGCCCTAAAACCAGGCTGCTCGGGCATTTCGATAATTGTTTCTTTGTTTGTAAATAAATATAATTAGTCAGTGAGACCATGCTGATTTCGAAAGAGAAAAAAGACTTGGCTGAAACTGGTTTGAGTGGAGAGAAGTGGTGTACCACCTAGCGTGTAACGGCGGACGGCCCAATACGGCGGAAGGTCCGCGACAGACGTCCGATTCTGACGACTAAAGTCGATCCCCGTACTGTAGAAGTAAAAATATTTCTAATGGTCGCAGACTCATAACATAGGTATTGAAATGAATCGGAAAGACCTGACTAAGACGATTATGACGATTTCAAATTGAAAAACCCTTTGGTTTCCATGGTTTATATACAAATAATTCAGCGCTTTATTGGTTAAAGGGTTAATTAAAAAGTGTGTGAACCCGACATCGGGGCATAGAGGGTTATTTGGCCATCTCGCGGTATGCAGGGTATTAGACTGCCTTAGAATATTATCAAGTTCAGGGCTTAAAGGGCTAATTTTATTTATTTATTAATCAATTTATTGACACATATTTATACAGTGCTGAGGGTAGACATTATTAGCAGTTAGGCTAATTTTCATATGTGCCCTGTATACTGGTTTTGTTAACTAGAAGAAATTAACCGCGGTATGTTGAATAATCGACCGCCTTAGAATATTCTCAGGTTCGGGGCTTAGAAGGTTAATTAGCCGACTCGGGGTGTGTGAGGTGGTAAACCGCGGTAGAATAGTTTAGATTTATTTATGGCCACACCATACTTGGTACCCACTGAAAATAAACCTCTTACTATAAATAGGCCTACTATATACATATGGAGGAGATGATTTATCTATTTAGACACTATTCCTTTGAACATACTTACATGCATTGTCCTGAAATAACATCTAATGTTTTTTTATTGTTGGGGCAGCGTCGCAGATGGTGGCCCAGAATGATTCCAGCATTGGACAAACGTTTCATTTTGACGCTTCCAGCCCTGTATGGAAAGTACAACAAATATCACCTTCTATATCAATTCTCATTCGACCCGGTTGTGGCTCGAAATTAGAGATACTGGGTTCGAATACCGGTCATCGTGGTTGTGCTTATACAGTGGCCCAAACTGTTCAATGGCCCGGAGTACATAGTGCTGTCTATGTGACTGTGCAATAAAATAATCCCTAAAATGCGCGATTCGGGCTTATTTCTGTCGCAATTTTCCCACAATGTGCAGAAAGTGTACCCGGCATGACCAAATTTTCACCCACTTGAAGTTGTGTCTCGCTACCGCGATCCACAACTTCAAGTGGGTGAAAATTGCTGCCTAACTTACATTAGTCTTGCGATCTAATCAGGGGATGTAAAGTAATATCCACTCATTCACTCAGCTGTCACTGGAGCTGTCATCAATGAATGAATGAATGAAATCTTGTATAGGGCATGTATTCAGGTGAAAGCTGTTCAGAGCGCTAAACACCGAGAGTAATTTATCAAGGCCTGTTATCATTCAAATTCTAACTCACGTCTCCTGGGGGGTACACAGCTGAGCTGCCATTGAGGCGCATCAAGCTATTTTTAATTTCAAGCAAATTCGCCTTATGTGCCAAGTACTCAGACATTGTGGATTTTCTGGGGTCTCGCCGGATGGAAACTGCGCCTACGCCCATTGAGGTTCTCTTACGTCCAGCTCTAGGTCAGTCAGAGGAGCCATATGATTTACGTGGTTCTCTGAGCCCCACGACACAACATCGCTTCATGCATGTCCTAGTGTATACAGCACCTGGTAGTCCCAGGCGGTCACCCATCCAATAATAGACCGGGCCCGGCGTTGCTTAACTACAGTGATCAAGCCGACACCGATGAGCTAACGCCGTATTCCGTATAAATTATGATACAACCCGAAGAGTTATAAAACGGGGGTAAAAATTCTATGAAATGAATGGGGTTTTAGACCACCCTTGTGCACATATAGGCTAAACTGGGCCAGGAGAGCCTCCTGATGATGGTGAGATGGATGAGATGACACTGCTCTCCTGACACAGGATTTGAAATTCGAATGCTGACGGTTTGAGACCTAGCACGTTTCCTCGGTCACGGTGGCTCCCCACAATATTTAATCATTCTTAACCACTGCACCAGGGCCCCCGCCGGGAAATTGGGTAGGCAGCCTAGCAAACACGAGACGTTGTTTTATTGTTGGGCCATCGGCGCAGACGGTGGACCAAGATTGAAATAACACTAGGTCAACATCTCCTGTTTGCTGGGAGATAACGCCAGAGGCCTACCAGACGATCGCATAGCGGCGTACCAAGGTCTAGGGGAATTGACAGTTCGACTGATTACTATGTTTAACACCACACAATTTGACGAGTGGCTTAAATATTAACAACAAAAATCACGGGAGTATGGTGTGGTAAACCCAGTGAGTAACTGAATGCCTGACTGAAATATGCTGAATACATGTGAGTTAATAAAATGATATCAATTCAAATTTATTACCAGATTGTATCCATAGGGGATTCAGGGAATATACATTAAACTAAGTAGATATATAAAGGCCGTAGACCCATAACATGGGTATTCAAATGAATCGGAAAGAGCTGACTTGGCTTGGATTAATCAGACCGATGGTTTGTTATAATCAGCGACATTACACCTACTACATCGCATGCTCATGATGATAAACGTCAATTATATTTGGCTCATATCAGAAGTATTCATGAGTACTGTAGTACCACGTGGAGTCCCATGTGGAGGACTATTGTTAAATTGTATAGGTCTTAAAGCGACACAATCAGGCTAAAATCATTAAAAAATCGGTGATTTTATTTATTTATTTTCTGTTATTATTATTTTTTTTTTAGACTAGAACTGCAAAAGTTATTATTTTATTTTTGTGCTGCGCATTTACCAGTTAAGCGAGATATAGAGACGAAATTCCCGTATGCATGTCGAAAATATTTAGAAATACGGGAATTTCGTCTCTATATCTCGCTTAACTGGTAAATGCGCAGCACAAAAATTATAAAACCTCTGCAGTTCTAGTCTATGGACATGTTTACATCATATGGTTATAATAAAAAGCAAAAATAAAATTACCGATTTTTTAAAATGATTTTAGCTTGATTGTGTCGTTTTAATTATCCTGTTCTCCCAGATGTCTATTTTCATGCCTCACGGTTCATCTGTCCAGGCCACACACACCTGTGTTCTGAGCAAAATAACGGTGGCTTAAATCTGAACCAACCCCCACATTGCGAGCTGGTAGTTTGGGTGAAACATTTCCGGGATACGATAAACTGGGTTCATTGCACCTTATTTATTTAAAAAATACACCATAATTATCCTTCCCAGCATCGTTAACCATGATAACAACTTAATGTCTTTTATTATTATTCATGGAACATAGGTCAACTCATATAATTCATGTCCGTCATTACAAAATAGCTGAATCACGACAACCTTCTACATTTCTATTTTGTAGAATTGAATTAGTTACCTTCTTGCTTTTATTAAATGGGGAGTAGTGTAGGAGTTTCGCCATTGCTGGTGCTAAGGCACCAGCAATCAAAGGGTCGGTGGTCACTGGTCATGTGATTGACCAGAGGTGACCTGTCGCCTCGCATCGAAACACCCACTTTCAGTTGACCATTATAGCTTATATTTTCTACTTTATGGGCTATAGTACCAATGCCTGGGCAGCATCTATAAGTTGGCCCATCACTGCACATCGCCCAGCGTTGGCTGCCCATGCTATTGAGAGTAACATAGCAGCTAACCAGTGACCAAGGTCTGGTGGGTTCGACTTATTACTGGGTTGAACACCACATAATTTGACCAGTGGCTTCAACGATATGCTAAATACATGTGAGTAAATAAAATCATAATTCGCCGTCAATGACATCACTGTGATGTAAACTTGATGTGGGTGGCCCACAGACGTGATATCAACCCCTTAAGCGCTAATAGTACATGTGACTATTGATATAAAATAGAAACAATTAAAAGATCCTCTATCGACATGTTCGCACTAAAGACTCATAACTATGTTATATACAAAAAGGTTAGTGAGATGTGTAAATCATTTTTCTTGAATTTAAATAAATAATATTCGAAATCCTGTGCATGTAGTTAATTTAGCAAATGAGTGGCCTGGTATATTTATATTGCAGATGCATATTGCTATTTTTGTATTTGATTTGCAACAAAATTAAAGTGAATATTCACACTGTCTAAATGTACACCCCTCTATTGTAGATGTGATGAGGATTGTAAGGAGAATTGTAACTCTGCTGGTCATAGTCACTCTGACAGGACTGGCCTTACAGGTAGTTCACTCTGACTGTCTGACAGCCTGATAACTAGGTCAGGTCCAGGTCACTATAACATAACCAACCTCATTTAGGTGAAACTCACGTAAACGCTAATCAAAACTATACTGTATTTCAACCTTATAGGCCTATATATATATGGCACTTCAAATAGCGTATTTCAAAGTAAAATGTGTCTTCGATCACTATAGTATATCATCTATTGAGCGAGACAAATTTTAAAGTGAATGAAATCGTTATCTTGATGCATGGATCTGGGACTTCGCGTATGCTTTCTTCACTGGCCTTCAAGCAACATCTTAGAATGAATCTCAGAACGTCTTAGAATACGTATGTGGTAGATAACTGGACAGATGAAGTCGGTTGACAGGATAAGATTATTTTTTGAACTTATATCATTTCTGATATCGTGCAATGTAAGAGCGGTCGCTAAAAGTAAAAATAAACCATTGTCCAATATCTACGTGAATCATTCAGTTGGGTATAATACCACACTGTGACAAATGTAACAAACAAAAACTAAATTTGGACACAACGCATTTCACAATGTCTTTCAGGCTATCAGCGGCCAGGGATGATATAATATTTACCCATTGTACTTAAAGGGTGCAGACTGCCACTTCATGAAGTGCCAGTCTGCACCTTTTAACTATGAGGTCAGATAAGTTTATTACTCCACTTCTTGTGTGGCTTGCAATAGAACAATTTATCTGTAGGCTAATAATTATTATTTTTCGTTTTTCAGACATACAGATCGGACAAAAGATTAACATTGGATAATAGATTAGTACTAAATCTCCAAAACTTGTCAAATATTAGAATTCCTGATAATAAGTAATTTTAAAACTGTGGTGATTGGAGAATAAATGCAAAACTAATGCCTTTTGAAATTTCTTGATGGCAGTGTTGGTTGGTAAATTTTGTCTTATTTTAAGCAATGTTTGGTTATTGCATATAGCTATATAGAGTTACATTAGTATGATGATGATGAATTACATCTTTGAGTAGTAACTGTCATTTGTATTTGTTTAGCACTTGAGAATGCTTTCCATCTTGGTCCTGTTGTAGTCACTGATCAGGGCGATAACCTAGCACTAGATGACACACAGTCTCGCGACACGGTGTCTGATCAGGAGCAGAAGCCAACTAATACCAAATCTTCTGAAAGAAATGACAAGGTAAGTATTAGTGCTTATGTCAGTAGCGAAATCTACATTGTACAAAAATTAATCTAGCATTGTTATTTGACACACACCACATTGTTATTTTGACACACCACATTGTTAATTGACTCACACCACATTGTTATTTGACACACACCACATTGTTAATTGACTCACACCACATTGTTATTTGACACACACCATATTGTTATTTGACACACGCCACATTGTTATTTGACACATCACATTGTTATTTGACACACACCACATTATTATTTGACACACAACACATTGTTATTTGACACACGCCACATTGTCATTTGACACACACAATTGTTATTTGACACACACCATTGTTATTTTACACACACCACATTGTTATTTGACACACACCACATTGTTATTTGACAAACACGACATTGTTATTTGACACACACCACATTGTTATTTGACACACACCACATTGTTATTGGACACACACCACATTGTTATTTGACACACCACATTGTTATTTGACACACCACATTGTTATTTGACACACACCACATTGTTATTTGACACACCACATTGTTATTTGACACACACCACATTGTCATTTGACACACACAATTGTTATTTGACACACACCATTGTTATTTTACACACACCACATTGTTATTTGACACACACCACATTGTTATTTGACACACACGACATTGTTATTTGACACACACCACATTGTTATTTGACACACACCACATTGTCATTTGACACACACCACATTGTTATTTGACACACCACATTGTTATTTGACACATCACATTGTTATTTGACACACACCACATTGTTATTTGACACACACCACATTGTTATTTGACACACACAATTGTTATTTGACACACACCACATTGTTATTTGACACACACAATTGTTATTTGACACACACCACATCGTTATTTGACACACCACATCGTTATTTGACACACACCACATTGTTATTTGACACACACCACATTGTTATTTGACACACACAGCATTGTTATTTGACACACACCATTGTTATTTGACACACACCACATTGTTATTTCACACACCACATTGTTATTTGACACACACCACTTTGTTATTTGACACACACCACATCGTTATTTGACACACACAGCATTGTTATTTGACACACGACCTTGTTTTTTGACACATCACATTGTTATTTCACACACACCACATTGTTATTTGACACACACCACATTGTTATTTGACACACCACATTGTTATTTGACACACACCACATTGTTATTTGACACACACCACATCGTTATTTGACACACACCACATTGTTATTTGACACACACCACATCGTTATTTGACACACACCACATTGTTATTTGACACACCACATTGTTATATGACACACCACATTGTTATTTGACACACACCACATTGTTATTTGACACACACCACATTGTTATTTGACACACCACATTGTTATTTGACACACACCACATTGTTATTTAACACACACCACATCGTTATTTGACACACACCACATTGTTATTTGACACACGCCACATTGTTATTTGACACACGCCACATTGTTATTTGACACACCACATTGTTATTTGACACACACCACATTGTTATTTGACACACACCACATTGTTATTTGACACACACCACATCGGTATTTGACACACACCACATTGTTATTTGACACACGCCACATTGTTATTTGACACACGATACATTGTTATTTGACAAACCACATTGTTACTTGATACACACCACATTGTTATTTGACACACACCACATTGTTATTTGACACACACCACATCGGTATTTGACACACACCACATTGTTATTTGACACACACCACATTGTTATTTGACACACACCACATTGTTATCTGACACACACCACATTGTTATTTGACACACACCACATTGTTATTTGACACACCGCATTGTTATTTGACACACACGACATTGTTATTTGACACACACCACATCGTTATTTGACACACACCACATTGTTATTTGACAAACGCCACATTGTTATTTGACACACAACACATTGCTATTTGACACACACCACATTGTTATTTGACACACACCACATTGTTATTTGACACACACCACATTGTTATTTGACACATCACATTGTTATTTGACACACACGACATTGTTATTTGACACACACCACATCGTTATTTGACACACACCACATTGTTATTTGACAAACGCCACATTGTTATTTGACACACAACACATTGCTATTTGACACACACCACATTGTTATTTGACACACACCACATTGTTATTTGACACACCACATTGTTATTTGACACACCACATTGTTATTTGACACACACCACCTTGTTATTTGACACACACCACATTGTTATTTGACACACACCACATTGTTATTTGACACACCACATTGTTATTTTACACACCACATTGTTATTTGACACACACCACCTTGTTATTTTACACACCACATTGTTATTTGACACACACCACATTGCTATTTGACACACACCACATTGTTATTTGACACACACCACATTGTTATTTGACACACCACATTGTTATTTGACACACCACATTGTTATTTGACACACACCACATTGTTATTTGACACACCACATTGTTATTTTACACACCACATTGTTATTTGACACACACCACCTTGTTATTTTACACACCACATTGTTATTTGACACACACCACCTTGTTATTTTACACACCACATTGTTATTTGACACACGCCACATTGGTATTTGACACACCACATTGTTATTTGACACACACCACATCGTTATTTGACACACACCACATTGTTATTTGACACACGCCACATTGTTATTTGACACACGCCACATTGTTATTTGACAAACCACATTGTTATTTGATACACACCACATTGTTATTTGACACACCACATTGTTATTTGACACACCACATTTATATTTGACACACACGACATTGTTATCTGACACACACGACATTGTTATTTGACACACACCACATTGTTATTTGACACACGCCACATTGTTATTTGACACACGCCACATTGTTATTTGACACACCACATTGTTATTTGACACACACCACATTGTTATTTGACACACCACATTGTTATTTGACACACCACATTGTTATGTGACACACGCCACATTGTTATTTGACACACCACATTGTTATTTCACACACACCATATTGTTATTTGACACACCACATTGTTATTTGACACACACCACATTGTTATTTGACACACCACATTGTTATTTGACACACACCACATTGTTATTTGACACACACCACATCGTTATTTGACACACCACATTGTTATTTGACACACACCACATTGTTATTTGACACACCACATTGTTATTTGACACACCACATTGTTATTTGACACACCACATTGTTATTTGACACACACGACATTGTTATGTGACACACACCACATTGTTATTTGACACACACGACATTGTTATTTGACACATACCACATTGTTATTTGACACACACCACATCGTTATTTGACACACACCACATTGTTATTTGACACACGCCACATTGTTATTTGACACACACCACATTGTTATTTGACACACCACATTGTTATTTGACACACACCACATTGTTATTTGACACACACGACATTGTTATTTGACACACGTCACATTGTTATTTGACACACCACATTGTTATTTGACACACACCACATTGTTATTTGACACACACGACATTGTTATTTGACACACACCACATCGTTATTTGACACACACCACATTGTTATTTGACACACGCCACATTGTTATTTGACACACGCCACATTGTTATTTGACACACCACATTGTTATTTGACACACACCACATTGTTATTTGACACACACCACATTGTTATTTGACACACGCCACATTGTTATTTGACACACGTCACATTGTTATTTGACACACCACATTGTTATTTGACACACACCATATCGTTATTTGACACACACCACATTGTTATTTGACACACGCCACATTGTTATTTGACACACGCCACATTGTTATTTGACACACACCACATTGTTATTTGACACACGCCACATTGTTATTTGACACACGTCACATTGTTATTTGACACACCACATTGTTATTTGACACACACGACATTGTTATCTGACACACACGACATTGTTATTTGACACACACCACATTGTTATCTGACACACACCACATTGTTATTTGACACACACGACATTGTTATTTGACACATACCACATTGTTATTTGACACACACCACATCGTTATTTGACACACACCACATTGTTATTTGACACACGCCACATTGTTATTTGACACACGCCACATTGTTATTTGACACACCACATTGTTATTTGACACACACCACATTGTTATTTGACACACACCACATTGTTATTTGACACACGCCACATTGTTATTTGACACACGTCACATTGTTATTTGACACACCACATTGTTATTTGACACACACCATATCGTTATTTGACACACACCACATTGTTATTTGACACACGCCACATTGTTATTTGACACACGCCACATTGTTATTTGACACACACCACATTGTTATTTCACACACACCATATTGTTATTTGACACACCACATTGTTATTTGACACACACGACATTGTTATTTGACACACACGACATTGTTATTTGACACACACCACATTGTTATTTGACACACACCACTTTGTTATTTGACACACACGACATTGTTATTTGACACATACCACATTGTTATTTGACACACACGACATTGTTATTTGACACACGCCACATTGTTATTTGACACACCACATTGTTATTTGACACACACCACATTGTTATTTGACACACGACATTGTTATTTGACACATACCACATTGTTATCTGACACACACCACATTGTTATTTGACACACGCCACATTGTTATTTGACACACGCCACATTGTTATTTGACACACCACATTGTTATTTGACACACACCACATTGTTATTTGACACACGACATTGTTATTTGACACACCACATTGTTATTTGACACACCACATTGTTATTTGACACACACGACATTGTTATGTGACACATACCACATTGTTATTTGACACACACGACATTGTTATCTGACACACACCACATTGTTATTTGACACACGCCACATTGTTATTTGACACACACGACATTGTTATTTGACACATACCACATTGTTATTTGACACACACCACATCGTTATTTGACACACACCACATTGTTATTTGACACACCACATTGTTATTTGACACACCACATTGTTATTTGACACACACGACATTGTTATCTGACACACACGACATTGTTATTTGACACATACCACATTGTTATTTGACACACACCACATTGTTATTTGACACACGCCACATTGTTATTTGACACACGCCACATTGTTATTTGACACACGCCACATTGTTATTTGACACACCACATTGTTATTTGACACACACGACATTGTTATGTGACACACACCACATTGTTATTTGACACACACGACATTGTTATCTGACACACACGACATTGTTATTTGACACATACCACATTGTTATTTGACACACACCACATCGTTATTTGACACACACCACATTGTTATTTGGCACACGCCACATTGTTATTTGACACACACCACATTGTTATTTGACACACCACATTGTTATTTGACACACCACATTGTTATTTGACACACACGACATTGCTATCTGACACACACGACATTGTTATTTGACACATACCACATTGTTATTTGACACACACCACATCGTTATTTGACACACACCACATTGTTATTTGACACACCACATTGTTATTTGACACACGCCACATTGTTATTTGACACACACGACATTGTTATTTGACACACACCACATTGTTATTTGACACACACCACATCGTTATTTGACACACACCACATTGTTATTTGACACATACCACATTGTTATTTGACACACACGACATTGTTATTTGACACACACCACATTGTTATTTGACACACACCACATTGTTATTTGACACACGCCACATTGTTATTTGACACACCACATTGTTATTTGACACACACCACATTGTTATTTGACACACACCACATTGTTATTTGACACACGCCACATTGTTATTTGACACACGTCACATTGTTATTTGACACACCACATTGTTATTTGACACACACCATATCGTTATTTGACACACACCACATTGTTATTTGACACACGCCACATTGTTATTTGACACACGCCACATTGTTATTTGACACACACCACATTGTTATTTGACACACGCCACATTGTTATTTGACACACCACATTGTTATTTCACACACCACATTGTTATTTGACACACACCACATTGTTATTTGACACGCCACATTGTTATTTGACAGACACCACATTGTTATTTGACACACCATATTGTTATTTGACACACCACATTGTTATTTGACACACACCACATTGTTATTTGACACACACCACATAGTTATTTGACACACACCACATTGTTATTTGACACACACCACTTTGTTATTTGACACACACCACTTTGTTATATGACACACCACATTGTTATTTGACACACGCCACATTGTTATTTGACACACACCACATTGTTATTTGACACACACCACATTGTTATTTGACACACGCCACATTGTTATTTGACACACACCACTTTGTTATTTGACACACACCACTTTGTTATATGACACACCACATTGTTATTTGACACACGCCACATTGTTATTTGACACATCACATTGTTATTTGACACACACCACATTGTTATTTGACACACGCCACATTGTTATTTGACACACCACATCGTTATTTGACACACACCACATTGTTATTTGACACACGCCACATTGTTATTTGACACACGCCACATTGTTATTTGACACACCACATTGTTATTTGACACACACCACATTGTTATTTGACACACACCACATCGTTATTTGACACACACCACATCGTTATTTGACACACACCACATTGTTATTTGACACACGCCACATTGTTATTTGACAAACCACATTGTTATTTAATACTCACCACATTGTTATTTGACACACCACATTGTTATTTGACACACACCACATTGTTATTTGACACACACCACATTGTTATTTGACACACACCACATTGTTATTTGACACACACCACATTGTTATTTGACACACACCACATTGTTATTTGACACACGCCACATTGTTATTTGACACACACCACATTGTTATTTGACTTACCACATTGTTATTTCACACACGCCACATTGTTATTTGACACACACCACATTGTTATTTGACTTACCACATTGTTATTTGACACATGCCACATTGTTATTTTACACACCACATTGTTATTTGACACACACCACATTGTTATTTGACACACGCCACATTGTTATTTGACAAACCACATTGTTATTTAATACTCACCACATTGTTATTTGACACACCACATTGTTATTTGACACACACCACATTGTTATTTGACACACACCACATTGTTATTTGACACACACCACATTGTTATTTGACACACACCACATTGTTATTTGACACACACCACATTGTTATTTGACACACGCCACATTGTTATTTGACACACACCACATTGTTATTTGACTTACCACATTGTTATTTCACACACGCCACATTGTTATTTGACACACACCACATTGTTATTTGACTTACCACATTGTTATTTGACACATGCCACATTGTTATTTTACACACCACATTGTTATTTGACACACGCCACATTGTTATTTGACACACCACCTTGTTATTTGACACACACCACATCGTTATTTGACAGGCCACATTGTTATTTAATACTCACCACATTGTTATTTGACACACCACATTGTTATTTGACACACATCACATTGTTATTTGACACACACCACATTGTTATTTTACACACCACATTGTTATTTGACACACCACATTGTTATTTGACACACACCACATTGTTATTTTACACACATCACATTGTTATTTGACACACACCACATTGTTATTTTACACACCACATTGTTATTTGACACACACCACATTGTTATTTCACACACCACATTGTTATTTGACATACACCACATTGTTATTTTACACACATCACATTGTTATTTGACACACACCACATTGTTATTTTACACACCACATTGTTATTTGACACACACCACATTGTTATTTCACACACCACATTGTTATTTGACACACACCACATTGTTATTTGACACACGCCACATTGTTATTTGACACACACCACATTGTTATTTGACACACACCACATTGTTATTTGACACACCACATTGTTATTTGACACACCACATTGTTATTTGACACACACCACATTGTTATTTGATACACACCACATTGTTATTTGACACACACCACATTGTTATTTGACACACACCACATTGTTATTTGACACACACCACATTGTTATTTGACACACACCACATTGTATTTTGACACACCACCTTGTTCTTTGACGCACCGCAATTTTGGAGTGGTTTTATCAACAGTTCTGTGTTACACGTAAGTTATTCCTCACTAAGCACAACTGTAGTCTTTTTAATTGTATTTTATTAGCCGACCAAGTCACTGTACTGGGAAGGAAATGCTTGTTTTAACTGTTTCAACATCATGATCAACAAATGATTGGTCTCTAATTAAATAAATTTGGCTAATTTATACCTACTTGAAGTTGTGGGTGATGTAATGCTATACAGACACACAACACACCTTACTTCAGGATTACCACTGTACTACGCGATATTGCCAGAAAAGTTTGGCCACTGATTTATCATTTAAATATTGTTTATTTTCTTTCTTCCTTAATGTTGTCGTTCTGTTTAAATATATTTTTAAAAATATTGTATTTTTTGTATTCCAGTCCATACAAGTTGTAATGGCTGGCTACATGCGCGGAGGAACTACTTTCCTCGGCGAGTTGTTCCAGAGGAATCCCCAGGCGCAGTACTGGTATGAGCCGCTAGGTGGATTCTACACATATTACTACGCTGTGGGTACTCAAGCAGCTCATGGTATCGGTCTGACGGGAGAGGATGTAAGGTGAGAAATAAAAAATGTGAGGAAAAATGAATGGCTTCCGCAATACGAATGAAAATATAATTCACGAAAAATATAATATAACATATGAATGCTCACACTATCTTTAGCTTTGATTGCTTATTCCTATTCAATTTATTGTGCATTCTGTTCATATAAAATATGCCGGGTTATCCCTCCGTCTACTATTATAATCATCTTAAAGTTATATGTTCACGCGATATTTTGTATTTATATGTAGTTTTAACCATGAATGTATATCATAATGTCAAGAAATACGTGGGTTTTCCAGAAAAAAGACAATTGCTGCTATGCCGTATTTTCCTTGCAACATAAATTATAGTCGCAATAAATTTGTTTATTCACATGTCAAACATAAATATGAACAATTTTTCTAACTGACTGAATTAGACAAATTTCCATTAGTAGATGATATTTCAAGAGTAATTTTACAGATTTGAATGGATATAAGCTGTGTAGACTGTAGATAACCCTCTTCTGGGTTATGCTGGAATAAATAACTTTAAAACGTCATGGCAGATGATCCTTTACCATATAAAATATCAATCATTCGCCTTAATCAGTCAGCTGGACTAGCAGGCCAACCGAAATCATAAAACACATTTACTTGAAGAAATAATCATATTGGGTAAAATACAAGCTCCATATAGCCCTTAACGTTATTATATAGCTGCATATCAAAGCGAATAATATCATAACAATATACAGTATTAATATACAGCATGTAGATTACACCTTTATATAATATTATATAATCACAATACAAAAATCATATTAATTATGTGGTAAAAATAGTAAAAAAATCAGCTATTATGCTGCAAGCAAATTATTTGAATCTTTTTCTTGGGAAAAAACTACATACAATATGTGTTCCAATACATAGACATATGTTTCGAACCTAAAAAAATATGTTAATGTGGATAGAAATTTGATAAAACACCGTTAGGTTCTGTTATTTTGAAAATGCTGTAGTGATAGGCACGCACATACTATGTTTGCAATAGAAAACTGTTATGTTGTATGTCCCAGGATTCTTGAGGAAAGGGAGAAGGAAATGTTAGCTGAGTTTTTGGATACACTTTTATCCTGTGACGTTGACAAGCTGCCCGTGGGCACCGTGACTCACCCCTTCTGGCATCATCATGAAGATACTGAGATATTCCTCAGGTGAATAAGACTGCAATCACTCACCCTTTCAGATACCATAATGAAGACGATAAGAAATTCCCCAGGTAAGCCTACAGTACTAACCTCCTTCTGGGATCATCGTGAATACACTCAGATTTTCCTCGGGTAAATTACACTTATCAGTGAGTGCAAAAGTCACCCACTGGGCTTTTTCGTGGCATTTGCAATTATTGAACACCAGGGGTCTATGTCGTCTGTTACATCACCGCCCGCCAACCAGGAGTCAGCTTTAATGAATCACACGAGCAGTAAGGTAGATCATGAATGGTCAGTTGTGTTTAGATGCACATGTGCCAGAAAGCAGGAATATGTACACGCATTGCGAGCAATACCAGCCAGAAGGTATCCAAGAGTGATCCACTTTCATTTATTTAGCCTATTTATTAAAAATTATTTTAATGGACTTTTTTTAAGTATTAACTAAGCACAATTTTTACCATATACAGTATCTATCAGTGTATATTCAGCCAAGATATGTTTATCTCATTGTCAGAAGCATCAATGCTAATAACATGAATCGGGTTATTTTGCACTCTTCGAGGCCACCGCTTTGAAAAAAGGGTTTTTTCCACACATCTGGATGCGGTAGTAAAGACAGGGGCTGTGAAAACTGTAACCCCTGGTGGTGAATATCAGCTAGTCGGGGATGAATACCAGTGTCTGAAGTACAGACACAGGTGACACGAGTCAACAGGTAAATAAGCTTACACTCACTCACCCTTTCAAATACCATCATGAAGACACTAAGATGCTACTCAGGTAAATAAGCCTACACTAACTCACCCTTTCAGATAAAATAATGAAGACACTAAGATGTAAATCTAGGTGAGTAAGCCAGCACTAACTCACCCTTTCAGATACCATCACGAAGACACGGAGATGTTCCTCGGGTAAGTGAGCCTACACTAACTCGACCCTTCTGGGATCATCATGGATGCACTAAGATGTTCCACAGTCAAGTAAACTTACTGTGGCCAACCCTTCCTCATGAAGACACTAAGATATTTCTTGGGTAATATAAGCTGACAGTGAGTAAATAAGATTACAGTAACTCACCTCATCTCGGACCATCATGAAGATTTTCTTAAAGTAATTTAAAAATTGTATCTTCCTGAGACTAAAACAAAAATAAATGAATGAACGAACAGACGGACAAATCCACAAACTAACGAATGGAAGAACAAGTAAATGAACGAACACTAGGAGTGAACAAATGAACGAAGGAACAAGCGAATGAGTGAGCGAGCCAGTGAGTGAGTGAATGAGTGAGTGATATGTGACCGGGAAAACAAACAAATGAATGAATTTAACTTATAGAACAGTTAATCTACAATAGATTAAAAGTTTTATTAGTGCTTCGCAAAAATGTTTTGATCCTTATTGGTATTGTATA